>OZ024816.1:33380444-33954960 GCA_964017055.1 Chloromyia formosa | reverse complement strand
CAGGAGCGTGTGAAGAAGGCCACTGTTGCTCTCTACGCTTGTAAAAAAAGCGATTGTAAGCAGTTGGCGTCTTCAACCTAAGGTTGTCTACTGGCTCTACGTATCAATTGTACGCCTTATTCTCTTGTATGGTATTGTTGTTTGGTGGGATACTCTTACTCTCGGCGGCTTTGTGCAGCTTGTTGAATAGGGGGCAAAGACTAGCCTGTTTGCTCGTTAGTCAAGCCCTGGGAAATACTCCTTCTGCTGCCTTGACTGTTATGCTTAACTTGCGTCCTTTGAACATTCTTGGTGAGCGGCTTGCTGCTTGCACTGCCATTCGCCTTCGTGAAACAGAGCACTGGTTTTCATCAAGTACAGGCCACTCGGTGGTCTTGAACCATGAATCCATGCTGGTACTGATTACACTTCCCCTAAACTCATTTTCGAAAAGAACTTTGTTAGTATGTTCCCCTTTCGTAATCAGTCGATTGATGGAGAGTTTCCATTGACGGCCTCTGTAGGCATCTATCTACAATATATGGACTTACGACGGGGTGGGAGTAGGCGTTTACTCCGATCAACTTAACCTAAGCTTATCGTTCCGTCTTCCAGATCATTGTAGTGTCCTCCAGGCGGAGGTCACTGCGATTTTTGAGGCTCTAACCTGGCTGAGGCGGCCGTTCGACCCTCGTTGAGGCAGGGGGTTTAAAACACCTCCTTCCTTAACGAGTGTTGTGCTGGATTTCAGGGCATAGTGGTTTTGCTGATGAGCTTGCTAGGCAGGGGAATATGGGCGTGGCTCAGCAGCAACATGCTAATACTTGTATGCCTATTAACTCATGTAGGGTAGGCTATACTTTAAGTCTGAAGCTATCAATAAGGCGAATGCTCGATCGACGTGGCCTCGCCTAAACCCTGTTCGCTCATCCCAACTCATATCGTTGAAAAGGCAGAATGTCAGTTCTGTTGTGGGAGTGATTACTGGCCACTGCTTTATTGGGGAGCATGCTAAGAGGCTTCACCTTCTTTTTCACAATTTCTGCAGAAGCTGTGGAGACGTCGATGAGGAGGAGAGTTGTTTCCATATCCTCTGTTCTTGTCCGGTCTTGACAAGTAAGAGGAGATCAACTCTTGGCTCCTTTTTGTCTCAGAACTGCAGGATCTGGCGAATACCAATATAGACCGCCTCCTCCATTTTATACCCAGCTCAGAGGCTGGTTCAATAATAAGTTAGGGTTATGGGGGTTAATGTAGAACCCTGTGGTATCACAATGGACCAGCTCATGGTCTAAGTGTGCTGTGATTATCATGGCAGCCAGATTATTACCTACCTACCTACATAGTAATTTTTTTTTAAGTTCGGATTGGGGGGTCCTGAACTCGGAACTCATGCTTGCACATCCGATACACTACCAACTAGATGGAACAGAAATGACATAAATAATCGTTTCTGAAACGAAACAATCGTGTGAGTGGATGTAAAATGTCAACATCCCTAGGCAGCATCAGCCGCCACTGTCTCCAATGTACTTCATATCAGGCACCATTCTACTCGAAGATTTGTATTTGTATACTCGCCAATGTAAACGAGTCAAAAGGACTCCAGTAATTAAACCCACACTTTTAACCACATATCATGACCGACACTTAATCTCTCATTGACCACGCACGATTTTTGAAAAATTGTTGTTAGTCAAATATGCCACTAACCTTAATTAACAGTAGATCACGTGATACACTCTTCTAACACAACCGAGAATCACTAAAACCTTCTGAGAAAGTATAGAACTAGCTACGAGTAGTTCAATGAACTAGGCTAATTTCCAGCAAAATAATTACCCGCACGCAATAACCATCCCGCCTCCCCTAAATCATCCTACAAAACAAAATTGTATCTTTGATGCCAATAATGTTTGTTCACATGAACATATCCGATGTCGAAAAAGTGGGTCTCCAGGGCTTTCTTTTCCGCTCCCATACTATTTTTTTTCTGTTCGGCGGCGACATAATAAATAATGTATTGGTTAACAGTGTTTCAGGGGGTGGAATATTAAGGCAAGCAATGTATCCATTCGCGTCTGGTAACTTGTTAGGTGTTAGACAGAAGCCGCGTTCGTTTCATCCGGTCTTGGATCACTAGTGTCGACTAATCGAACGCAATGAGTTTCAAATGTTAAACATGAGAATACATATTTATAAATTGAAAATTGATACGAATACCATTTTAGGCGCGTTTCGCTTCCGTCATTTGGAATCTGCAACATTAAAGTGATGAGTGCAGATACTGCATTTAACAGCACTTAGCGGAATCTAAACAAGCTCCGTATAAGAGCTTTCTAGGGCGGCGCCCCTCCTGGCCAGCTCGTTGGCATTTTTGTTGCGCTCAATGTTCATACGAGTATGAGCAGGAACCCAGAATAGGGTAATTTTGAGCCGTCTGCCAAGGCAAGTTGACTCCTCCCCACATCGCTCGAAAAACTTGGAGGCCGTACATACCGATTTCAGTGCCTTGATAGCTGCTTAGCTGTTTGTGCAGTTGGCGATTTTGTGATTATCTGGTATGTCATAATTGCGAGCATTTCCACCTGGGAGGCGGTAACACTTCGAAATATTCAGTGCATCATAAAAGATCCCTGCACCGACGCCGCAGTCCATTTTGGATCTCTCGGTGGAAATCGTGATGTCAAAGTCCTTCACCACCTCAACTCCCCTCCATACAGCCCTGCTGGGGAATTTGGCAAAGAGGTTCTACCAAACCGCAGTTTTGGGTACGGTGGAGTCGGTTTTTAAATTAATCTTGTAGCAACTGGTTTAGAATGTGGCTATGGCCGCACGGTTTGGCAGTCCAGCCTCCCGTCCCGACTCTTCGAGCCTGACTGCACTGCCCGATGTCAGTTGCTTGGCAAAAAGGTCAATAAATGGAAGATGCAAGTTCAGGTTTAGCGCTTTCCTCGGGGTCTATTTTTGTAATTGCTAGGGATACTGCACACTTCCGCTAATTATAATACCTCAGTTATGTGTTTTTGTCCAAATATATTTTCCTTCAGACTATATTGGGATTTGAGTTCACTGTAAATTGTCGTATTTACTATTTTGGGATGATCTGATACCACGCTTTGGGCACTTCTTTTTCTGGAACTACTACTCTGCCTTAACCCCTAGTGGGGCATAGCGCGTCAACTACTCCTGCGCGCCATCGTACTCTGTTCTGGGCAATGGGGCGCAACTCCCCAAAAGACTTACCCAGTGCCTGACTCTCCTTTGCCACAGATCGACGCCATGTGATTCGAGGACCCCCTCTTGGTCGGCCTTGGTTGGAAACGAGGTTCCATTTCATGGCATGCAAAGCAATGCAGTTATCACTCTTCCGCAATGTGTGACCTATCCACTGCCATTTTCGTCTGCGTATCAATTCGTCGATTGGCATCTGACCCGTATGCCGACTTCATTTGATATTGTTTCGGGCCAGAATATTCTTAAAATTCTGATACCACGGTCCACGCTTTGGACACTTCTTTTTCTGGAACTGTTCTGTATTGTTTCTTCGTTGCTCATCATGTCCCGTTATGTTACAAAGAAACGCGATTATTATACATTTAGCAAAGGCACCAACGTCCTTGATCCGACCAGATCCAATATTAGAGCTGGACCTCCCTACTTGAAAGACCGGTCAGTCGTTTTGTATAGGAACTAAACCAAAACTCGGGTGAAACGAACGCACTTAGCTCCAACATGTACGATGTCAACGTGGCGGATTTTCAGTTCTAACTAAATACACTGATATAGACCATAAAGTGCGCGTTATACAGTGAATATTTCATATTAATGCAGCTCACGTTTTCACAATTAGCGCCCATATTGAATGTCATCATGCATATGTGATGCATGAGAACGGAAGTTACTGAAGGGCCAACATTTGGGGGCGATGGTTATGATAATAAAGAAAACAGTGAGACCGACTATGGTATAGCTATGAATTAAATTTTGTTAGTAACTATTGCTTGTGAAATGATAAAACCTTTATGGAAGCCAATAGCTGGGCTGCATCTCGCTTAAATCCCGTGTGCGACCGGACTGCCTCAACTCATTGAGCTGGGAAATCTGGTGAGTCGCAGATTAGTATTTTCTGTTTCAGATATGCATACTAAATGGGCTGAAAAGTCCCGGGATTTTTCAATAGGTGGCACCACTTGAAAATGAACATGACTTATTTCGAGAGGCTCATCTATCACTAGTTTATGTATGAAGTTTCATGACATTTCTTTCGTCCATTCATTTACAAGCTACAGTCGTTTCAGTGACGCTACTTTCGCCTTTGTAAAAAAAATGGAGAAACGGGAATATCGCATCTTGATCAAACATTGTGTTATGACGGAAAAACTTCTGAACAATCATTGCAATGGTTGCAGAAATGTTATCCCACATCTGCTCCTTCGAGAATAACAGTTTATCGGTGGTTTAGTGAATTTTAAATGGGTCGTACAAGGACCAAAGACTCACTTTGCTCTGGAGGGCCAAAAGAGGCTACAAATGCCAAAATCGTAAAGCAAGTGCATCGAATCGTTTTGAATGATCGTAAAGTGAAGTTGCGCGAGTTAGCTGAGGCCCTATGAATCTTAAAAGAACGGACGGGATACATTTTGCACGATCTTTTGGAGATGAAAAAGCCATCGGCGCGATGGGTGCTGCGTTTGCTGACCGTCGACTAAAACAGCAGCGCGTTGATGATTCAACGGCCGGTTTGGCGTTGTCACAGCGTAATCGAGCGGACTTTTTTCGATGTTTTGTGACTATGGATGAAACATGGGTCCATTACCTTGCGCCTGAGTCCAAAAGGCAGTCTGCAGAGTGGCTGGAAAACCACGAAATCCGATCGAAGCTGCCAAAAGACCAACGCTCGGCCGAGAAGGTTATGGCCTCCCTGTTTTGGGATAAGCATGGCATAATCTTCATCGATTACCTGCAGAAGGAAAGAACAGTCACCAGAGAGTATTGTGCAGCGTGATTGGACAAACTGAACGACGAAATAAAGAAAAAACGGCGCCATATAGCGAAGAAAAAAGTTGTGTACCATCACTATAATGCACCGTCACACACGTCCTTGAAAGCGATGGCGAAATTAGACCAATTACGATTCGAATTGATTGCCACCCACCGTATTCTCCAGACTTGGCCCCCCAGCGACTATTATCTGTTCCCAACCCTCAAGCGGTGGCTCCAAAGAAAGAGATTCAGATCGAATGAGGAAGTCATATAGGAAACTGAGGCCTATTTCGAAGGCTTGGACGTTTCGTACTACAGAAAGGGCATCGAAATGTTGGAGAATCGCTATACCAAATGTATCGCCCTCGAAGGCAACTATGTTGAGTAATAAATATATCTTTGCCCAAAAAAAGCTTGTTTTCATTAAAAATCCCGGGACTTTTTAGCCCATACAGTAAGATTCACAGATTCATTACCCCGCGGATTCTGAATCGTGACATAATCATATTCATTATCTAATGCTCCAAACTGAGTATACTAGGTCGAACAAGAGTATACATACTTGTACATCTGTTATATCTGGCCGACTAAGGTAATTTCAATGGTAGGTAACAGCAAACGACTTGCTAAAGCTACGTGCTCTCTTTGCGTTGACCGCTGAGCTTTAAGCTTAAATATTATTGTTCAGATTATGCCTCCACCCACAGCCACTCGGAAGAACACCGCAGCATATAAAATACACACAAATAGTGATCAACGATAATCACTGAGCTATCATAGCTCGGCTATCATCGTAATGGAGACTCTGAGGAGAACATGTCATAGGTTAAGTTGTAATGGGTGCTGTACAGAACGCAACACACATAGACCAACACTGGGTCCGTTGTGATACCCTCGCAATCTCAAAACCATGAGAGTGTAGTCGTCGAACCATTCGGACCTGTCAATGAGGCGATGTATAGTAAATGATAGCACTTAACGTCTTTCAAGCCATCCAGGTCCATGAAATAGAAGAACCCCAGAGTGTACTTTCTTCTATCGGCCAGAAAAGGGCAAGTGCACAGGAAGTGATTTATAGTTTCCTCGTCCTCATAGCTTCCATAAAAATTGTATGGAAGCCGCAGACACTTAGTATGTTCACCCATCGGGCAATGCCCCGTAATGATCTCCACGACCTTCCCGCGATGCCTTATCTCCAGCATCAGCAGCCCTGAGGTCGTCATCCGATGTTAGCACGACTTAGAGCTCTTGTCTTGGCAGCCTTTTTGCCTGCTTCTGTAGGTATATTGACAGTTCGAAAGCACATCATGTTCACACTGGTCGTACCCGTCCGAGCCAGCTCGTCCGCCTTGCTGAAACTACTACGCATCCCGGAGTCCAGCACAAAGTGATGTTGAAGGTCACTGAGCTCCTAGACAGCTATGCGATACCTCACTACAGTTTTCGAAGTAGCGATCGCCTCCTCCAGGGATTTAATCGCCGCCTGACTGTCGGTATAGACAATAATATTCCTTGTCGACTCGATATTACGCCACGCTAAAACTTCGGCAGTGATCTCCGCCTGAAGGACGCTACAGAAAGTTGGAAGATGGAGTGACAAGGAAACATCTCATTCCACTGAAAAAAGCCATCAGTAAAAAGCTTATGGCTTCCGACTCTGAAGTACTACTCGTACCTACGCCCCACTCTTGTCGTGAACGTATTAGACTAGTATAGCTTTTGTTGTACACCGGAGAGGTAGAATTCATTTCGTCTGTAATAACCAAATTGTTGAGTATAGCAGAGTGACCATTAGTAGACTGTCCACTGTTCTGTTTCCCGAAGACGGATGGCCGTGATCGCAGCAACCAGCTAAGATGTCCAAGGGAAGCAAATTGAGCAGCACACCAAGAGCAGCTATCGGTATTGTTGTCTTGAGAGCACCAGTGATAGTAATACAAATATATTCAATAGATTCCTCTATAACTCTTTGCTCAGCGCCGTCCACCAAACTACTACCCCATACATTAATATGGAGCGAATGTTTGATACGTAGATTCAGAAAATCACTTTAGGTCGCAAGTCTAATTTCAGGCCAATAGCCTTCCTACAAGAGTACAGAACGACAGTTATCTTAGTAACGCGCTCCTGAATATTTGCCTTCCAGGATAGCTTCCTATCGAATATAAATCCCAGGAATCTGGCTTTCTCACTGAGGACCAATCTGGCCACCTGCAGCATTAGTGGTACCAATGAAGATGGAGTATTCCTCCAGGTTAAGAGAACAAGTTCTGTTTTGGCCGGATTGACCACAACACCAACCTGCCTAGCCCACTGAGGTGGGATATTTAGGGTATTTTGCATGATATCACTAAAGACCCGGGAAACGTTCCAGAGATGACAATGGCAATGTCGTCCACATAATTAATGACGTTGCAGCCTACCCCCTCCAAATCAGGAAGAAACCGGTTAACCATCAGGTTCCAAAGAAGGGGGAGGGGGGCAGGACACCTACATTCTGACTCGAGAGTGCACACGAGATAGCCCCCGGTTTGACGTTATTGAAAGCTTTGTAATGTACCACCTGTATTGAATCATATACTGGTAACACTGCTTCCCCCGGCAGATCGAAGGCAGCACCTGATGATTAGTGATCTGTCGGTGGAACGTAAACATAGGCCGAAGGTCCCATTACACCCGGACCCGGATGCAAGCGCGTGGGCATCGGAGCGTCCACCAACCATTCCATCCTTATCGCCCCATTTTTTTTTTCTTTTATTATTCTCCATTTTTGCTTGCCCTGTTTGTGTTGTTTTCCCTAGGCCTATGAACTTTTGTTAATACGTAAAGGGCAGGGGCAACGAGCGGCGAAAACCTCGCCCACGTCTTCCGAACTGAGCTACAACAAGCATAGGCCGGTGCTTAGCTCGTATTTCTTCGCCAGATGGCACTGCCCGACCTCCACGGTCATGACAGCAACCTTAGGCTCCGTCTGCACGGGCATCTACTGATGCCCATCAAACCGTTCATTACAGCTTATGGGGCGGAGGTCTTTCGGACGTTGGTGCGAGCTCCTGTCCGCGTTTAGGATAAAAACACCGTCACATCCGACCAAATGTGAAGAATGTGTACCAGCTCAATCCAAGGGTACACTATGTCCATCGTTTGTTGTACGTCTGCTGGAATAATACCGTCCGATCCTGCTAACTTATACGGATTAAAACTGTTAATAGCATGCCATAAGCTCCAATCTTTGAAAGTATTCCCAAAGTACTAGGCTGGTAATCTTCTAGTCTATTTTAAACTATGGCGGGAAATTCCTTAGTCAAACACGACCATTCTTATCGAAATCGACCAAACCCCAATTTCAAAAAGAACATTTCATTTCCTATGCAATTTAAGACCACTCAAAGTGCAAACCGATTAAAAAGATTCATATCTTTTTAGCACACTTTCGATAACACGCCGCCGCCGCCGCCAGGAAATAACTTATTATCAATAATAGCTAATTTCCTGGCTAAATATGAAAATACATAGAAACAACATGACGCGCTCGATAGCCGTGTGCTCTCGGTTACCGCTCTACGATGCTGCATCCATAGAAACGGAAGTTCGATCCTCAGCCTGATCATACATACTATCGAAACGTCAACAAGGCATAGCAATGCAAGAGATGTTGACGCTCCCACACCCCTGGAGTGGTCAAGGCAACAAACAAATATATGGGGAGGAAGTGAAAAAAAATGCAAATTTAAAGCGTCAATTCCTATTCGGTGACTCAAGTGTAACGGATTTTCTGACTTATAGAAGTCTTAAGAAAGGATGGATTCAGAGGCTTTGGTCGTTCAGACCACGCCGGACACTTAAGTGTCAAAACCTCCTCAGCGAGTGACAGTATGTTAACGAAAGCTGGATAGCTAGCTTGGCTCCGTAGCAATGGGAGGGGTCCTAAAGAGTCACGGCTGCCTCTTCTGTATTGTTACAAAAAAAAACCTATTGCTCGCGGGCCCGATTTCGGAAAGCGAACGGACCATTTCCTTGATCAAGGATACTCTGCAAAAATAAGACACCGAGGATCCGATCCCCAACGCTGCAAGTGCAACCTATCAAACGGTGCATATTGTTAAGATTCCTAGGCGACGACTGTAACGTCTAAAGCTGCGCGGCTATAGTCAATTTACTATGGCCGTTTTCGACAAAACAAAGATTTCTGATATCTTGGTATATACTCGTATTCAACATGTTAACACTATCTTTCGACGTCTCTATATCGGCGCCAACTTTTTTCTTCTCTTTTTTTTTGCAAAAGTTTTTTTTTCTAGAGTACAGTTTTGTTGGTTGCCGTAGCATGCAAAAGCCACCTACTCTCTTGTTACTGTTATTTTAGCAACACAGTCAACGATGATGTTCACGATAGTGACATGTAGGTACTAATCATTTCATGAGATAAAACGAAACGCGAGATGCGACTGGGTAGTTGGAACCAAAGATTAGCCATAGCGAAGATACCGCACTTCATACAAAATAACGCAGTGCCTAGTAGTTGTATATATGTTGGTTCTTATAGTGCGTAGGCAAATGGGTACTGCCAACAAGCATGTTACTCATACAATGAAACGTTATAGGCAGTTGCTGCCATTAGTGAAGTGTTGCTGTCTCTATTTCTCTAAAGGTGATTTTCCTTTGAATTATTAGCACCGCGAGGTTTATTTGTGTGCGCTAATTTGTATGAAATGCGGTATCTTCGCAATGTCTAATCTTTGGTTGGAACCACTTAATCTAGATTTTGTCTCTAGCCATCGGTGATGTTGACTTTTGAAATCGATACGTAACTGCTACGTCCAAAAGAAAACAACAGTGGAATGTGAGCACCTCTTATCATGTTTTACAGCAAAATTTATGATACCATGCGCCGTCGCCGGGCTATTTCGTCTGAACAGCTGAGTCGGACATTTTCGCAGGTTGACCTTTTTTTCTAGTTTTGGCTAGCGGTCTTCGTTGTTAGTTGAAATTAGCATATATTTATGCTAATTTTGAATATTTTGACGGGTTACCATTATAGAACGACAATTTTAGATATGTTTTCATTTCGTTTGTATGACTGTATTTTAATTTTATTCCATAGAAAAGCACGACTTTTACATATCATAAAGCTGTTGTAAATAAAGGCCATTGCTTTCTGCTACGAAGAAGTTGGTAGTTATGAAACTTGTAAAATTACAAGATTTATCACTTTAAATTGTATGATTTCAAATAATGGAACGCAGCAATCCACCCGTCCATAGAAGGTAGAACAAACTTGGATCAAAATCCCCAGACACAAAATCTCCAAACTCGAAATCCCCAAAACGCATTATCCCCAAATTCCCATTTAAGGTGGTTGTCCCTTATAATACCCCTGATATTCGCCAACCTGCATAATCAATGATGTAGAGAGAGTGAGGGTTTGATAGTGGATACAAATCAACCTCTTTTAAACCTTTAGTAAAGTCGACGAAAGGCGCGCGCGCCAATTTTTTCCTGATTTCGGAAGATAACAATAACCATTATCCACAATCGTGTACTATGTGGCAATTCCAAGCATGACCTTAAAAATAGAACGCGCTCGGTGACTGTGGTCGTTCGGTCACCGCTCTACGATACTAATCTAGACTAGAGCTGAGTTCAAATCTCGGCGCGATCAATAACTGCCTGTGAGTACTAATAAAACTCTCACAGTGCCCCGAGCTTGTCAGTATATACATAAAGACGGCGCGGATAGGAGGTGCATGCTAGCAACTGCACTTCCGAAAAGTAGATATGCTATTGAAACGTCAACAAGGCATAGAAATGCTAGAGATGTTGACGCGCCCATGCCCCTGCAGTGGTCAAGGTAAATTAACAACAAGGGTACACTATATCCGACGTATGCTATCATATAAGTCTTTCGGGATAATGCCATCTGGTCCAGCGGATTGAAATGATTCAAAGCTGGCAATCGGCCAGAAAATATTTTCTTTTGAGAGAATACATAGATGTAGAGACCCCTGGAGTTGCTGAACAAATCGAGGCATTCGTAAACATAGTATTAGTACAGCTATCAGGGAACTGAGTGTCAAGCAAAATGTCGCTTGTTGCAGTCCAAAATCCGCCATGCTTTAGCAAAAATGGATGAATTGTAGTGCCACACGAACTACGTTTAGCCATTCTTTGTTTTTTTTTGCAAACCACAAGATGTTTTCTGTAGGTTGCCGAATCTAAATTTAGGCCTGAGAATATCGCCTGGTTGAAACTTTTCCCTCAAGCCGGAAATTTTCCCAAGCTCAAAAATTCTAGTACTCCACCAGATTAACTTCTTATTGTCAGATTGCCTGCTGACAGGTCAAACCCTTGTAATAGCTTCATATAAGGTACCCGTTAGAGTATACCCAATGTCATCCAGCTCTATATTGTTGCGTGTATGATACGACAATGGAGGCAGGACCTCTGAGGCAATTGTTTTTTCGGTATCAGTGCCAGTCTGTTCTTCTTCTGTTCAAGATGGCTGATCTAGTCCCTGCATTATCACCTACATTAAATTTAAGGTAGTAGTAGTGGGAGAATGACTATTACGACGAAACTCTCCAAATGTTGAATATCCTTGGAAACAGGCGATATATTCAGGACTTATTGTCAAACGCGTCAGCGAACTTACTAACAAAGGTTAGTTCCGTAGCCGTGAGGTCTAGGTCGCAACTCTACGATGCGGCATCTAGGGAAGCATGGTTCTATCTACGGCGCGTTATTAAAAGCAACCTGTGGATACTATTAGCATTCCTACAGCGTTCCAAACTCGTCAGTAAAAGACGGCTCGGATAGGAGGTGTATGCTAGCAACTGCGCCATCTGAAATTTATGCGCTATCGAAACATCAACAAGGCATTGCTATGCAAGAGATGTTGACGCGCCCATGCCCTTTGGTAGGGTGAAGGCCATTACAAAGGCATTCTCGCAACCTACATTTCAAATCAGTTCGAACACACTGGGGATTCCTCCGGTAGAGTCTCGACTCCTTTCAAGTACTCAGTAGCCCATGCCAGAAAAACCTTTTCGGTCTGCTGATCTTCAGAGATTATACATTTAAATTCTCGGATCCGATCCGAACAGACATACTCCTCTCTCTGAAATGGACTTTGGATGGCCGCAAGTTATTGCGACCAACATTGCCATTTAGGCGACCGATAGCTCAGTGCGTAGAGGTATCAGTCTCATGTCTGACTACTCGCGTTTCGGGCTCGAATCCCGTCCACGGCGACGTTCGCGGCCGTAGATGTTTGTGTTCCCCCTGTTGTGCGAGGCGTAATAATAAGCCACAGCATCTCCCGACTTATCGCAGGTAGGCGGCTAAATGGGGGAGCAGAAGGTGCATGCTGGCAACTGTATTCTCCGAAACTAGTTTATGCCAACGAAACGTCAACCAACTGGGCGACATGGAACAGTTGACGCGCTATGCCCCACAAGGGGTTAGGGCAATTGAGTATGTTTCCTATTTGGGTATCGGGTAGAGCTGCGCGCTGCACTTTTGGGTCAGGTTTAACTAGGGCCGATAACTAGCTTGTCCCGGCTGCAGATAGTCATCCATCAGTGCCCTCCGCAGCTGACCCGACCGACCCGTAGCTTATCTTTTGGCTACGAAATCATCCTTCGACGCACTCAGCAGTCAGTAGGTGTGATTGCCGACTCGAATTCGGACAGGTACAATAACCGGCGCAGTTTGGCGGCTGTGCCAACTTTCGCTAAATTCTTAGATACATGTAGAACTTGGGAGCACGACCCGACCGTCAGGTACAGTTCCGAGCTGCCAGGTCTAACAGGGGGTCCCTGCCGGATAACGTTTAATTTATTAAAAAGAAAAGTGGTCAGTGGGCATGCTGCTTAATAGAAAACTGCACGGTACATTCCTAATTCGCAACAATAAAGAGATCTGTCTGACTCGAACTAAAGGGCATTGGGGGGTCGCTGACTCCGAATCTGGGGTCAAAAAAAGAGATTGGCAACCCCGTTTTCATGGGAGCATGGTCCGATCTGGCTGGCTCGAACTAAGTGGCATTGGCGATCACCGACTTCGAACCGGGTTTAAAAAATAAAGGAGAAAACTAAATTTTTAAAAACTACGACTTTTATTGAGCATGCTATTAACCAAGTTTTAGACTCTTTGCATGACTCTTTTTGAACGACTCATTGGAAAGAGTCAGAGCTTATGTGTTGGAACAGTGAAAAGAGTCATTATGCCCATCACTATTGCAATGGAGAAAATTTTCGAAGTGAGGTGTCTTGAATAAATGGAATTTCTATCTAGGTTCGTACATAATGATCAGCTGTTTTTATTTTGTGTTTTTTTCGGCGCATGGGTTTGTGTATAGCAACAACAGAGCTAGCGTAACGGGCTGAGACCACAAAAGAGACTATTCGGCACTATAATTATTTAGAAAAGAGATTATTCCGGGCAATAATCATTCACAGTAAATCAGTAAATCTTCCAAGCACACGCACACATACAAAAGACAATTGTGAATCAGCAGTCTCTTGTATGGATTTTTAGTTTCCATTTCAGTTTTCAGCTCCCTCTGGTTGCAAGGACGGCAACCCACACAATTGTCACTTTGGCTTGTCAAATAATCGTTAAGTAGCTATAGCTATCATGATGTAGCTATCTATAGCTATCAGGGTTGGTAAAAAAACAGTTTTTTATCATTTGACTAAAAAAAACAGTTTTTTGGTCTGAAACTGTTTTTTTTTTTGTTTAAAACACATTTCCATATTGTTTTTATTCATGTGTTTTAAACATGTTTTAAACCCTGTTTAAAATTGTTTTAAACGTATTATATATCTTTCTTTGACATTGAGTAGCCAACCTATCTTGATTTGAATTCTTTCCGCAGCTTCTTGTTCACTCTGTAATTATAAATTGGTGTTTCCATGTACTAATTATACTTACTTTGAAAGTCGGACCCTTTTTGTCTAAGTGTTTTGATGGCGTTGTTTGCGGAGCAATGCAAATAGACCCATTATATTCCATTTCGGTGATCTCGGAATTTTTGCTAGTAAAAACTGGCAAGAATGACACAAAGGCGCGAATGAAGAATAAATTGGATGTTCGGAAATTTAACTCATTTTCCGTGTTCTCTCTATGCTGCTCTACTCCAGAGCAACGAAAGCTTGCCGTATGGTTGCTAGTGTTTTCTGTTATGCAGTGCAGAAACACAACAACCACATGGTGGCCATATGATAAGATAATAAAATTTGGTTACCGCACCCCGTACGAACCAAAGTGTAAAAGAAAAAAAAAACAAATTCATTGAATTGATATTTAAAACTGTTTTAAACAGTGTTTAAAACACCGTTTTAAACATTTGTATAAAACAGATGTTTTTTGGAGCTGTTTAAAACATTGTTTAAAACAGATGTTTTAAACAAATGTTTTAAACATTACCAACCCTGATAGCTATTGACAAACATAGACAGAAGCCCCATTTATCATCTGAACTCTGAAAGTTCTCTCTAATCCGATAAAGATAATTTTCTTTATTAGTGCGAATCAGGAATGTTCCCCCCATGTGATGCGAGAGTATTGTATCGATCGACGAAGATATAATTCATGCGATTCAGTGTGATCAATCCTTCCATATTTGCGACCACACAAACTGTTTACTGTTAAAAATACACAAAAAGTTCGAACAAAATACGACGAACTCAGACCTACGTTGCACAGCGGTTCTCTAAAGCCTGCTACAGACAATGGCCCATCCCCGACTATTTGAAGCCATTGTGTGGACGGACGGATGGCGTTCAGTGGCCAATGGCGCGTAACCGTCATTACTGTCAACAGCGATCGAACTGGATCGAATTAGTTATGTCTTCGTCGACCGATACAATACTCTCGCATCACAGAAACATTCCTGATTGTTGCTTCGGGAGCCATTTTCCTCCACGCGATGGCCCAACGCATTCGCAATTTTCAACAGCTGATTTAAGTTCACAGGCTCCTACACAATTATCGCAATGCAACTATCACCGACCTTCTATCGTACGCGATCCATTTGATTAAAACTGCCGTGACGCGCAGAGCGACAGCTTTCAATTTCAATGGGCCACTATGCGCAATTTCCTGATGATCCATCGAAGACCGTTGTGTGGACGGACAATATTTGAATTGACATTTGGTGTGTGATAGCGGCCATCAAAGTCACTATCGCGATGGGCCATTGTCTATAGCAGGCATAACATTGTCATAAGAAATGCTACGACGAAAAGAAAACGATTTAAAAGAGATGTGTAGGGTATACACATCCCGAAAAAACCGTCGAAATGTGAATTATCCAAACTAAAAACTCAGCAGGACTGATTTGACACTTCCAACAACTTCTGGTGTGATCAGGTGAATTTTACTTTGTAAGTTAAAACACGCCAAAATTGATAAAAAAAAGCCCTAATAACAGGGATTTTTATCGCGCGGATGAGTTAGTTTATTCGATTTACAATCCTCTTCCTGACACAATTTGTTGAGAGTGATGTAGGCACTAGAAATGATACAACTATTATATGTACAAGGTAGGTTCGTACTGCCTAAAGCGAAAATCACTTTAGGCTTTGCCCACTGCCACTATTGCCTAAAGCGGAAATCTGTTGTTCTTCGCTCCAGACAGTGCAAATACTCGTATAAACCCACCTTGTATATATTGTAGTTTTCACTCGACCACGAATTCAATTCCTTCGAAAAAGACTTCAGATTCGCTTAGTTCAGATTCATCAAACTGTCACGGAAAGTCAAATTTGACCCTATTCGGGGGTTTTGTATTTGGGGATTTTGTGTTTGAAATTTTATGTTTGGGAATTTTATATGGCTTCCGATTGAACATCGTCTGAAACGAATATCACATATCCCTTCCGTGCTCAAGGAAAGTTTTTATCACAGGCTCCATTTCAGGTCGACTAGATGCTAGATGGACCGAGTCTGGTATGATCAAACTTTAGGAATCTTACTAATGCTTACAGACATCAACTGACCCAAAGCACGATCCAATCTAATCAACCAAGCGACTCACTTAGCACCATTTAGCTTTAATTGAAGCTTTCGTTCAAACCACGAGCATGCGAACATTAAAAATTCCATGAACGTTTTTTTGCAGTTAGAGGCCGAGGTTAATAGATTTACAAAAATGAATCGGTCAGGCTTTCATTGACATTTCTGTATAGAGAGAGAGAGGTCAATAAGGGAATCAGAGAATTTTCATTGAGTTTAATGCTTGACTTGTTCATGAATCTGCACATTTTTTTCGCATACACATCAGCGATATTCTCGACGATCGGAATATACTGTAATGAATGGTTCGGTTCTAGTTGTTCCAATCCAATCGAATATCCAAGTGTCGTTCTAAAACGATTTGATGCGGCTTCGGACTCATATGTATTGTATTATAATCTGGCAACGGATACATGAGTGTAGGTCTGGTTAAACGTGTCCATGCAGTGCGGGCGCACTGCTAGACATGCTCAATTCGTTCCACTTTGCAATTCTAATAAATTCGACAAATGTCCATTTGCACAAGTAGATAATTAGGAAACGAGCTATCGACATCAATTTAGTCGAATTGATTATGTCAGCGACTGGCTTTTTTTTCATACTGGAATGCGATCATCATTAATTTATGAGGACTGTTCGTTTAGCACTTGGGTAGCAGGTGAAATGAATTGAATTAATTCCAATTGATAGATGTTTCGTATTTCATGCTTCCAACACGTGTTGATAAATGTTAATGAGTAATTTTGATTTTGTGATTTGAAATTATTCATGAAATCCTGAAGATAACGTTCGCTAGAACCAATTCATTGTTTAGGGTGGGCGATGTTGAATGTCACCGAAGTATCAAGTCACCTAGGTCTCAAAATCGCGTTTAAGGCAAATTTTCCTCTTTAAATTGAACAACGGCATTTACATATATTTTACAAAGACTTAGCACCATATACCTCGGAGCGATCATTGAGTTTTAAGGTGCGTTTTGCTAGACACACGATCGTCGCATATTGTTCGTGATTAACGATCATGCCATAGAGCACGGAGCCCTATTTGTGTGTATCTTTTTGATCGTCGCATACGACCAACGCAGTGTGGTGCCTAGCAAAACCCGCCTTTAAACTTATTTTTCATTACTTCACATAAAATACACAAAAAAGTAATGTATTCCTCGGAACGATTATTACTGTGATGACGTGTGTATTTTAAGGAACGTTTCCACGAAGCGATCATTGCGATGATCACTTATCGATTATCGCTGCGCCTAGCACTATTTTTGTTTATTTTTATATTGAACTGTGTTCCTCCGTGTGGCTGCGACTAGAGTCGCTGAAAGCTCAATAGTAAACTTTAAACTTAATGTGATGACCGCAGAGCTATCAATGATCGCTCCGATGAACACGTTTCGGAACACTCCTAGTTGACCGGGCGACGCGTCTTTGACTAATAGTGGGTTTTAAATTGAGGTCATTTCGTACTCTCCTTGTGTGGCTCCGCGGCTTTAGGGGTTGCAACCCTCAGTATACTGTCCTAGAACGATCGCTTCGCTCGCTCTATACGCTACAGCGATAAAGACGCTATTAGCCAAGGCGCGTAACACGATGCGTCGCCCGATCAAGTAGGAATATACCCACGTTTCATTATATGTATAGGATAGGATGCCAATAACGGAAATAATTTCGGTAGATTTTGGAATCACTTAAAATTCAATTTAATTTTCAAATGCAATTTTTGAACTGGGAGTTTCGTTTTCAACCGGAATCAATCAACAATTTTTTTATATGCTGAAACCGTAGTCGTAAGTAACGTTTACTTAAAAGCGAATGATTTTATTGCTAAATTCGACGGAAACTCGAAACACACTAATTGTAGTGTGCAATTTGATTATCATCTCCAACCATTGCGAGCTTACATGCTTTTTCTTTCCTCAATCTTTTGTCCCCATGGATATCGCTTCTTCAAGTCTTCAGATCTTTGAATTTGGTTGGATTGTCTTTGAATTATGTCTTAATTCACAGTTTTTTGAATCTTGCATGAACAAATAGGTAAATTGAACATAATTAAATTGAAATGAATCTTAAACACCAGAATTGATTGTTGCTGGGGAATATATTCGTAGATTGTAGAGTCCTCGTGATTTCTAGATTAAGGTGGAGTGGGGTAAGTGCATAAACGGGCTCTTAATAATATGAGAAAAACTGCAACATAAACTATATGGAATTCCCTTCAGAGTTAATACCATCCTGTTCACGTAGATGTCGCGCAATTATTGAGGGGAATTCCCGATTTATACCAACCAGTTCGAAAGCACAGAATGGAAAGAGCACGTGCTACTTGGAAGAGGTCGTGAAAGTGCGGTAGTTTTTGAAGAAATGTGTTGTGTGCTATTATTTCTGGTAAGTAATAACCACGCATTATCTATGTATCACTTAAATGAATAATTTTTGTTTAATTATTGAAATTTACGGATATTGAGAAAAGCACTAATGTGCTCTTACCTCGTAAATATTGAGACAAGGGGCAAGTGTATCCCGTCTATCGGGGTAAGTGCATAGACCGTACATATGGGTTGCGCGCAGGCCCTAAAAAATATTACTTGATTATTTCTTGTTAATTCTGAATACTAATTCCTTTGCATATTTATACCCTAGACTTATAGTATAGGGTATATTGTTTTTGTCACGACGAAAATATGTAACACCTTAAAGGAGGCTCCGGAGGTATAGCAATGTATATATATATAAATGATCAGGGTCACCTCCTGATTCGATTAAGCCATGTCTGTCTATCTGTCTGTCCGTTCGCACGATAAATTTCGATAGAATGAAGCTAGAGCATTGAAATTTTGATCAAATGTTGGTAGTATGATCTAGTTGGATGGTATTGAAATTGGGCATGATCAGGCCAAGAGAACGCCTACCTCCCCTACATATGTAAAATAATTAAATGTATCTATAACTTCCGATTAAAAAATCATGAAAAGCTCTAGCTTTGGTATATTGCTAGTAAGGGTAATCTTATACTCTCCTGGGAAAATAAAATCGATCAGTTGAAAACTAACGGTAATTTTCTTACGAAAAGCCCCGTATTTCCCTACTTTTCAGGTTTTTTGTCTATAACTCCTGAACCAATTGACGTAGAAATCTGATTTTTGGCATGTAACCCTGAGGGAAGAAGCTGCTTAAGGTTCTGTAAGTTGGGCATAATCAGATCAAAGGAACACCTACCTCCCCTACAAATTTCAAAAAATTAAATATTCTTTTAATTACGATAACTTTCGATAGAATGATACTACCGAGTTCAAAATTTGATGGCATGTTGCTAGTAAGACCTACTTAGGTTGGTATTGAATATGGGCAAGATCCGACCCAAGGAACCCCTACCTCCCCTACAAGTGAAACTTCAAATAAGCAATACCTTTCGATAGAATGAAGCTAGCGACTTGAAAAATTCGACAAATATTTGTAGAATGGGTTAGTTAGTTAATTGATTTTGAGAATGATCAAGATCCTACTGAATGAGTGCCAACCTCCCCTATGAACTGGCCATATAGCAGATCCATTCTTAATGCATATGGTCGTTGCCAATTGGTACTTTTGGTATCTCCACTAGGTCTGTACAAGTCTAGGGTATATACGCTTCGCTTCGGCCTGGTTTTATCTACTTTAATTTTTTGTTTACTCCAAAACGAAACAAGATATTTTAATGAAGTAAAAAGCAATTTTTAGCAAACATATCAATAATTATGCTTTTGCCACGTTGCGTATGATATAAGGCTTCAAATGGGTTTTAAGGGCCGGTTATGCACTTGCCCCATTTTCGGGGAAAGTGCACAGGTGGCGGATTTTTTTATAAATTTCTTAAAAAATTAAAATATACAAGTGAAATTGGCGTTTTTGTCGATGTTAATTAAAGCGCATTAACTCAGGTATTTATTGATATTAAAATAATAAATGTTAAAGTTTTATAATATAAATTTATGATATATGGGTTGAAAGTGAAACTTACTAAAAACTGGGGTGCACTTACCCCACTTCACCTTATACTATATTTCAACATGTTCATGTCCATAAGAATAAAGGTCTGTTTTGCTAGGCAGACGATCGTCGCACATTGTTCGCGATTTAAGGCTGAACACACACCGCATAAGACAAAACGTTTGTTTTTGTCTCAAGAAACAACTGACCATTGCTTCTTATCAGGCAACACACACCAAAAGAAACGAAACAAAACAAACGTTTTTGTCTCGATACGTTTTATGATTGCAATAGGCGCAACACACACCGCATGAAACGAAACAAAAAGACTAGACAAAACAGAAAGACAAGTTTCGTTGCCACTGGCGGTCAGTTGTCTTTCGGAAACAAAAATTTTAGACTCTTCGACGCAAACTGAGTTTTATACTCTTCGCCAACTACAGATTACAAAAATAAAATGAAACTGGCCTAAGCCTTTAGATTTAGTTTTTCTAGCTCGGGCAATCTCTTGGATAATTCAATAAACTCCTGACCTGGAAATGTTTTCACATTCAACGAAGCATTGTAAAAACATAACACATCTGTTAAACGTAGAACAATCTGCAACTGACCCACTACCCAAATGGACATCCCTACGCTTGTCCAAAAAATGGGCTAGGTCCAATATGCAGGGCTATATGACCAACAGCGAATCGCACAATGAACCACGCGATCTTTGAGTCTGGCTTGTGCGTACTCTGGGCTCAATATGCGGTCGCTCTTATGCAGTTTTCACGTATCTTCGACTTAAGGTCTTGCGTTCGCGTTAAATAGTTTGGAATTAAAAACGGTAAGGCGACAGGTGCATTTCTTCAATTGTTGCTCAAAACTGGAACAAAAAGAATGATTTCATGGTTGGTTGTAACAAAATCCCGGCATCCGCTATGTACTCGTACGTATAACAAGTGAGGATTTAACAGGACTTAGACTGTAAAGTAAATATATTAAATAAGTAGCAGATTTGACCATCCATTTTGTTCTTTAAAGGTCATGTTTTGGCGATACTGGATCTTTTATCACTGATCTAGTAAATGACAGCAACGGAGATGTATCCGTTAGTGAAAGAGGACGCATTATCTGAATCCGACTCTTGTATCTATTGTACTTTCGAATCCCGAGAGCAGAATGACAACCGACCAATCTTCGTTATCTCTGTCCCTAAGATCGAAAGAGACAGAGAGGCCGTGAACTTAGGTAAAGATGTATTTGTTTAGAAATCATGGTCATGGGGAAACGATTCAGAAATTTATTCCAGTAAATGTCCCCTCTAAAGATCCGGTTAGATTCAGTGACTACTCCAATGTCATGCGTTTTATTTTCCCTTAATCGCAGAGACGCACAATTCATGAGTGAATGATAGCAGCACGACTAATGGCAGGATTGATAGATTGCCTAAGAACAAGTTTGATAGCAGGCAGGCAGGATTTATGGAACGTCTAATGGCAATTTTGATAGCCGAACTGGTATTAGGTCTGAAAGACTCTACACAATAATTAATAGCTCCAGAGCTAATTGAATTTAATTTGATATTTACTCATCCATGTATATCGCATTTATGCTTGAGCAGGAGCGCACTACTCTTCATCCAAGTGTTGTTCTTGCCATCAAGCAAGCGGTGTGCGAAGGCGAGTGCATTAATGTCGTTAATTCATACGGCAAGAGAGAGAAGGGAGTGATAAGGCGAAATTGATTTCCCCTTTTAGAACATAAATCGCAGATGCAATATGTGGTATAAAATACAATGCAATGCAATATTTCAGCAATTTTCAGTTCGGATGGTTTTATACTCGGATGGTCTTCGGCACTTTTTGCCTGTTCGTTTTCTCCTTCCGGCGTGGATCTTGTTCTCGTCTGTCATTATTATCACTCATCGACTGTCATCGTCTGATATGGGATTAATGTCACTCTATGAAATTAACAGTGGAGAGAAAACTAGACAGAAGAAGGCAAGGGATGAAAAAAATGGGGTCAAAACACATAAGGATTCTGTGTGTTGATGAACCCTCTTCTTATATCTTCCACCTAGAACGAACGAATTAAATATAAAATCCATAAAAATGAAAGTCCATAAGTTCAAAATTCATAAATTTGTGTATTGAAAAGTACCAGTACGAAATCAGTCATACATATACGAGGCTAAGGTGAAAAGTTCTCTGCCTGACACAGAAATACCGTTACAATTAGCACAAATTTATCTTTCCTGCCTGGGTGCACTTGTCATTCGTTCGTATGACAAGTTTCAACTTGTTCTCTCACGTAGTTTGTTTACAAGAATTTTTGCAGTAAACTTCTTACGTGTTTATCGTGAAAATAGAAAAACTTGAATATCGTGCGATCATAAAATTCTTCGTTTTGGATGGATTAACCCCTAAGGGGCGACCGTTAGCGCAGTATATTGAGGCATCAGTCTCATGTTTGACTACCGGCGTTTCGGGTTCGAATCCACGACGACCTTCGTGGCCATGTGCAGGAGCTGCATGCTGGCAGCTGCATTCTCCGAAACTAGTTTATGTCAACGAAACGTCAACTGGGACACATGGAACAGTTGACGCGCTATGCCCCTCAAGGGGTTAGGGCAATTGAGTAGTAACCCCTAAAGAAATTCATCCTAAGCTAACAAAAGTTTTCGGGGACTCTGCTCCTTCGATATCAACCGTTAAAAAATGGGCAGCTGAATTTAAACGTGGTCGCACGTCCCTGGAAGACGACTCACGTGAAGGACGGCCAAAAACCGCAACCACACCGGAAACCATCGAAAAAGTGCATGATATCGTGTTGGACGATAGGCGAATGAAAGTGAGTGATATTGCTGAATGCTGAGGCTGTGGGGATATCGGAAGAAAGGGTGCGAAATATCTTGCACGAAGAATTAGAGATGCGAAAGCTCTGGGCAAGATGGGTGCCGCATTTGCTAAATACCGATCAAATGCAAATGCGCAAACGATTTTCGCAGTAATCTTCGCACCGATTCAATCGGGATCCGACCGATTTTGTGCGGCGATTTGTCACCATGGATGAGACTTGGGTCCACCACTACACGCCAGAAACGAAACAACAGTTGAAGCAGTGGGTGGAAGCCGGTGGTTCAGCGCCAAAGAAAGAAAAGTGGATTGCATCTGCCGGAAAGGCCATAGCCAGCGTGTTTTGGGATGTGAAAGGGATCCTGTTAAGGGATTACCTTGGAAAAGACAGAGCAATAACAGGCGAATATTACTCCAAACGTCTTCACCAGCTGGATGCCAAAATTCGCTGACTCAGAATCTGGGGTCAAAAAAGTCAAACAAAAATTGGGGTTGTCCATCCCAGATTGGCAACTCCATTTTCATGGGAAATAGTAGTCCGATCTGGCGGGCTCAATCTAAAGGGCATTGGGGGGTCGCTGGGGTCAAAAAACAGAAAAAAATATTGGGGTCGCCCATCCCAGATTGGCAACACCGTTTTCATGGGAAATAGTGGTCCGATCTGACTGGCTCGAACTAAATGGGATTCGGGTCATCGACTTCGAATCGGGAGTAAAAAATAAAGGAAAAAACTGAATTTTTAAAGACTACGACTTTTATTGAATACATATGTTATTAATTAAGTTTCAGACTCTTTGCATGACTCTTTTTGAAAGAGTCAGAGCTTATATACTGGCACAGTGAAAAGAGTCACTATGCCCATCACTAGTATACTGAGTCCGCAATTCGCGGCGAATCATCTGTATGGTAGCTGTTTCGAGTTTGCTCGTCGTATGATCCGTGCCGTTCTGTTCATTCTTGATCTTTGTGCGAATAAAAATAACGAATCTTATATCTGTCAATAATATTATACCATATCGATATCAACAAACACGAGTGAAATACTTATTTATTTTCATATCTTTAATAAAGTACTTGTAGATAAACTTCTGAATTTTGTTCGATCCCTCCTTCAAGCGGACACCTCCCACAGCCGGATAAAAAAAATGACACCACGGCTATGAGAGGTTTCACTTGATCTTGATCATCATCATCAGAAGAACAACATACTAAAATTTCAATTAAATCGGAGGTGAATCTGTAACGGCGTATTCACATCACTGATATGCATAATTACCAAAATGGCTTGCGGAGTTGGTGGAGGGATTTTCTCTGACAACCTCAGAGTTTTTTCGCCTCCCAGATTACCCAAGTATATTTCAGGCGGAAGTAGTGAAAATAAGGGAAGCCTGTCGGACGCTGAGGCACAGCACAGTAGCCACAAGAGACTCACCATTTTCACGAACAGCCAGCCTTTATCAACGCCCTAAAGACGGTCATCAAAAATAGTGAAGCAATGGCGGCGTACAATGCACAAAAAACCTTCAAAACCCGTTCAGGGGCACCCAGAGTACTTGCGGTCACGATGGGACACTGACCAGTGCAAGAACCGCGACTGGATATCCCCTACAATGAACACTGTCAGAGCTCCCTGGAATTGGGCTCATTTTTCTGTTTCTATTTCTAAATTTGGCCTATTGTTCTACATTGCTAATTCGATGTTTATGATGCGTTTACAACATGCTGTTTTTATAACTTGCCTCCACATTGCGTCATAAAACAGCACACATGTGGAACAGTTTACCTAATTCCCAATGAATATTTTTTACCGTATCTTTCAAAACTCCAAATATTTCGCTGCACCGCAAAAAAAAAAATACTTAAATAATTGAAATTGGATTGGAACCCAAAAATGGTTGGTTGTCTTCGTAACACTACAGTATTTGTTGTCTCTTACGTAAACCCATCGATGAAATAATTAACTTTCGGTCAGTTACAGTATCTGGCCTAAAATTTAAGTTTAAACTGAAAAATAAAACAAAACAGAAATCACTCGCCCAAAAAGATAATTGCATACACTTATCTGCACACAAGTATTGAAAGAAATGTATATAAAGTGAAAGTACGGATAAAGTGTAAAATGCAATCCAGCTATTTTAAACGCTCGACAAGGAAAAATCGAACTGGCGCGTTTAAAGTAAAACTGCGCTCAAGTCGTATGACAACGAACAAAACGGCTGACCGACGAAGCAAGCAATAAAACAATAACAACATTAATACAAAAGTGCATTCGAATGATTTAAATGCACAAATAAATAAAAAAAAATGATTAAAGAGGAAAAGCAAAACAAACCCAGGCAAGTTGGATTACATAAAGTGAACATGTGAACAGATGTGCATGACCGGTGGCGAGCGGTCGATGTTCTTCGGACATTGATCGATCAAACGCGGCCCAAAGTCAGAAGAGATATATCACGTACATACATAATAATAAAATGCATATTTGACCGAACAGGTGACCAATGCCCGCGATCACGTAGAACAGGTTCAAGCGACAAAGTCCGGCGAATGCACATATTCTGCATACGCAATTTAAACGAAACAAATATCTCAAGAACGGGATACTCATATACGAGTGCATTGCTGTCATTTTAGCATTGTATTGGGAAATTTTCTTGAAGTCGATGAGAGTCATATCAAGCGATAATTTATGAATTCTTTCCTATCATTTTGTTTGAACTCATACGGAAATTTTACAGTAGTATGATATATTCCTATTTCACCGGGCGATGCATCGTGGTTCGCGGCTTGGCTAATAGTGGGTTTACCGCTGTGGGATATATACCTATAGCGAGCGTTCTATGGTGGTATACTGAGGGTTATAACCCCTTAAACCCACGCAAGGGATAGTGAGTAATCCACTCAAATTAAAACCCACTATTGGTCAAAGGCGACCGGTAGCGCAGCGTATTGAGGCATCAGTCTCATGTTTACTACCGGCGTTTCGGGTTCGAATCCCGTCCACGACGACGTTCGTGGCCATAGATGTGCAGAAGATGCATGCTGGCAACTGCATTCTCCAAAACCAGTTTATGCCAACGAAACGTCAACTGGGCCACACGGAACAGTTGACGCGCTATGCCCACAAGGGGTTAGGGCAATTGAGAGATTGGTCAAAGACGCGAACCATTATGCTTCGCCCGGTCAAGTAGGAATGTTCCGAAATTTCACTGCCAGGAGAAGCATAGCAGCGGCAGCAGCAGCGGTATCACAGACAACCGCAAAGTTTTCTATAAAAAAAGACAACAAAACCTTTGCTCATGTGCGGTAGGGATATGAAAGCAACACAAACGATGCTGCTGTTTGCCGGCAAAATGTACGGCTTGTCATTTCTGATCGCGAGATCTATAAACGACTGCTCAATTTTAATTTATCCTATACTCGAACCATGTGTATCATAGACTCAAACAACCTCTTTCAAAGCGAGGGGTTTGAGTCTTCTTTTTTTGCCATGATGAGCTGAAGTTTATCCGACAAATTATGGTTTTTCGTCAATTAAAAACCTCACTGTTAGAGGTGAGTTTAAGCAAATTGATTGTTTATTACGGAATCGAAACCACTCGATTGCTATGACTATAATCGATTGCAGAAACTTTCCTATTTCTTGGGTTAAATGTCAAATGTGTCAAAATGGCGTCAATTTATTTTTAATTGTTTTTAAGTGGTTTTTGCAATATAATTATTAAGAACATATTCGGAAAAAATAACCTTGATATCAGAAGTCCAATTAAATAAGGAAATTGAAGTGCATGATGGAGACACCCGAAAGTGTCCATGGGGACGGAGCTCCAGTGATCGCAGAGGTCCGGTAGGGACAGCTGTCAGAGTTAGTAGCTGTCAAAATTAAGCTCCTCAGCGAGCTATCTATCATATCTGTCTATCATAGGCTTACTGCCCCCTTAATTTCTCCAGATTAACACATTGTTGTAATTGCGTGTTGTTAATCTAAATTGACGCGCTCGGTGGCCGTGAGATCTCGGTCGCCACTCTGTAGTGCTGCATCTAGAGAAGCAAAGGTTCAATCCTCTGCGCATCAATAAAAACTACCTGTGGGTAGATGTAGAACTCCCACAGCGTTCCGAACTTGTTAGTAAAAATACGACTCGGATAGGAGGTGCATGCTAGCAACAGCACCAACCGAAAAATATGCTATTGAAACGTGAACAAGGCATAGTAATGCAAGAGATGTTGACGCGCCCATGCCCCTGGATGGGCCAAGGCAATTACAACACGCATTACAAAAAGTGCGGTTGTTATGATTTTAAGAAATACGTATGTAAATCCATATACGCGTATTGTACCATTTTAACAAAAATCACTTAATCGCATATAAATCTATTTTAATTGTATCTCGTAAGTTGCAGCTTAATTAAATGTCTTTAAAAAAAACTTAACGAATCAATTTTCTTCTTATTTCCAGGTACGAAATCATGGATTTGGTAAGCAAATATGTAGATCAATACTTTGTCGAGCTCCATTATAATTGCTATCATCCAAAATGTGTATTTCTCAACGTATTACAAAATATTATGTTTGTATGTGCATGTAAGTAGTTTGGAAATACATAATAATAATACTTAATCGCGATCAAAATATAGTCTACCTGTAATTTACCAGGTCAATGTCGATCAAATTTTAAACTTGAATGATTGGTGAAATTGATGAAATGCTGAAGTGATTTGTGTAAACATCCGATCTTGTTTGTAAATCTGATTAAATTATAATGAGAAATCTATTTTGACAAAAAAAGGCGACGCTTTTTAATGATTATTGCTCTTCTAAATATACTTAAGTATTCTGTGAGTTCATCCAAAATTATATTGAGGTTGACCATCAAAATTTCAAGCGAAACAGGTTAACTCTCAATCTCAATTAACGAATAAAGGTTTCAAACGTAATAGAAAATTGGAAGGAACGTATCATCTGGTAATATTTCTGGTTTGCAAAACTGTCACTCTACTATAGGATACCCATCATAGATACATGCGCGTAGATTGGAAAAGGGGTCGTGGGTGCTAGAAGCTCACTAGCACTGCGATCAATTGGTCTATTTGTACTTTAGCGCTAGGTCTTTATACTGGACTGGGCCTGACGACCGAGTCCGATCGTACTAATCTGCATACTTATTTGGTTAAGCGAAAAAAAACTTTCTCTGCTTCCAAAAAGTTCTTCTGGTGTCTATTGATTTTATATTTTCCTTTCTTTAGAACTGTAACGAAGCCTTGACGAGGTCGAAAGCTGAAAGGAATGGTCGTGTAGAACCACTCGTGACAGCTAAATACCAACCCGTTAAATGTACAAGATGTTCACCAATCACGAAATTGTGTTTTTGAGGAAGGAGCCGGAAGTTTGCTAAAGTGACCATATAGCTCCGGTGGCGCTAAAAGTGAATGCTATACAACGAGCTGAGCGGCGGCAAATGCTTGCTGCAGCTCGGTTTCGGGAGATCTGAGCGGGGTTTTTGCCGGCTCGTTGGCCCAGGCATTACTCCAATAACAAATATCATGTACCTTGACGAAAGACCAAAACGGTAGACGAAAGAACAAAAGAAGAAGCTGGGTCCCACTGAACCAGAAAAAAATCTAAAAAAGAAGGTGGCGGTAACCGTCGACTGGCTCATGTACGTCACGCTCCCGTGTCGACACAAGTTCTCTCAACCCAAACAATGAGACGCCATGCCCGAAAAGAATCGGAGTCTTCTAATGCGGAACATGAAGTTCTCATCTCATGTCGAAACCCACCTGAAAAGGGTTTAGGATGTTCCTTACAGAGAAGTGCCTTATTTAAAACAAATTCAAAACATTTTGATACAAAGCCTTCTTTATATTGCACGCTCTATATATGTCGGAACCAACGGAATCGGACCACTGCATCATACAGCTACCATAGGAACGACCGGTCTAAAAGTCTGTGTGTGTGACATAAACTTTTTTGTTTCTAAATATATCTTAACCAAATCTCATATTTTTCAATGGTACATTCCCGAAATTGGTTGAAATTGGACTACTATATCATATAGCTGTCATTGGAACGGCCCAAAAGAAAATTTTTGTGAAATTTTTTTTTTATTTCTAAAGATATCTTTACCGAATTTCACACTACTCGATCATAGCTACCGCCAAACTACATTTCTAAATTTGGCCCATTATTTAATTTACCTCTCATAGGAACAGTCGAATCGGAACAAGTTTTACTGCAAATTCCAAAGTGGTAAATGCAGAATGGTTGATTCATTCTGCATTTACCATTTATAGCAACACAGACTATCGAAGGTGTTTATCATACCTTCGGCGATCAGTATAATTATTGTTTCGTCTTCGATGTTAAAAAACATCAGAACCAAACCATCGGAACCCTGATGCATACTAGGGCATGCATTTTTTTAACAGTGAATTATCCTAAATAAAAATCAGCTACATACACTGCGTTACACTTGAATAGCACACTCTATACATTAAATATCTTTTCTCAATATTTTTTGAAAAAATAAAGACAGCAGATATTTTGTATTTTTTATTTGATGTTTGATTAACAATCTTTAATTTGAAATAAAAAGAACTTAAATTTGTTCAACAGTTTTTTAATTAAAATCTAAGAAAATAAAACACCAACGAAATAGCGCATGAATTCTGTTTCACTTGAATAGCACACTTTTTTTAAAACTTTTTATGCATTGAAGATAATTTATTATTGTTCAGAATGCAATTTGAGATCAATTTGAATTGAAATCAGGAATTTTAGAAATGGGTTGAGCCTCCCCTGTTTGAAATAACATCGTTGATCCTATTAGGCAGGGAATCATACAAACTTTTGATTTAAGCAAGGGTAGCCCACGATTGCTGAATGGCTTCAATTAGTTCAGTTTTTGTTGAGAACTGTTTACCAGACTCATAAACTTTTCTGACCAGTCATCCCCAAACATTTTCTATTATGTTTAGGTCTGGCGAGTATGGTGGCCAGTTCAAAAGAGTAACATTTTTGGACTCGATAAACGACTTTAAAACACGGGCTGTGTATACTGGTGCATTGTCGTTTTGGAAAGTCCACGGCAATGGTCCAATGGACTTTCCAATGCCGGAAAAGCCTTTTTTATAACACCTTGATACGATTTAGCATTCATAGTTAAGTCCACGAATTGGACTTCACAAGTGCCATAGTATGATATGGCTCCCCAAGCCATAACGCCGCCGACTCGACTGTGCAACCGATCCAACTGGTGAGTTTCCTTCCTCAGTTCATGGAATTAGTAGTTGTATCCCTCGAGTTATTATCTATACTCTATTTTAGAAAAAAAAAAGCATTACTCGTCTAATCTTAAAGTACTCGTATATCTGCATCTCATTAATAGAATACATATATTATGTACTCGTATATGCATATGATAAAACTGGGTACTTTTCTAATCTCTGAGTCATATCAATGACATACATCGCAAAATAAACGCCAGCCAATCTTCATTTTTTTTATCGCAAAATATACTAATCGTATATAAAAACTTGATGTAGGTAGCGTAGTTACTCGGTTTGGGCGTGTGTACATAACATAATATATAAATAAAATGACTGACGAGAAAATTATCGTTAGCGCTTTACGTAACATCCACGTCAACGACGCGACGTATGCCAGCCAGAAAATAAATAGATTTTGATATTGATCGGGACAAAATATCCAAAGGTGCTGTTGAGATGTATTAACTTATGGAAGGCTTATTACCATTAGCTGACAAACAGCCAGGTGAAGTTGAAGGAAATTTGGCGACAACGAAACACACATTTGGATCTTTGTTTTTTTTTTTTTTTTATCTGTTTCAGTTTCTAACCCCCAGATTTTCGTTGTTATCTTCATGCACAGAGTTTTTCTAAGCGCTTAATTCGTTACACAGTCTTTTCAGTGACTTTTTAGTTCTGTATTTCAGCCGGACTGTCAGTTTAAGGACGTTTTGCTAGGAGCGGCCATTGTAAAGTTATCGATATACCGGCAATAGTCTCTCGATGTTAATTGGCTTGACCCCTCCAGGGTCATATGCGCGTCAAAATCTCTTACATTTCAATGACTTGTTGACGTTTCGATAGCACATCTACTTTTCGGACGTGCAGTTACCAGCTAGTTGGACCAGATTTTTTTATCCGCGCCCTCTTTATACAGGCAAACTCGGAGTACAGTGAGAGCTCTATTAGTACCCGCAGGCAGTTTTTTTACCAGAAGTACTACTGTGTACAACTATAACCCGGAATGAATTTAAACTGATATCCTGATAATTTCGTTGGGCACAAATCTTTTTATTTTTAAGTTGGTAGGACTGTTACTGCCATCTGTGTCAAATTTTTAGTTAATATCTTGATTAGTTGAAGAGTGACGCTCGTTTTCGTAAACAACCAAAATTAACTTTTTCGATTCTTACCATGTCAGAAAATATTCAACAAAGAAGTTCGATTTTGTGTTAGAAATGATATTTCTGCTGCGGAAACGCTCAGAATGTTACAAAAAGCCTTCGGTGAACAGGCTATGTCTAAAACACAAGTACATATACGAATGGCATAAAATGTTCAAAGAGGGTCGTGAAGGCGTTGAAGACGAACCACATCAAATACGACCAAAAACATCAACTGACGAACAGCACGTCGCGAAAATCAAGGAATTGGTGCTCCAAAATCGTCGATTGACAACTAGAGAGCTTGCTGCTATCGTTGGTATTTCAAATGGATCAGTCGACACCATTTTGAAGAAAGTTTTGTGCCTCAAAAAAGTCAAATCTCGTTTGGCTCCAAAAACCCTCAATTTTATGGAAAAACAGCGTCGCTCGTTATTCGTGACCATTTCGCCAAAAATTTCACCCATATTGTTCCGCAACCGCCGTATTCGCCTGATTTAGCTCTCCATGTGACTACTGGCTGTTAAGCAAAATGAAAAGACTGCTCCGGGGACAACGTTTTGACACGGTAGAAGAGATTCAAGCCGAATCGAAGAAGGTGCTGGAGGCCATACCGAAACAGGACTTTTCAAAGTGTTTTGATGAGTGGAGAATTCGCTGGCATAAGTGCATTGCAGCCGGGGGGGATTATTTCGAAGGCGATGATAATGATTTATAACAAAATTCCGGGTTATATTTGTGCACAGTAGTATTTTGTAAGAGCGATTAATGAATACCTTTCAGTATGTATAATTCTCAGAGATTTGCTTCTTTGCATCTTTCGACTACAAATATCTGCTTGCCAACCTTCCGCATACAAATATTATACCGTCAACGCGCGTTCAACTATGCATTTGGCAAAAAATGGTCAAGTCAAGCCACCAGTAATGGCGGTGCAACGATTTGGTAAACATTTCCCATGTGGGGCGTAAGAATAATACCACGAGCTTTCCCTTTGACGGCCTGTCGCAGAAACCGACAAAGGACAGGACGTGTATGCCACGAACTTGCACTATCTGAAATCTATATACTAACGAAACGTCAACTATGTGTCGGATAAGGACTGACTTAACAGTTATGACTTTTGGCTATCGTACAATGATAAAGATTGCATTCTGGAATGTGCGTACTTCCCTGGACAATGGATCAGAAGGTCCCCAGAACGCACGATTTCTTCTATTAAAGAGTGAATTTCTGCGGGATAAACATCTTAGGAGTTAGCGAGGTAAGGTGGTGGGACAGCAGAGAATTGTAATGAACCATATTCTGGTCTGGTTGTGCTGCTTCCACCGGCAGATCTATGGCAGCACCTGGTGAGTAAGGATCTGTGGGTGGTATGAAACCAGAGGCCGAGGGTCCCATTACAACTGGACCCGAATGCGAGCGCGAGGGCAAGCGAGCCATCCGCCAACCATTCCATCCTTATCGCCTCATTTTTTTTATTCCCCATTTTTACCTCCTTTGTTTGTGTTGTCTTCCTCAGGCCTTTGAATTTTTGTTAATACGTAAAGGACAGGGGTAATGTGCGGCGAAAACCCCGCCTACGCCTCCCGAACTAAGCTACACCAAGTATAGACCGCTGCCGCTGTCTTTTTCTTCGCCAGATGGTACAGGCCGACCTTCACGGTCATTATGCATGCTACCTAAGGCTTCATCCCCACGGGCATCTTCGGATGCCCACCAGAACGTCTATTACAGAATTTATCTCTCCAACGAGTAGCACTGTAATGTTATACTCCGTTAGTGCTACCGGTAATGGTTGTGAGTCAGGTGTGGGGCTTCTTTTAACCAGAGTCGCACTGTCTCTTATCCTGGGATCCGGTCTCCGACAGAATGATGACTGCGAGGTTTCGCTCCAAAATGAGGAACATCATAATAATACAATGTTATGCTCCAAATGAACCCGACAATGTCTTGACGAAAGATTACTACAAACAACTAAACGCCGTCCAGAGCGGAACCCCTAAAAGTGACATTATAATAGTTATAATGCAATATAATTGGCGCTGGATAACTATGGGCTCAGACATGTGAAAGAAGAGACCATTATCTTATTATCGCTAATGTTCAATTGCGTATTACAGCCCTGAGCTGTCCTAGTGACGAAAGATCCAGGAGCCGCAAATTCAACATCGGTCAACTAGGAAATTCTGCCGTCCTACAATAATATAACGACCATCTTGCGCGGAAAGCAGCTGAGATAATTAGTCACCCAGATCGTGACATAAATTAACACTAGGATGCCATAACGGAACACTATTCGAGTGTATTTTAGAGTTTAGGCGATCGTCGAATACTTCCACATAAAATACACACGAATCCTCCGTTATGGTAGTTTATTTCACAGTCGCAAACGCAAGTCGCTCAGCCGTGGTCTAGGAACTCACACCTTAAAGCCTCACTTAGAAAGCACAATTGATGAAGATCAAGCTGGGTTTCGATCCGGATTCTCCTGTGTCGATCACATTAACACCTAGCGAATCAACATCGAGCAATGCGCTGAGTACGATTTTCCGCTTCATTTGCTTTTCATCGATTTCGAGAAGGCTTTCGATAGTGTAAACCGGAGTTCTATTTGGGTGGCTTTGCGCAGGAGACGCATCCCTGAGAACCTTGTGGCAATTATTAAGGCAACCTGTGACGGCGCGAAATGCATAAAAAAGGCAATGTGTCGGGGAACTTTGAGCTTCGCAGTGGAGTTCGGCAGGGGTGTAACCCTCACCGATCCTATTCCTTATAGTGATCGGCGGATGTGTTGCATGCAGCCCTATCCGGACTAGACAGAGGAATTCAATGGAATCTTATCTACAACATCTTGATTACGCTGACGACATATGCCTACTCTTTCACAAAATCATGCATATATCGGCAATGGTGTTAGATCTTAGAGGGAGGCAAGCAAGGTTGGTCTAAGATTAATACATCTATTGCCATCCATATTGATGGGCATAATGTGGAGAAGGTGGACAACTTGGTCTCCCTGGTAGCATTGTTGCCGAAAATGGTAGTACGGAGCAGGACATCGCTCGTGTATCAGCTAGGTTAAATACGCAACCAGAACCGACCAAGAAGGGCTCCTAAAATCACTTGGCGTCGATCTGTGGCAAAAGAGTGTAAGTCGCTTGGTAAGTCGTTTGGGGAGTTACGCCTTATTGCCCAGAACAGATTACGATGACACGCAGGAGTGGTTGACTGGCGCGCTATGCCCTACTAGAGGTTAAGGCAAAGTAGTAAACGACATACGCGACAACGACCCCTTGCGACGCGACTGCTCAAATAATGGACTTGTTGTCGCTTGTAGTATTCATATAAAGATGTAAATAAATAGATCTCCGTCGTTTTCAACTGCTCCTAGCAATACACATATTTATGATCGTTTTTTTAGACGATTAAGTTTCAGGTTGTTCGTTAAGAAAAAGTTTGTTTTAAGGTAATTTTTTCAGCCGAAAAAGAGGTTTCTGTTTGGAACGATCAGCCTAGTATTCAGTACATACTTTCAGCGAACATACTCAATTGCCCTAACCCCTTGTCGGGCATAGCGCATCAACTGTTCCATGGGGCCCAGTTGACGTTTCGTTGGCATAAACTGGTTTCGAAGAATGTAGTTGCCAGCATGCACCTCCTGCACATCCATGGCCACGAACGTCGTCGTGGACGGGATTCGAACCCGAAACGCCGGTAGTCAAACGTGGCACTTATGTCTCAACACACTGCGCTAACGGTCGCCCCGAAACAACAACAAACATTGAGAAATATTATAAATTTCAACTGTGACTGAAACTGACTGGTCTGGTTACACACAAGAACTGAAATTGAAAAATACTTCTTATGTGTACAGTTTGACTGAAACTGAAATAATGATTTAAAACCCCCTTTTTTCACTTTCTTACAACACTTTACACAATAAATTAAAACTTTTATTGTTGTTGTGCAAAGTAAAGATGTATTTTTCCATTAATATTTTAGTAAAATTGGACGAATGAATTCCAACGTGGAAAATTTTAGTTGGGTACGTCGTGCATTTATCATCCTCTTGTATAAAAAGTATGACCTTGAATTATTATACATATAGTATGTTTAGTTTGGTAAGAACTATTGTTAACCGATTTGAAACGCTTTTTTTTAAAAAACAGTCGACACCCAAGACATGGAATGATTTTGCCTGTAAACAATGGCTGTTTTCAGTATGTAATTATTTTAATTTTTCCATAACTTTTCGGACATTTCGGGCAGTTTTTCGTCTATTATCCGTATTAGATCTCACCGTTGTCGGTGGACATCCTTCCATGAACCTAGGAGGACAGTATACTTGTCAAATGATAAATAACATCGTAGACAGATATCTGTCAAATATCATATGAATCGTGTAGTATTTGATAATACAGTGAAACCTCTGCTAACGGACACCTCCTCTAGCGGACAACCCTCATTACGAACAATTTTGAAAAGTCCCGAACTTAAGGTATAGGAAACCAATGCAAATAAACCCTCTCTGCAAAGAAAACCGCTCTACCGGACGCCGACAGCCTAAATATATCTCTCTCAATTGCCGTTACCCCTTGTGGGGCATAGCGCGTCAACTGTTCCATGTGGCCCAGTTGACGTTTCGACGGCATAAACTGGTTTCGGAGAATGCAGTTGTCAGCATACACCTCCTGCACATCCATGACCACGAACGTCGTCGTGGACGGGACTCGAACCCGAAACGCCGGCAGTCAAACATGAGACTCATGCCTCAACACACTGCGCTACCGATCGCCCAAATATCGACACCAAGAATTAAATTTACCTCTCCTGAACTTCAATAACTTTGAAAACGAAGAAACTCTAATTTAGTGTCCTTTATCGATCAACTTAAATATGCAAATTGACAAGACCGATCAAAAGGAATATCAGTAGGTGGGGACCAATTTATGCGGCTATAAGCTTTCAAAAATTGTGAAAACACATCCCTTATTAACAAAAATGATCGTGATTTCGACTCAAGCTACTAGTTGAGATAATGATGCTTGTTTTCCAGATATCCGGTAAAATTACTGCTATTGATCACAAGGCACCAACTCGCCCGACAACAGTTTACAAGGGAGTTGCTTCCCACACCGTGTTTCACCTGCCGTCAAATGCCAATGGTTGTTTGTACGGTAGAAATCATTCGTTTTCTCTTCTCCACGCTCCCAAAAGACCATAATTACTGTGTATTGTTCTGGATCCTTTTGGAGAAGGAGAACCTTGTAATGAACTATATTCTGGTCTGGGTGCTGCTCCCACCGGCAGATCGAAGCAGCACCTGATGAGTAAGGATCTGTCGGTGGTACGAAACCAGAGGCGAGGGCAAGCGAGCCATTTGCCAACCATTCCATCCTTATCGCCTCATTTTTTTTATTCCCCATTTTTACCTCCTTTGTTTGTGTTGTCTTCCCCAGGCCTATGAATTTTTGTTAATACGTAAAGGACAGGGGCAACGAGCGGCGAAAACCCCGCCCACGTCTCCCGAACTGAGCTACAGCAAGCATAGGCCGCTGCTTAGCTCGTTGAGGAGCCTTTTTCTTCGCCAGATGGCACAGCCCGACCTTCACGGTCAATTAAGCTACCTTAGGCTCCGTCCCCACGGGCATCTTCGGATGCCCACCAAACCGTCCGTTACATATTTGGCGCCCAACGTGGGGCCCATTTCTGGTCAAGAACACGACTAAAAAGGACCTCATTGGGTTTCTTTTTGGTCCTTCCACCGCTATGCATCCCCACAAGCACATTAAGGCTACTTGCTCTAAGTCTTACGACTTAGTCATTTTTACTGAACGTATTTTCCCCTCAAGTAGCTGTGCTTTCCTCTGTAGCACCCCCCCCCCCCCCCCCCCCATCCTTCCTATAGAGTAGTTTATCCTTTTAGTTTCAGTTCAACAAGGCATTCCTGGTGTTGTGTTTGTCTTTTGTGGTTTAGCCACGCACCTAAGGCCTCCATAAATGCTTTGAATTGCTGGCATTTGGAGCATCTTCGGTGACCGGACGAAGCGCGGAGGAGCCCTGGGTACCTTTCTGTTGCCAGGATTGACTTTACACTTCATTAATATTTTTGATTACATTATTGCATTTGTTTCTATTGTTGAGATGCTCAACAGTTTTCAGAGATAATGAGTGAATTATTGCAAGGAATGCAGTGTTGCGCCTCTGCTATCCTCGTGATTCTCTGGACTCTGTTGATCATCTGAACAATGGAGAAATGTAGTATTTCTTTTCTCTTTGCTATTTTTCTCCTCTACAATGGTTACCAGCTAGCTCAGGAGTCCAGTTCTTTTTTTTCTTCAGCTTCTACTTCTTGGCTGGCCTCGAAGTAGAAGCTGCCCTGTAATGAACCATATTCTGGTCTGGGTGCTGCTCCCACCGGCAGATCGAAGCAGCACCCGATGAGTAAGGATCTGTCGGTGAAACCAGAGGCCGAGGGTCCCATTACACCTGGACCCCAATACGAGCGCGATGGCAAGCGAGCCATTTGCCAACCATTCCATCCTTATCGCCTCATTTTTTTTATTCCCCATTTTTACCTCCTTTGTTTGTGTTGTCTTCCCCAGGCCTATGAATTTTTGTTAATACGTAAAGGACAGGGGCAACGAGCGGCGAAAACCCCGCCCACGTCTCCCGAACTGAGCTACAACAAGCATAGGCCGCTGCTTAGCTCGTTGAGGAGCCTTTTTCTTCGCCAGATGGCACAGCCCGACCTTCACGGTCAATTAAGCTACCTTAGGCTCCGTCCCCACGGGCATCTTCGGATGCCCACCAAACCGTCCGTTACAACCTCCTCCAGTTTCTCAAATACCAATTTTTTTTTGTTTTGAACAATTTTTTTTTGGCTAAAATTAACAGGGGATCAATTTATGTGGCTGTGCCCCTTTAAAAATTTGTGAGATCATTTTTGTTGGTGGGGGACGTGAGTCACAAAAACTATTTTTGAAAGCTTTTTTTATTCACCCTTCACACACTAGTAGTAAAAACTGAAATTTTGTCTTCCCTGCTCTCTTCAGTACGAAGGATAGTGGGTACCTTACTTTTGTTTCTGACCAGTGTATACATTTTTAAATCAACGTTTTCGTCCACCGCTCCATAGGGAACGCCCCTCTGCAACGGACAATTTTGTTGGCACCGTGACTGTCCATTGTAGAGAGGTTTCACTGTACATGCATTCAAGATGAGCATTCTTTCGCTTATTTCACCCCTCACCTCACTTCGTTGTGGTTACTTCGAATTAGTAAAAGATAACAGAAATGGAGTGTAATCGATGATGTGACAACCCACACGTCTATTTACCCAATGAAGTGGGCTACGCGACACATGCGCCGAAGCATGCAGCATTAGAGCGCTCGTTCTGTGTGCAACAGCCATCCGTTCGAGGTGAAATTACATCTACCAATAAGTTTTTATATTCTATCGTATATAGTCTCAAACCAGCTGAAAATGACTCTTACTTTAGTAAAATGTACACATAATTTTAAAACGAAATTAAACACATAAATTATTTATAGTACTTTCGAAAGGGCATTACTAATAATGAACAATTTCACTTTTATTATTTATTCAAAATGTCGATTATGTAAACACAATTACAATCATGATGAAACACAAGTGATTCACTTAACGTCAAGGACGATTTCTTGGTGTTTTGCAGGTAGCTTGATTCTACTTTATTGTTTCTCTATTCAATTTTGCACGCCCCACGTAACGACATAAACGGGCGTAAATTGATACTTTATTTATAGATTGTCGCTTATAATTATGAGGCTTGATGTCATATAACATTAATATTGCATGATAGAAACTTATATCGATTTTCTGTCCGAATTGCGTTCTTTTGAGCAAGTGTTTGAACAGAATGATTAAATGTTTGACACGGCTTATTATGTGTTAAGTTTTCATATACAGTGTGTCCAGAAATTGGCGCATAAACGCACTGCCACGTGATTTCCCATGCAATTTCCAGCAAAAAATAAGATAGAGCATTTTTTTTTTTAATTTTCATAACCCTCAACTGATACATTTTTTATGAAAAAGCCAATTTTCTTACATTAATAAAAACACAATACGAGGATGTATATGATAAAAAGTTGATTGCAGCCAATACGTTGCTTTAAAATAAAAAATTTATTAGGCGGAAATCAGACAAGCGGTTTAATTGTTATAAATTTGTAAAAATACTAGGGTATAAAAATGTTTGTTATGCTCCGAAAATAATTTTTGTTCCGCCAACATTTTTTCGAATTTTTGCATTAGCAACGTACTTGTCCTGTTTCAAAAAATAATTCTCTATTTTATTATGATCAAATTGTGTTAACATCATTTGATCCTAATTTTTTAATTTCTGGCAATTATAGCCCTTTGAATGTAGGAAAACAGGTTTTTTGTGCATTAGAACGTCGTGCACTAAGCCGGTTATACATGTCTAAAAACACAATAACTGAACTAGAACTCACAAATTAACAACTAATCTTAACTAGTATATTACCCTTATTTTAAACATTTATTCCATGAAAATCAGAAGAAAAGTTTGTTTGTTATACTTCCATAAAAAGCAGATTTTTGTTTGAATTTTTTAAAATCAAGCATTTTTATCACTTTTTTTCAGATGAAATTTAAAAAAAAAATGACGCGGAAACTTTCCCCTTATTGGAAAAAATATTGGATCATGTACATATTTTCACAAAGACGATATTGGTTGCACTCAGGATTTCAAATATCTGAATTTCTGAATTATGCAATCATTCTGTAATTCAGAAATACAGTTTCCTATAAACCAAGAATAGCGGAAATTAATCGGAAAGATTTGTAATTCTTTTCCAATTCTTTTCCCCTATTAAGAGTTGTCGTTTTATGGCAAACATGCCGATTTCATATGACTTCGAGATCGCTTTAATATCTCTGTGATATCGTTTTGATGTCGCTTCATATCGCCTCAATACACACATTTCAGCACGAAAGTGTCATCAGCAACACTCCATTGCATTAGCCTCATCACTCCGATTCATATCCGACACTCGTATTTTATAGATTTCACTTCGTCTCCTAGAATCTGTTCATCTCAACACCATAGGGTTAAAAGCGCCTTCAGCAACACTCTAGTGTATTGGCTTCACCTCGCCGATTCAGACGTCACCCGCATTTCCTAGATTTCACTTCATGTTCAAGAATGTGCTCATCTTAACACCATAGGCTGAAAATAGTCTACAATAACGTTCCATCGCATTGGCCTCATCACTACGATTCAGACGACACCCGTATTTCCTAGATGTCACTTGATGTCCAAAAGTGTGCTTTTGTGTCAACACCAATTCAGTTCAGCTCGTTTTTAATTCCACTTCCGTTCCTCATTTTTTCGGCACGCTCTCCATGGACGTTGTCACGTCAAAAGAAATCCATAACTTCAGATCCTCTATCATATGCATCATTGTAAATCGTAGTTGGACTGATCAGCCATACTCGTACATCTATTGTAAAATTTAAATGTGCAAAAACTTTTCGATATCACTTAGTTACATAAAGCGCTCTACTACTACAACTCAATTGCCCTAACCCCTTGGGGCATAGCGAATCAACTGCTCCATCTGGCCCAGTTGGCGTTTTGTTGGCATAAACCAGTTTCGGAGAATGTAGTTGCCAACATGCACCTCCTGTTCCCCCATTTAGCCACCTACCTGCGACAAGTTCGGTGATGCTGCGGCGTATTATTACGCCCCGCATCACAGGGGAAGACAGTATAAACATCCATAGTCACGAATGTCGTTGTGGACGGGATTCGAACCCGAAACGCCAGTGGTCAGACATGAGACTGATACATCTACGCCCTAAGCTACCGATCGCCCAAGCCTCTCTCTCTCTCTCTCTCTCTCAATTTCTTCACCGTCTCCAATGACACGGCGGGATTCGAATTCACGAACCAGAGGGAAAAAACATCGCATTGAAGCCTTAATGTCCTACACCTTGCACTACCTCAAAATATTATATATGCAAACATATATTTTCTAGCCAAAAATTTATTTTTCAGTAAAATAATGTCTTCGAAAGGTTGAAAACCCCGTTTTTCCCTCATCTGATACTCCTCCTAGAAACATGGCCTTGATATTATGGATTATATCACCAAATTCTTCAGCACTAGATCGTTTGCGAAATAAATAAAAATAAAAAAACGGCTTTGAACAAAAAAAATTGTCGGAAAAACGGTTTTTGAACGCCTGTAATGGACGATTCCTGTCGTTCGGTCGGTCATAACCGCTTATTTCCGCGCCGTTTGTGTCACGGGAGCACGTAGCTTAGCTGGTCAGTTACGCGTGGTGTGGAGGACCGCGATTAGACGCTTTAGTATTTTGCAAAGAGAAGGTCGAAAAATGGAAAGTGCTGCGGCGAAATGTCGCCCTCCTTCTAAAGCCCAGCATAGACGAGCTGGAATTCCTCTCCGGAAAAACTGATCATTCTTAGTCTTCTGGACTGCCGGAATATGGCCTTCACCACAGACGATCCGGAATTCCTCTCCGGAAAAACTGATCCTTGAGAATTTCCGGATCGTGCATGTCGAAATTTGGCCGGTTCAAGTGACGCCGCCAGATGCACAATAAATTAAAAATCCATTGACTAGACGTACTCCTAGATGTCTGCACGTACGTAATTTCAGCTACAAGATAGGTTAGGTACATTATTTCAGATACAAGATACTCGTATCTGAATATTCGAGAATTAATGAATCTGCGAATTTCCTTAATGGGATGGAAGGCAAATTTTCAGGGCGAATACTCCGAATGACATGATTGATACATACTTTGAAATAACCTCCTCCAAAAATTCAATCCGGTCAGTTTTTGCGGATCGATTTTCAATTGTGCATCAGGCCGCCTTAAGGCCAAAATTCGACATACACGATCCTGAACTCCTCAAGGCCAAAGACCTGATCATTTTTTCCGGAGAGGAATTCCAGATCGTCTATGGCGGCTTTACAGACACAACTGACTGGCTTTAACTAAGGTAGGTTCGATTCGTGAACTGATTAGACTGCACAGAATGCTGGTGACGGTGGAATACGTACCACTCCTAATTAAAGAAAACGATTAGGTTGGCAATCTCGCCTACTTAAGGCCTGTTGAAGCAAGCGTGGTCGTCGCGGTCGGTCAGGATGACAGTCATTGGTCAATTTCAAGTCGTGGTCAACTTGAGGAACGGTCAACGAGGCTTCTTGAGATCGTTGGAGGGCAGCATAGTAGATTAGCTATAACCGAAAAAGAGTTGCAGTCGGTACTCGCTGAAGAGTTCGAAAAGATATTTTTCCAGCCTTTCAGGGTCACACTGTTGAGCCGTCTTCGAGTCCGTGAGACTCTATAATTCTTTTAGTAAAACAAGTATTTCCTTTTGTATCTGGTGTTCGAGCATGAGGCTTATCCCTCGGCGTATATTTCATTAACATTGGATAAACTCCTCAGTAAGGCGAAATTTTTATCTTCTGTAGACATTAAGTCAGCGTTCTGGCATGCGCGAATACATATATGTGGCGTTCATAAAGTTTGCGAGCACCGTGGCAGAGGATGATGAGTGTTGAGGCCTGATAGCTGTGGTCACTCAGGATATCCACAAGCATATCCAAGCTCTGAAGGAGGTTTTCAGGAGGTTACACCAGGATGGACTGAAGGCGTCGCATAAGATAAGTCTAAATTTTGCCGTGCTCAGCTTTCTTCAGTATCTGGAGTATGTAATGGAGAAAAATACCGTGAATCTAGACCCGGACAAAGTGGAATGTTTGATTAAAATTAAACTGAAGGAAGTGAGCCAATTCCTAAAAATTGGCTCATGGTGGTATGGTGTCATGGCACCGGCAGTTTATTCCGGAGTTTTCGCCATTGATGACGACCATTCTATATCTATTCAAGAAGACTCGAATCTTTAAGTAGACAGGAAAATGTGAACTCCCGTTCATTGGAGCAGCAGGAGCAATCAACAACAATACTACAATATTAACCTAGGTCATATATTTTTAACAAAACAAGTTTAAAACCCGGCTATGGTAGCTGAATTGCAGTGAATCTATCAAACCGCGAAGTATTTTATGCATGCATATATTCATTCATACCACGGGATGGTACAATATACTCCTGATCCGTGCTTTTTCGAAATGAACTCTACTCCCATAGTTCCAACCATCGACAAGTGTGTATCAATTTTCTTGACAAGTAATACAACAGGCACAGTGGTCCATTTATGCATAACCCAATACCCTCGTTAACAACAACCACTTCCGAAATTGGATAAACAGATTAATTTTGTCCACATCAAATATAACCACCGTCCTGATTTAATATCCATCTCGTGTATCTACAGGCAGAGTATCTAGTTTCCGTTTGTTTTGTCTATGAGTACATACTTATAATTCAACCCTTGGTAGTCATCAGCATCACCGTAATAATCGATGTGTGCATTGTCATACCCAGTAGTATACATTATACGTACATACTAAACTACTTAAGTATCAATTTTCCAGAATTGAGTTAGGCTTTCGAACTACTACGAATACTTTTCGAATTGTGGTTTTTATAAAAATAAATACAAAATTTCCAGATATGTAATATAAAAAAAAACCGAAGAAGAAAAAAAGAAAAATGTCAGGAAAACTAGTTCACGAATGGCGCAAAATCGACGACCATTCTCCGTAAACACACTTTTCGATTTATCGACAAAGTGCTGACTGTGGCGCATCATCATCATTAATTCCACTCCACAACTTGTTACGAAATCATTCGTATTCCTCAATCTCTATGCGAGTTTCCAACGCAAATTGTTTGATTGAAATCTTCAATCAACCAGATCAACAGAAAGATGTTTAATTAGAAACATACGTATTTCAAGAAAATTGTTAGTTTACTAGAAAATTGATTACGAAACGCTTGTATCGTTACAGTATATGTACCCGCAGAAAATGTTAGGTGATGGTAGATATAAATGATACGATGATGTTGCACTGTGCTGCTGAATCATGCATGCCTCGTTAAAATACATCAAGAAGATCGCTATACAGATAGCTGAAATGCAGTAAACATTATTGTTTCCAATACCTCTCGCACGCCCCAATCAATCGTTATTTTTATTGTGTGAAATGTTTTAACATTGTTTTGTGTTTATAAAATCGACATAATATTTTTGTTTTGGTGTTTCTTTTTGCAATTTGTTTTCATCCGGCAGTTAGTTTTTGGGCGGTGAAGAAGTCTGTTGTTACGAAAAGTTTTAGTCCTTCCCATATTATTGTCCAAGTTAATGTCAAATTGTATTTGGGTGATATCGCCTATGATTATGTTAGGTTAGGCCAAAGGGGCTGTTCTGATATATACCTAGTCTAGCCATAAATATTGTTACAAGGTTTGGCAACCCTGCAGAAAGGAACCGTTATATTGCATTTCTTAAAAATTGAGCTAATCGCTATAGTACGCTTGTGCTTGATGCATTTGTCATCATTTGAGTTTAATTTTTAGTGTAGTGAACATGGATTGGGGTGACAAAGAAAATAGAATTGCTGTGATTGCACTTCATCAAGTAGGAATGCAACCAAGTGATATTTTTAAGATTCTGCATACCCTTGGTATAAGCCGAATGTTTGTATATCGGGCTATTGAAAGATTTAATGATACGTCTGGAGTAAGTGACCGTGAAAGAAGTGGCCGTCCGCGAACTACTCGAACACCTCAAGCGGTTAAAGCCGTGCGCGAGAGAATTCGCCGTAATCCTCTTCGGAAACAAAAAATTTTATCGCGTGAGATGAAAATACCCCAAAGAACAATTTCACTTATCATCAAAAGTGACTTGGGGTTGGGTGCTTATCGTAGATCTACCGGGCATTTACTAACAGATTCGTTAAAAAAAAATAGAGTGGAAAAATCAAAACGATTACTTTGCCGGTACGCAAACCAAGAACACCGTAAAATTTTGTTTACGGACGAAAAAATTTTTACTGTCGAAGAAACATTTAATAAACAAAACGATAGGGTTTATGCTCGCAGTGCCAGAGAAGCTTCTCAAGTTGCCCAAAAGGTTCAAAGAGGTCATCATCCAGCTTCAGTAATGGTTTGGTGGGGTGTTAGCTACAACGGGGTGACAAAGTTGCATTTTTATGAGAAGGGCGTCAAAACGTCTGCCAAAATTTATCAAGAAAGTGTCCTTGAAAGTGTAGTGAAACCTCTCAACACGTCATTATTCAAAAATCAGCCTTGGAGTTTCCAGCAAGATTCTGCACCAGGTCATAAGGCGAAGTCAACCCAAAAATGGCTTGAAGAAAATGTTCCAGATTTTATTAAAGCTGAAGATTAGCCTTCCTCTAGCCCAGACCTGAATCCGCTGGATTACGAATTATGGTCTGTCTTAGAGCAAATGACGTGCTCTAAAAGACATTCTAATATCGAATCCTTAAAGAAGTCTCTTACACATGCAGTCGCCAACTTTCCGATTGAAGTCGTGCGTGCTTCCATAAATAAGTGGCCAGCTCGATTAAAGGCTTGTGTAAAGGCAAAAGGCAATCACTTCGAATAACTTGTTGCAATTTCCGTTGTTGACAATGCATTTAATAAATAAACAATGATTTCTTAACATATAACACCTCTTTTATTGACCAGTGCTTCAAAAAGTTTGTAACAGTATTTATGGCTAGACTAGGTAGAGCACACATAGATCACCATTGGGTCCGATGTGATGCCATACCATGGAATCGTCATCCCCCAACCAACCTAATCCGCAAACCAACTGGAGCTGACAGCAAAACGGTGGAACTGACTCACTTTCTTTAGGTCCTCCAAATCGGTGAAGTATCAGGAAATAAGGATGGTCCTTTTACTTATAGCCAAGGCAGGACAGGAACAAAGCAGATGAAAAGGAGCTTGAAACACTGTTGGAGTTCTAGTAATACCCACAGGTAGTTTTTATTAACGCGCCGGGAATTTAACCCCTGATTCTCTAGGTGCAGCATCGTAGAGTGGCGACCGATACATCAGTACCCGTGATGTATCGGATCGCGTCACATAAGGAATTGGCCAGTGATAATCCCCATAATATTTCTACAGTGCTTTCTGAAGAGGGGTTAGTGTTTAGTCTAGGCCACATTTGCCTATGGTTACGTAATATGTGTTCCCAATATTCCGCCTATTGTTAGTCCTATCAATCGCAACAGCCATGATGGCCAATTTCCAAGATGCCAGAGGCTTCCTTATGTTATGAAAACTTTCGGTACCACGTTGGTTGTAACATCACGAGCCAGCTCATCACCTCTACAGTTTCCAATGAATCCACTACCACTATGGCCTAGAATTCAACATATGTATATGGAAAATTTTCCCATCTCTGAGATTGAAGTGCGACAGTCCACTACTGTCTTCGAATTAGCCGCTGTAAAATTAAGCGATTTAATAACCGATTAGCTAACTATCAGTATAAATGAGAACGTCCGCCACATCAGTGCTTTATTGATCGCCGTGGCTTCCGCCTGAAAAATACTACATTTATCTGAGAGGTGGAAAACATGTCTATTCTCACTGGCTGTGGGTATACGCTATCCCCAACACCTTGAGTAATCCTAGAGTCCTTAGTAAAAACGCTTATAGCAACAAATTCTAGCAGAGCGTTATTTTCCCACTCCTCTTGCGAAGTTTTCAACCTTTTTTTTTATTTTTGAACGAGTATTTAGTATAGATATAATCCGTAACTTTAGAAACATCGAAGTCGAGTGTCCTGTGGTAGACGTAGTTCACTGACCTCTTTCACGAAGGCGAATGGTCACATTTGCAGCCAATTGTTTGGCAAAAATGTTCAAGAGAATCAAGTTTAGCACATTTATAAGGGTAGCGGGGGTGTACTAAGAGTATTAAGTACTAAGCAGTACTAAGAGCTTCCGTGATGGCATCCTAGTCTTTGAACTTTCTCGAATAAGATTCTGTAAGACGCGAAGTTAAGTGCCGCCTATCAAACTACGATCCCATGTATAAGTATGGGACGCAAGATCGATAAATAGAGCCAGAGAACTACCTTTGGCTGTAGACCCCATTTTCTTGCCTATTGCTTTTTTGCAAGTGTACAATGCAACAGTTGCCTTGGTCACACATTCTTAAATGTTAGGCTTCCGACACAATTTCTGTAATGAACCATATTCTGGTCTGGTAGTGCTGCTTCCATCGACAGATCGAAGGCAGCACCAGATGAGTAGTGATCTTTCGGTGGTGTGAAACCGGAGGCCGAGGGTCCCATTACACCCGGACCCCCATGTGGGCGCGAGGGCATCTGAGCCGTCCACCAGCGCCAACCATTCCATTCTTATCGCCCCATTTTTACCTCCCCTATTTGTATTGTCTTCTGCAGGCCTGTACATTTTTATTAATTCGTAAAGGACAGGGAAAACAAGTGGCGAAAACCCCGTCCACGTCTCCCGAACTGAGCTACAGTCAACATAGGCCGCTGCTTAGCTCGTTGAGGGGCTTTTTTCTTCGCCAGATGGCACGGCCCGATCTTCACGGTCATTATGTTACCTTAGGATCCATGCCCACCAACCCGTCAGTTACATTTCTTATTCAGGATCGGACTGGTGCTTGGTGACCCCTCGGGCCAACCGCCTCCCACATAATCTAAGATCGGACTCACCTTAACCCCACTGACCCAATTCGCCAGTCCAGAGTGGGCTTTCTGCATTAAATCGCTTAGGACACAGGGGAACTTACCTGAGATGGCAATAGCAATGTCATCCGCGTAACATATGCAGTTTACATCTCAACGCTTTCAGGTCCAAAAGCAGTCTACTGATCGACAGATTCCACGGAGGGATTGCTCACATGCTTACCTTCCATGTGGATAACATGATAATGCTAAAATGCTTAAAGAGTGATCGTGTACACACAGCCTTAGTCTCAGATTTTATGTTGTTTGTTATCTAGGAAGGCAACCAATGTGTTCGCATGTATTTGCGGTAGTTCGATGGATAGAGCGTCGTTTCACCCCGCAAGTCGATTCGATTCCTGCAGCAAGTATATTCAGACAGGGCCTCCAATCGACTCAGCTGCGTATCAATATATTAATTTATTAAAAATTATTGTATTTTGTATCCAAGAGACTTTTCGATGTAATCTACCAGAGCATGTAGTGCGATATCCACAGATGTTGCCGTCCAGCAAGGAGGAGCCAAGAGATGTGCAGGAAAATGTTTAACACCTTCAGCAAAATCGATGATAGGCTAATGGGAAGATCTTTCAGCCACGCGTGTAAACTTCTTCCCGTTTACTGGAGGAATACAACCTTCACCTCCAAACATATTCATGGCATATGTACTAATTCAAGGCAGCTCCTGAAAATGAGAGGCGTCAGCCTCATATCTGACTACGATCGTTCCGGGTTCAAGTCCCGTCCACGGCGTTCATGACCATGATTGTTTGTGTTATTTTCCCCTGTGGTGCGGGGCGTAAATAAGCCACATCTCCCGAGTTGTCGCAATTAGGCGGCTAAATCGGAACAGGTTGTGGCTGTGTTTTCAGCGATAGTATTGTATGTAGATGGGTGGAGCGGATGGGGTCCAACTTAGGCCACATAGACCTGGTTGTGTGGCATGTATTACCCCTCAACCACCTGTTGTTCGCCCTACTAATAGCCTCGGATCTTAAAAACAGTTTACATGCTCCGATTGGCATAAAAATGCTATTATGTAAAATATTTAGTTCAAGAGCCTGGTTCAAGGTCCCCTGCCTAGCAAGCTCATCTGGCAGTTACCACCAGAGGCACTATGGCCTGGAATCCAGCACAAGACAATATTAAAAAATTCCCCGTACGCTATGATATTTTTATATTATATATTTGGATAGAACACTACTGCTAAGTGCCTGCGTTCAAAAAGTTATCTTTGGGAATATTAGAAATTTCAATGGAGCGATCTAGCAACTGGCGCGCTCGGTGGCCGTAATCGTTCGGTCACCGCTCTACGATACTAATCTAGAGCTCGGAGATCAAATCTCGGTGCGAACAAAAACTGCCTGTGAGTACTAATAGAAATCTCACAGTGCTCCGAGCTTGTCAGTATAAAGACGGCGCGGATAGGAGGTGCATGCTTGGCAACTGCACTTCCGAAAAGTAGATATGCTATTGAAACGTCAACAAGGCATAATGCTAGAGATGTTGACGCGCCCATGCCCCTGGAGGAGTCAAAGCAATTAGAGATCTAGCAACTAATGCTTATTCAAATCATCCAATCTGAATAGTTCTGACATTATTTTACCAATTGAATATCTTAATTGAACTTGGCATTGCTTTCAGACACATTCTAGTATTAAAGATCGTTTGCAAGCAAAGTTGTTTCTTGTTTCGACAATTTCAGTTATCTAAAGTCCGAAAAAAATTTCTATTGCTATTATTTTTTATACTGACATACAATTTATCTGAAGCCTCCTCCACTGTGAAAAGATGAAAATGTTGAATGTCGAAGTTTAACTATATTAAATTGCCATTTGAAATTCTTTAGAACTGGAGTAACCAGTTGCCTGTTTTGAATTTGATATAAGAATATATATCTAAATACGTATACGGTTATGGATTCTGGACTTACGCACGGTACGTACATAGAGACTCGTAGTATGCATACAGGTTGACCAGTCATATTTATTCTCAAATTTCTTCTCTGCAAAAAAAATCTCTCATGCACATTACTACGCTACGCTTTGTGATTTCAGATGTTATGTTACTTGACCTTTCCGTGGCTTCTTTTATTTTTTATTAAACTTTGGCAATTTTGCTTTTGAATATTTAATGTGAATTTCTGTGCCTGTTTTGAAATTCTAATCAAATCGACAAGAAGTGTTCATCATTTGCCCCGGACTTATATGCTTAGGATAGCATGGCGGAGCTGAATTGGTTGACAATTTCGCCCCAAGAAAAGTTGATGTTGATCCTATGAATTTTGATTTAGTTTTTGGGACGAAATGAATTATGGAAATTTTTAATATTTATTGGTACATATATTAATTTTATTTTATTGCAATGTTATAATGGAATATGATCATTCAGTTCTCGAAGCAGTTACAACGGTTTAACGATTAACATTTATTAGCAGTTAAAGAATATGTTACTATTCAATTCGTAAAAACAACTTACCTTTATATTGTGAAAATGCAAACTGCTGTAATTGCAGTAACCACAATCATGGAGTACATACTTTCTTCTTTCTTTGACACTTTTCTTAAGTTTCGTTTTGTGTTATGTTTAGATACTTTTGTGAAAGTGTGACCACGTTACGGTCAAATAAATCTATTGATATCAAAGAATGTCTTTACATTCGCTCGTTTTTGTTTAATGAGCTAGTTTGTCACTGAATGTCTTTTTTTTTGTGTTTTGCGGTTCCAGAACAATACCTTCATAAATTATCTGAAAGATCGCTGAAAGTTTACAGTATTTTTGTTTTCCTTCTTCATCCAATGTCGAGTTTTATTTCTTTCAATTTTTCATTCGTCCAACCGAAGAAAATCTGGAATATTTGGTACTAGAACGTGCCTCTGTTGATGGGACGAAGGCCGCCGAAATACCGTGAAAATCCCGTCACCGCAAATGTTACGACATCCGTGTAATTTAGGTGCGGACAGCGGTCGCATCTAGTCTTATCGCTCTCAGCAGTGCGTTCTTCAGTTTCGGATTCTGATCAATTGCCCGCTGTCTTAATCCAAGAGACAAGGAGTTTTTACCTTGCAAAAGGTGCGTAGCTCTGAATTTTTGATATGTTGCATATCGATGGTGAAGATTATCAACCTCCTATGTCAAATTATGGGATTTTTTTTTCTCTTTTACTAAAGTGCTTTTAGAATATTTATACTATACATGCATCAATTGTTTAACCTCCTATGTTGTTATTTTTAATGAAAACCCGATAAATGGCAGCATTATTCAAACCAAATTAGTTTTTAACTGATTTTTGAAGAAAAAATCAGTTATTCGACCCTCCTTCAATAACGAGTTTCGACCCCGGAGCTGGTTTTCTTTACGTTTCATGACCCCAGGAATCGGTTGGCATCATTCGATTTTTTTAGTGTTCTTTATATACGAGTATATATATGTACTTATATATATCCGCAAAATACTGTGGACACGATAACAGTCGAACAGAAGTCGTAAGCGAGGTGAAACTTTTCCAGTTGATAGATGTCAGTGGGGAGCCGGCTGCTATCGAAATCCAGCACTATCAATAAAGCGGTTAAAAAGTTTCAACTATATAACGGCATAATTTTATAAACAAAATAACTACATAACGGAAGAAGCTAGCTCGGCGAAACCTATCCAGTTGGTGGATGTTAAGGAGGACTCGGCTCCTATCTAATTTCAGAAAAATGCATTAAACGGTTCAAAAGTTACAGCTGTATAACGTCAAAATTTTTGAGCGAAATACGTAACTCTATAACACAAGAAGCTAGTTGAGTAAAACTTTTCTAATTTGTGGGCAATCGTCAAGATTGGGTTCCTATTTAATTTCAGCAATATCAATGAGTCAGTTCCAGAATTACAGCTATATATCCGCAAAATTTGGGAACACCATTAATTTATAACGGGAAAAGCTAGTTGAGCAAAACTTTTCTAATTGATGAAAGTTAGTGAGGAATAGCTTCCGGTGCAGTTTCAGGAAAATCCACAGTACAGTCGAAAGGTTACAGTAATACAACAGCAAAAAGTAATAAGCAAAGATTTACCTACACGAAAGGCATCTAGTTGATGAAGCTTAAAATCAATCGAACAGTTAAAAAGTTTTATCATCGAAAATATCGCCGCAAATATCGAAATACAAAATTCTGCAGCTGCACCTGGTACTAACAACTGCATTTACTATAAGTATCCCACCCATATCTTAATTTTACATAAACTCATAAATGATCCCGAATTAGCCCATATCAAAAATCAGTTCCTCTGGCTTCACTGCGCCAGGGGGGAAAACCCTTTTTTTTTTGAATGATAATTTTTCCCTTTTTTTAGGTAACATTCATATATATAGGCATCTGACTTATCTCAAATTAAAGCTTTTTTAGTTTAAAAAAAAAGATCCTAATCATTGTCCTTATGGGACTAATATTTAGCCCGTTATTTGATAAAATACAGTGTACGCTATCCGGGACCAACAATTCTGTCCGTTTATGGGAAGTGTCCCCTTAAAAGAACGCCAACATTTTTTTAGGCAATGGTCCAATTTTTTTAAAGAATAAAATAACTAAAACCGAACCGGTAATGACATTTAAAATTTTTAACCACACCCTGATAAGGTTGATACTCGCCGTTTGTATTTGGGGGAAAAAACATAATGGTGTCGTTGGAAAGGTTTTGAACCAGCGATATCAAGAAATAGCAACAATTCCTTATTGCTCCATCTCATACTCATTTGCTTATTGAATGCCACTAACCAGGCCCGGCTCTATCATATGTGCAGACTGAGCATTTGCGCATGGTGTCATTATGTAGGGGCGTTAAATCTCCTGACTAAAGAGACGAAATATTATTGGGTGTACAACTTTGCCTCCGCCGTTTTTTCCTGAAATTAAAAGCTTAATTGTCAAAAAATACTTACATATGTATTATTCAAAATACTGTCCATCGCTAGCGACAACTTTCGACTCCATCTGGGAAAAAGGAGGCGTCTTTCGACGCGATCCATGATTGAATCCATTTTTCAACTTCCTCGTACGAACGAAAATTCTGATAAGCCATGCCGTGCGCCATGGAACCAAACAGATGGTAGTCGGAAGGAGCGATGTCTGGGGAGTACGGCGGGTGGGGCAAGATTTCCCATTTCAGGGTTTCCAAGTATGTCTTGACCACTTTTGCGACGTATGGCCGAGCATTGTCATGCTGGAGGATGACTTTGTCGTGTCTCTCTTGGTACTGTGGTCTTTTTTCCTTTAATGCTCGACTTAAACGCATCAATTGCGTTCGGTACCGATCTCCTGTGATAGTTTGATTCGGTTTCAGTAGCTCGTAGTATATCACACCGAGCTGGTCCCACCAAATACAAAGCATAATCTTGGTGCCGTGAATATTCGGTTTTGCCATCGACATTGAGGCATGTCCGGGCATTCCCCATGCCTTTCTGCGCTTGGGATTATCGTAACGGACCTATTTTTCGTCGCCGGCTACGATGCGATGTAGAAATCCCTTCCGATTCTGCCTTTGAAGCAGTTGTTCGCATGCAAATAATCGCCGTTCAATATCTCTCGGTTTTAACTCGTACGGAACCCAATTTCCTTGTTTCTGAATCATGCCCATGGCCTTGAGGCGTTTCGAGATGGCTTACTGAGTCACTCCCAGTGATTCAGGTAATTCTTCTTGCGTTTGGCACGAATCTTCATCGAGCAGTGCTTCCAATTTGTCGTCTTTGAAAATTGTTTCTCTCCCACCACCATGCTTGTCCTCGACGTTGAAATCGCCGCTGTTAAAACGTTGAAACCACTCACGACATGTTCTGTCACCCAGAGCAACCTCACCGTAAGTATATGCGAGCATTCGAAGCAGAAGATCTAAGCTTCCCGGAAATGACGGGAACTTTTCTCGAAAACAGACATTTTGAATCGCGAATCTTATTAAAAATGCAAACAACTTTTACTAATGCGGGGATGTCGATACGTTCACAGACGTCCAAACTCACTTTGTGACACTTTTGAACTACGTATTTTGACCAGCCCTCGCCGACGCAGGCGTCTGTCGGAAAACGGCGGAAGCAAAGTTGTACACCTAATAACGTATCAAAAATTCGGAACTACCGGACCTTTTGCACGGTATTGGTATCTATTTCTTCTATCCACTTGGCCACTGACTCTCTTGTTATCACGTAAATATTAGGCGTGTTTTTTTTAACAGCCGTGCAGAGTAGAGTGGGATAACACCAAACATTTTACACTAAGCGCGTTTTTTTACCAGCCGAGCAGAGTAGAGTGGGATAACACCACACAATCACACTAACAATTTGATTTGAGCTGCTCTGGATAGAATGTTAGTGCAAGAACGCTGCTCCGTTAGTATTTTCACATTTTGAAATGCAGGTGCGAAGGTAAGGTGTCAAAGTTGAATTATATATGTATATGGAATAGTAAACATACATGCTGCCTAAAGGAAATTTGTCCGATGGTATCTTCACGTAGGATTTAAGTTTCCTCTTGAAATTTGAGTTGACGTTTGAATGCTAACTAAACCAAGAAACTCTGATCTGCTCTGTAGCGTTTACTTTGCCGCTTGTCTTACTTTAATTTGCTCTTTACAAAAAGAACGAACCTAGTAACAATTTGATCTGAGCTGCTCTGGGAAAAAAGGTTAGTGCAAGAATGCTGCTCCGTTGGTACGAGTAGATTACTCTATCGTGTGTCAAAATAAGTAAATAATTGGCGCAATCGAATTTTTTGACGAAGGCCTCGAGATGAGTTAGCATCATCTCATTTACTAGATCGTCGTAGTGTTTTGTGTAGAGGTATGTGATCAGCAACACGCTCATGCTCAACCAAGTTATTTACCCCAAAGGCGTACTCATTTAACAGCTAATTGGGCTCATAGTCCGACACGTAAATTCCCTTTTTTATTTACCGCATACAGTAAGAATCGAATCGGGGTCCAGTGCATAGAAGGCGAGCGTGCTAACCATTACGCCATCTGGACTGTCTTCCTCGCCGACCGGCACAATGTCCCCCCGCCAACCGTCAGAAGACAATGCTGTGACTGACATTCAGTATGTGTGTCATGCCGACATGTGCGCAGGTGGCGCTTATTATTGCCATTGTGAATATATTTAAGAATAAAGTGGAGTGGGTCATTGCGAGTCTAAGTCAAAAATGACTCAAACTCGCTCTCCACTACCACACAAAATTTATCAGCTTAAAGCCAATTCATCGTCCTGTCTCTTGGTTTCGTCCACACCATGGATTCACTCTTCAGGAGCTGCCTTAATCCATGGGGGAAGCAGCTCGACCAAGCCAGGGGTTTGTATTCCGACCTAAATCGGAATACGTCCCTGAGTGGAATGCAACCACCTTATATAGTGTGCATTACACGACACGAGTGCGAATTTTCATCCAATGAAAAGTCACTGTGTTTATTCACGATGAATTGGCTTTAAGCTGATAAATTTTGTGTGGTAGTGGAGAGCGAGTTTGAGTCATTTTTGACTTATACTCGCAATGACCCACTCCACTTTATTCTTAAAAACATTAAAATGCGCTTATGCGTGAATAAACACAGTGACTTTTCATTGGATGAAAATTCGCACTCGTGTCGTGTAATGCACACTATATAAGGTGGTTGCATTCCACTCAGGGACGTATTCCGATTTAGGTCGGAATACAAACCCCTGGCTTGGTCGAGCTGCTTCCCCCATGGTTTAAGGGAGCTCCTGAAGAGTTAATCCATGGTGTGGACGAAACCAAATGACAGGAGGATGAATTGGCTTTCATCATCATCGTGGCGCGACAGCCCGACGTCGGGCCTTGGCCGCCTGGATCATTGTCCTCCAATTATCTTGGTCACGTGACCGCGTCCTCCAATTTTGGGAGCCCAGCAGCTGCGCGGCGTCCACACCTACTGAGCTCTCCCAACGAGATCTCGGTCGTCCTCGCAGTCTCGCTCCGTCGACTCGTTCTGCATTCATTACTCTCTTAGGCATGCGATCATCGTCCATTCTTTGTACATGCCCTGCCCATTGAAGTCGTTGTAGTTTGACAATTTTCGAGACTTGCAGCTCATCGTGAATTGGCTTTAAGCTGATAAATTTTGTGTGGTAGTGGAGAGCGAGTTTGAGCCATTTTTGACTTAGACTCGCAATGACCCACCCCACTTTATTCTTAAAAACATTAAAATGCGCTTATGCGTGAATAAACATAGTGACTTTTCATTGTGAATATATATTTGCATGACAGCAGTAAACGTCCCATAAATGACATTACTTCCGTTCACGGAACCTAGTAAGAAATCGCTAAGCTTTGGAAATGTCAACTGAGAAACTGGCGGCCGCCGGTGGGAATCGCCAAAATTCGCGGATCCATTGCTCTACCAAGTTGTTCGCGGGCCGAGAGAACTTCTCGACTCGAACCGGTCGGCAATCCATCAGCCGCATTCATTACAATACGTACGTACATATTTATCTATGACTATGTTTGCATATAAAAGCTAGAAAAAAATAAAATTTGTATCTAATTTACAGTTGCCAAAAATACAATTTTTATATGATTAGAGGAAAGTACTAAATCCTTCATATCTGGTACGAGGCCTTTGATGACCCGACACGTTTTTAGTTTCTTTAGTTGGCCTTAACAATATTAAAGTATTTTTTTTCCTTTTTTTCTTAATAATGATGTGTAAATACTTTGTCTAATTTTGTTCCATTAACAATACTTATCTCCGCCAACGTGCCTTCGTCTTATCTTGCAATCTATTAGCTGATAGTTGGTATTAAATAAATTAAAAACGTGTGCCTTTTTATCTACTAGTAGAAAAACATTTTTTTTCTATGGCAACGCGACGCGACGTAGCAAAAAATTTATTTTGCAAGAATGAACTTGTTTGAAATATATTTTAACGAGTATTTCTTTTGAAAATACCAGGAGAGAAGAAAGATAATTCTTTAACTAATAAATTTCACAATCTGAAACAATTTATCTTTTCCTATTTGTCGATTAGATTAATAAGTTAACTTTGTGTATTATAACATTCTCCATCGCTTACGTTTTAATTCAATTACATTTTTGTATTAAAGTCATTGAATACTCAGTGTGTCTATGTCATTTTCCCCTTGAACCTTAGCGTATGTACTTGCGATTATAAATTCAAGTTCATGATAAAAGCCATTATGTGTTTACAAAATGCCGTGAAAGACATTTACGGATAGGTGGTAATGAAAATTCCTCGTGTGTAATCGCTAGAGAGCTAAAAAAAGACCCTCACCTGAACAAGGGGGCACCAAAATCATTGTTTTGGTTATGTTTATGCGATAATACATACCGTGGCGGACAAATAAATCCGGACAGTAAAAAATAGAACATTTTACGGTTTCATTTTTGTACATGGAATGCAATTATGACTTACTAAAATAAACACATACATACATGTATATGTCCATCAGCTATCAATAAAAGTTAATAATTGTGAAGTACATTGTTTACTCTTCATTCGAGGTCAAAATAAAATACTTTATGTTTTTCATCTTTTCATGCAAACTTTATTCAAAATTCATTTAAAATTAATGTATTACTATTAACGGAAAAATCATCTTGGAATGTTAAGTAGTAACAACTTTAAAGATTTTAAAATCCTGCATACCAAACTTCCACAATTCTTTTGTCCAGTTTTGACAAAATCTTAGGTTTCTTCTTCGATATTTGAAGTTTCATGATGTACCACAGATTCTCGATGGGGTTTCGATAAGGACTATTTCCAAGCCAGTCCAATGACGAAACCCCTAACTTTAAGAAATCATTTTTGGCCTGATTAAAACCAAAAGAGGAATAGACGATAACTTTTAATAAATCAGTGATCAATAGCCGCTTTCGATTCACTGCATTTCGGTCTTAGACCGAAAAGAATGCCACGGCTCTGCGTCATGCGAACTTAAACAGCCATTATACAGATTGCCGTAATGGAGTGAATTCTGGACTCATTATACATTCAGATCGAGGCGAAATAAGTTGATGTTCAACCAATTTGCTTTCAACTCTGATCCGATGAGATCCCATACAAGACCAGGATTAAACCGGTTTGTCGTTTTGTATGAAATTGGTCGGAGATCCGGCGAATCGAAAGCGGCTAATGTAATATTAGTCGCTTTCGATTCACTGTATGGATGGTGACTGTTTAAGTTCGCTCACTGAAGATCCGTGTCGTTCTTTCCAATTATGTTCGGTCTGAGACCGAAATCCAAGCGAAACGAACGTGGCTATTATTGCTGAAAAAAAATTACGGAACATTCCTGTTTCGGCAAAATTAGGAGAATTCTCTCTATTTGATCAGAGAGAACTTTCACAAAACCCCAGAAATTTCCGCTTTAGGACCTACAAATCCCCCCGATTGGGCTTTAGGTTCTTACCACCTAAAGCGGAAATGGACTACCTATAGCGGAAATGCCGCAATGAAAGAGTTTTAAGAATTCTCTCTAAATGCAATAAAGAGAATTCTCCTAATATTCACGAAACAGGAATGTTCCAAAATTACTTATCCATTTCACAAGGTGACTGGAAAACTGGCCTTGATGGATGGAATAGTGTATGTCGTAATGTATCAACATATTCTCCAAGAAAGTCTGACCCCTTCCATTGAAGCGCACTTCTCGCCCTCATCTCATCTTTCAGGATGATTCTGCGACCCATCCTGAAAGATGAGGTCGTCAATGGGCGAGAAGTGCTCTTCTCTTGGAGAATGTGTTGGTACATTACGACATCCACTATTCATCACTATCAAGGCCAGTTTTCCAACACTATAATAGGAAAAACTCCTCCAGACCATCCGGCTTCCCGCCCTCCGGTACGTCTAGTACAGCCCATGAGGAAGCTACCAACCTCCGTTTTCGTGCGAAATCTCATGCAAAAACTGTCAAAAGTCCGGTTCGCACGAAAATTTACTCTTTTCTCGGTACTCAGTTCTTCGCACGAAAATCCTATACACAGGTGAAAAGTCTCCACACCGTTGTGGGCAATTTCCACGCTAAAACAATTACTTTGCATTTTATTTCGTGTGGAAACCGGTCATTACACTGGTGATCGATTTCTTCTGAGTGAGAAGGAGAAACTCGAGTGTCGTGTAGAACAACGCGGATATGTGCTGTGTGGAAGTTTCCACTGTCACTTTTTCGTAGGAGAGACAACTACAACATTTTCGCACGAAAACGTTAGTATCAGCTTTTACCTAGGACTTTCTGTCTAATCGGATGAGGTTGATTTTCGACTCATTCGAAAAGATCAAATTTTCCTCCAATCCTACCTAGTCCAAGTCTGGTGCTGTTTAGACATTTTTGACGCATTTTTAGTATCAAGAGTGGCGTTTTGGCTGGTTTTCGAGCACTTAATCCGGCTTCCTGCAGACGTCGCCGTACCGTTCCGCTGATAATTACGGCTCCAGCATCTCGAAAAAAACTCGCTCCAGTCGTCTGCAATATGAACCGGTTCTGCACGCTCATCGGTTTCAGGAGACGATCCTTCTTTGGAGTGTTTTTTCTTACCCGTCCGGAGTTGTATTTTCGCTGCGTTGATCCGGTTTTTGCAAAATAAAACACACCGATGGAAGACTTTCGAAATTTCACTTTTATGCCAATCTCGGGAAGACTCAAATTTTCAGCTCGTAACGTCAACATTGCAGTCTTATCACACTCAGATTTTTTATATCCTAGACTTTTAGTATAGGGTATATTGTTTTTGTCACGACGGAAATATGTAACACCTTAAAGGAGGCTCCGGAGGTATAGCAATGTATATATATAAATGATCAGGGTCACCTCCTGATTCGATTTAGCCATGTCTGTCTGTCTGTCTGTCTGTCCGTTCGCACGATAACTTTCGATAGAATGAAGCTAGAGCCTTGAAATTTTGGTCAGATGTTGGAAGTATGATCTAGTTGGTTGGTATTGAAAATGGGCATGATAAGGCCAAGAGAACGCCTACCTCCCTTACATATGTAAAATACTTAAATGTATCCATAACTCCCGATTAAATAAACATGAAAAGCTCTAGCTTTGGTAGATTGCTCATGAGGGTGATCTTATACTCTCTTGAAAAAATAAAATCGATCAGTTGAAAACTAACGGCAATTTTCTTTCAAAGAGCCCCGTACTACCCTACTTTTCAGGTTTTTTGTCTATAACTCTTGAACAAATTGACGTAGACATCTGATTTTTGGTATGTAACCCTGAGGTGAGAAGCTGCTTGGGTTTTAAGTTGGGCATAATCAGATCAAAGGAACGCCTACCTCCCCTACAAAATTTAAAAAATTAAATATTACTTTAATTACGATAACTTTCGATAGAATGACACTAGCGACTTGAAAATTTGGCAGAACGTTGGTATTGAAAATGGGCAAGATCCGACCTAAGGAATCCCTACCTCCCCTACAAATGAAACTTCAAATAAGCGATAACTTTTGAGAGAATGAAGCCAGCGACTTGCAATTTTGGTCGAATGTTTGAAGTGAGATTGAGTTAGTTGACATTAAGGATAGGTCAGATCCGACCTAAGGAACCCCTACCTCCCCTGGAAATGAAATTTTAAATAAGCGATAACTTACGACAAAATAAAGCTAGCGACTTGAAATTTTGGTCAAATATTTGTAGTAGGATCCAGTTGGCTAATACTGAAAATACGTAAAATCCGAAATCCGAATAATGAACCCCCTGCTTCCCCTACAAATGAAACTTCAAATAAGCGATAACTTTCGATAGAGTAAAGCTAGATACCTGACATCTTTTTTTTTAATGTTTGTAGGGTGATCTAATTGGTTGGTGGCTATGATGGGCAAGATCCGATCCAAGGAACTTCTACCACCCATACAAGTGAGACTTCAAATAAGCAATAACTTTCCATAGAATGAAGCTAGCGACTTGAAAAATTCGACAAATATTTGTAGAATGGGTTAGTTAATTGATTTTTAGAATGGCCAAGATCCTACTGAATGAGTGTCAACCTCCCTTATAAACTGGCCATATAGGAAACTCACTTTTAATGCATATGGTCGTTGCCAATTGGTACTTTTGGTATCACCACTAGGTCTATACAAGTCTAGGGTATATACGCTTCGGACTGGTTTTTTATTAAATTTGGCATTTTCTCAATTTTTTATTCAATTTGAAAGCACCTTTCACTTGAAGCTATCCCAAACGTACGCAAAATGGTAACTGTTGAAAATATAAACTTATTCTTCTAATCAGATTCTAATTTTAATGGATGCTACGACGCTTTAAATTCATTGAAATTAACTGTCCAGATTTCGTTGTCCGCTACTGTGTGTGTATACATATTCATATAAACAAAAGTTATGCAATAACAATGGATTGTATAATGTTTGCAGAATGCACACTTCCTCATTTTGTTATTTTCATTATTGCATTAGACTTGAAGTTTGCTTTTAAGTGTAACGGACGCTTGATTGTCGCATGGACATAGTTACGTAATAAGGAAAGGTTTGAAACATTCGAATTATGAATTGTTGCTTGGAACGTTGCTATACATAGCACGAAAACAGGCTACATCTCAATGAAAAAAAATTCTGATTTTCACAAACATAACACAAGTAATTTTATTTAGAAAATTACATCCTCTAAAACCCTCCACTCACTACTCTACTGGACCTCGACTCGTCTCGTTCGAGTCGAAGTCGAATCGACCAATGTCGAACAGAAAACTAGTCAAATATAGGTAATCACTGTAGGGCGTAATTATGAGTGTGTCATATTCATGTCATTCCCTATATCCTTATTTTGGGTAGTAACGGTGATTTTAAGGGACAAAAACAGAAAATCAAGAGAAAAAATACGAAATAACTATACGCAAACCACAAAAAGTAAACAAGTAAAATCTAAAATTCTCCTCCTGGAGGGGGCCCAAAAAAGCATGTTCGCCGTGTCGACCGCTGATGCGAAGCGCGTCTCATCAGACGCCTCTGCTTCCCGCATCGCCCCAGTGGGAGAGGCGTGACCGGGAACAACGAAGTCGATGTTGTATCGCTTTATATGGGCCGGCCAACACGACATGGGTACGAATCTCGCAGCAATGCAAATTGCAACATGCAGCTCGCCAATGCGAAACTCTGTATATGTTCTGGCTAGGCGCCAGTGGCCACATTACCCGAACAAGTTTTTTAGGCGACGGCCATCGACATCCATACAACATGTATGGCGCTTATCATGCCGTCGCTCTGGTTTGTTCCAAGTGGGACTACACTTATTAGAATTGTTAAGAATAATTCTCCTCCTGGAGGGGCCCAAAAAAAGCGTGTTCGCCGTTTTCGACCGCTGATGCGAAGCGCTTCTCATCAGACGCCTCTGCTTCGATACAACATCGACTTGGTTGTTCCCAGTCACGCCTCTCCCACTGGTGCGATGCGCGAAGCCATCTTCTTTTGTGTGTCCATATTTAAGCAACATGTTGGCGACCGATGAATATGCCTGCCGCGGAAACCTCGAGAAACGCTCAGCGGTAAATGCCTTCGAAGATTCCCTCCGAAATCTGAAGGGTTTAAGATGTGGGGATTTTTCCCGGACGCGAAGGTGGTGGGATATGGTTAACCAGCTCAAAAGTAGCAGCAACAGTTTACTTGCAAGTATGTACTGGGAAATGAATTGGAGCCTTGTGCGTTAGGCATTCACAGCTATTGGATTTCCTCAAATTTTCTGCCGCCAACATGTTGCTTAAATTTCAACTATCCCGGAATTATTGCAGTGTTCTCCATCTTTCAAATCTATGTCACATTCACCTGAGCACATTTCAGACGTTTTAGCCTTATGTTATTACGGGAAGTCTGGCTTACCGACTGGCTTCCACGTACGTCAGCCAGCTTTCGCAAGCCTTTTTCTCATCAAACTTGTTGAGATTTGCATAAACTGGATCGTTCCGAGGGCCAGATGAAGTTTTGAATCAATTCGGATGGCTTTGTAACGGTAAGAATAGGGTCAACTGGGGTGGTTTTTTTTTTCGTGATCTTTCTTCCGATCGGTGGAAGAAGAAGAATTTTTTCGAAAAAGTGAATAAAATAGTTTGAGCAACTTTTTTCTTCCAGTATAAATTCTTGCTAATTAATTATGAAATATCCTCGAATTATGTTCCTCCCTTAAATATTTTTAATCTGTTGCATCGGACGGTCTAATGTTGCCGATGACTATCTCAACTTTTTCGCTAGTTATTGCAATAATGATCATTAGAACTGACTCCCTAAGTGAGACTTTGTAGTTTATATTGACGATTTAAAGACACGTTTTCGTCGTCATTTAAGGGACTTCGGATTGTATTCTGAAAAAAAAGGAGTGACATGCGGAGAAGAATGAAAGTTGGATAGAATTAATCGTTACACCTGCATATTTGTAAACTTTTCTTATTTTTCCGAAAAATAAAAATGAAAGAAAAATAATACCCTTGAAGGCAACTGAAAGAAATGCAAAACATATTCAGTTTAATTGATACAAACGGTTTTTTAAGATTCATTGTTGCATATTTTCTTAAAAACAAATATTTATTATCCCGTCATCCCGTCGATAGCCTTAAATGCATTTTATATCTTCTATCATTGCATTTCGAATGTGTGGTCGAAAGAGAGTGCTTATAATAATTATGCAAAAATATCAAAGATGACCAACTATAGATAGTGGTGAATGTACCTACACCTAATCCAGACGGCGATGACCGCTGTCGCTAATTTTAGATCTGGTGATTTTCCTGCTTGCTGAATTCATTTGCTTCTTTCCACATTCTCTTCCCTGTTGTTTAGCAAGACGCGCGTGTCGATTATGCATTAATAAGTATATTCGAGACTCTAAAGTGTGAATTGCACAGAAGCACTCCAACGGTTTTCTTTCTGCACAATATCTTTTCTTAAAATTACATGCATTACTTTTAAATACAATGTGGGCTGGTATTTTTTCAGGTGCTGATCGAGCAACAGACGAACTCTTTTCTTTAAAATAAAGATTCGAGAATAATAACTTCAAGATCTTAACATTGCTCAGGTACTGGAATTTACGGAAATCCGGGCGCCTGTCTCGTACAAGATATTATGAACTTTAGCACACAGATCGAATTCTTTGAAATTCAATTTGCTAAAATTAAATTGAATGGAAAAAAATTGAAGGCCGCCGTGTGTGTGGTAAATTACAGGCCGTGTGTGTAATGTAAATGACTTTGGTGCAAACATAATTTCGGGGGTTTTTGCCACTTTTTCATGGTGTAAGCAAATATTTACACACGCTTAGTGGTTCTATGAAAATTTAGGGCAAAATTTAAAAAAGGTGTATTTACTGATAGACATTTTACATTAATTATAATTTTTATCGGAGTGTATTTTATATTTTCAGCCAGATACTCTTTATTCTTGATTCAGTCAATTTATTCAAATTTTTACTCGAAATCATCATCATGATCGCCGCCTGGAACGAATATGTAATTCCACGAAGGCTGAATTGTTGATATGTATTTGGATTTGTAGTAGTCGGAGGGTCAAAAAAACAAATTTGCGCCAAAAAATATTGAGCAGCAGGGTCCCAAAAAACGGCAGAAAAAAAATGGGTTGCCATTTTGATTTGTTCGGAAATAGGCATGAAGGTCTCATAGTAAAGAGAAAGTTGAGTACATTCCATTCCATCGAAGTAACTACAGCGGAGTAGTGAGTTGTGAAATCAGTGAAATTTTTTGGTTGCTTTCAACTTAGTTCAGGTCTTCTAAAAGTCACAGAAAAAATAAAGAGGGTCGACATTTTTTTACCTTTTTGGGAATCGTGATTATCTTTTTGACGCAAAGCCGTTTTTCGATCCTTCGACCAATACAAATTAAACCATAAAAAAATCAGCCTTAGAAAGCACAGTGGGACCTAAGAAGACTAACAAAATAGGAGGAGCGATAGTAATTCAAGAATGAAAATACTTCAAATTAAAGTTAAAAAGTGGACTACATTTTGTGAGTCCGGAGCTTACAAGTGTAGCTTAGTTAGACAAAAAAATGTATTATGTACCTGGCTTAAATCGCCATCTGTTTGCGAGTTTTGAGAGCGACATTCGTTTGCCATAGTTGAACAAACTGAGGTGCCTGCTAATATGGGCCTTCTTTCAGTCGCTCGCTATTCATCCGTCATTAACCGCGAACTATTAACCATTCGCAGCTAAGATGATGAGGGTCTGTTCAGTATTTTGATGACGTCAAAAAGTTGTGTGGAAGGTTGTCGGAGCAATCCATTCCCATAGATCTAACCAGTACATAAAATATGTATTATATGTTTAGTGTTTGCGCAGTCTTTTTTGTAAAGACGAATTCTAGGCAAAGTACCCGGTTTAATGAAAGCTAATAATCAAATGTAACCACTGCTTCTTCATAAATTTCCATGCCGCGAATGGAAATCGCATTCACGCCATCGGTACTGTAGCAATACCAGTCCGAGTGGCAGCAAGTTCCGTCAATGGTTATCACCACCATCAGCATTTGTTTGCGGGCCCGCATAACTTTGAGAGAATCCCTCGAAGGCATCGCCACCAACAGTGCAAACCTGGTACTTAAAATCATGCCAGATATTCCAAATAGTGTATCTGAATACGTCTTTAGGAGTGCAAAATAAGCCCCAACACTCGGGCAGTCACAAGCAATGACCACGGCCAATTTATAGGCGAATCCATTGTAGAGGCATTCGCAAGCCTGCTGACGCCTACCTCAATCAACATCAGCTTGCAGCACGGTTGACACAAATCACTGGTCTGGGATAGCAACAATTCATGCAGGAGCAACTCTTGCAACAGCAACAAAAAGAACGCATTCTTCAACAACTTGTGAAGATCAATTAACTCACAATCCAGGTATGTTCACGGTTCACATCTGAATAGCACAGTCGCGACGAACGTCTCGCTGGCTCGAAGACCGTTACCGGATTCGCAATTGAACCCAGGATTTGCGTCAAACTTGATGCAACAGCAACTTAGTCCAAGTCTGTGGGGTGTGACAGCAACTTAGTTCTAGTCTAAAGGAATTTCACACTTAGTCCACAACAAGGACAGTGTTACCAATTATCACTTCCTAATAATACTCAAAGGTTTTCGTCGCAACTGCAGCTTTCACAAGTTCAGCAGCAACAACAACTGCTGATTCGTTTGGAGCTATCAACGCGAATGCAAAATGCCCAGTTGTCACCACGACAGCTACCGTTCAACGTTGCAGCGTAATCTGTATCTGGAACAGTTGTTTTGTCGGCGTAAGTGCAACCTAATTCGCAGTGGAATTTTGGCAATTCACGAGTATCACTGCAACAACATAATCCAGTACTGAGTGCTCATTTATTCATTTGCCCTAAACGTTAGTGGGGCATGGCGCGTCAACTATTCCATATGGCTTAGCTGACGTTTCGTTGGCATAAACCAGTTTCGGACGATGCACGTTGCCAGTATGCACCTCCTACTCCCATTTAGCCGACAAGTTGGGAGATGTTGTGGCTTATTATTACGCCCCACACCAGAGGAGAAAGACAACTCAAAAATCCATGGCCACGAATGCCGTGGACGGGACTTGAACCCGTAAAGACCGTAGTCAGACATGAGATTGACGCCTCTACGCACTTACCGGTGCTCAATTACAAACCGCGACAGTTTCAATCTCTGCCGTCTCGTAATTCGCCTGGCGTGACAGTCACAAGGCAAAATTCGTTTCAGGGTCAGAATGGTTTTCCGAGTGCTAAAATTTGTCTCACTTCAGGTTCGATGTGACATGTTTTCGTACGGGGAATCTCAACCGATTATGTTGATACAAACCACTGGTTGCAATGCTACATCATCATCATCGTGGCGCTACTGCCCGACGTCGGGTCTTTGCCGCCTGGAATCGTTTAGCGGGACTCGTGTTCGATTAGGCAAGTGGTAGTGTGCAACGGCCGGAGACTGACAAACAGAATAGGCTGCCTCGGGTGACTGAGTATCGACGGCATTTGTATAAAATTACTTTTCACTGGGGTTCAAACTCATTCATTCAATTTATTATTTTACTGAGGCGCACATATTGCCTGTACTTATACGAGAAGGATGTGGTAAGTAACGTAGACCACCACATTAGCAAGAATATCAGCCGAACAAAAGCGTATTCCGTGCAGGAATTCTTCCGCAACGATATTTTATCACATCGATGGCGGCTGAAGCTGGACCACCACGTGAAGTTCTTGACCTGATTGGAAGAGTGCGGCGCTGCAACCGCCTTCCGTTCGATCAGCGAACAAGGAGTCGAAGCGGTAGGATCACCGCTCACTACGACAACGGCGAGGAAGCCTCAAAATCCACCATCCTAGAAGGCTGACGTGGTTCCTGTCGACCAGTCAACCCCGATGGTGTGACCATGGAGAGAGCGCCTGCAACTTATTCGCCGCCCTTGATGTCAACACAAGTATCCGTCCGGATTGGAGACTACTCGATTGCCCTATCCCCTTGTGGGGCATAGCGCGCCAACTGTTTCATATGGCCCAGTTGACGTTTCGTTGACATAAATTGGTTACGGAGAATGCAGTTGCCAGAATGCACCTCCTGCACATCCATGGCCACGAACGTCGTCGTGGACGGGATTCGATCCCGAAACGCCGGTAGTCAAACGTAAGACTGATGCCTCAACACACTGCGCTACCGGTCGTTTCTATTTTTTTTACTAGAAACGAAAAAAAAGTATGGACAGGTTAGGTACATACAAGGATAGGGGGCTAGGCAAATTGCGCAGCCTAGTGTAGTGACATCAGGGGGCACCCGTGCTAGTTATAGGGATGAGGATTAGTTCCTCCACATTGGCCGTTTTTTTTTTTTTATACGTGGGGACTTGGTTCGTTTCGCATTCCGCAATCGGGCAGACGAGCGATTTTTTTTTTTTGTAACATGGGCGAAACCCTCCTTTACTCCACCTATACTACTGACAGCCGAGCTAGCTATCCGGCGCACGTTGAACCTGTCACTCGCTGAGAAGGTTTCGACCACCCTTTGTTGTCCCGGGCTATCTACGCGATCATTTCCATTGGCCTTCGTCTTGATAGGAGTTCACATTTTGTTATACAACTTTATATATTCGAACATCACGTCATACTTAATTCGCCGATCGAAATAGCCGCAACGTTAATTTCTTTCATAGCTAGATACATATAGTAAATATACTCATTTTCAAAAACATTTCTGTGTTGACTAATTGTACACGTCAGTAAAAATTGAGTCAGTTTAAAAAAAAACATCAGAAGAATTTTTACACTTAAAAATTAATTATATTTTAAATTACTGTTTATCGGTGATTAAGTTTGTTGAATCTATAGATGTCTAATAATAATCTGGTATCTCTGTATACAAATCCACATCGTTGCCGTGACGTCGACGAACTGTTTTCAGTGTTTAAATTAAATCAAGACGAAATTCAGTGACGTAAATTAAGTCAGCGTGATCTCCACCTTTTTCAATAGAATATTTGTAAATATTTCGTTACCAGATGCATAGGTAAGGTACATCACAAAAAAGACAACACTATCCAAATATCAAGCATGTCGAAAACTGGGACAATTTAAAGTCATTAAAAGTTCAATTATAGCAGCGGAAACAAGTCCCCCTCCCCCACATCATCCTTCAGAACACAAAATTCTATTGAATAAATTGTTTCATAGTTTTTCCATTGAAATTGCGCGCTATAGTTCAAACGCTTGATAAAATTTTCAAAGTCCAATTCGTTGGCGCCATTATGTATTTGTTTTTCAAATTGAAATACGTCGATTTTTCCCTTGGTAAGATATTTCAAACGTGAAGTTTGATTTACCTTTTCAATGATGTCAGAAAGGAGAACGATAAATGTTTCAATATCATATCATTCCACTCAACAGATGTTTAAACAAAAAATGAAAAGAAACTGCCCGACGATTTCTCTCAAACTCAAGTCAGTCGTCATCTTGTCGGGGGGTTGATGGGGACACAATCAGGGCGAAATGCATTGCATGTATTTGTATCTGTTGGAATCACGCCAGGCGTCCGAAAGGCTCTGAAAATATTTACAAAAAAATAAAAGAGTATAAGATCGTGAAGCGCAATGAAACATGTAGAATAGGATAGGATAGAACGACTATAGCTAAGCTAGCCATAGCCCAAGATCGGCTGATGGGACCTGGTTGATTTGACAGCTGAATTCCTTTTCTCGATACATGTCGAGCAATTGAACAATTTCCAAAGCAGTGAAACTATGGCACAGATTTGAATGTCACAGCCATAAGAGTTTTGAATTATGTAGGGCTATGGGATAAGCAACTTTGTGGGTGGACAAAAAACATCGAATTGATTCGGTGTAGTTTGCTTGCTGGCTATGACTATCATACTCTGTTGCAGTATTGGCTGTGGTTAGTTTAGGGATATGTAGGTTTTCAAGGCAAATTCTAGTTGGCACAATGAACAAGTTTGTTTTTTTTTTTCTAAAAAAAATTTAAATCGATTGTTAGTCATTTTGTAGTGATTTTATAATAAAATTGTATCATAAAATCCGAGAAAAAGAACTTCAGATTTTTCTATTTCGGCTTGGATTACTACCTATATACATATTAGCCGTTCCATACACAGGTTTGATGTGCTCGGTAGTTGTGTGGTCTCGGTAGCCGATCTACAACCGTCGCGCCGTCTCTCTAGATGTAGCATCTAGAGAGACGGCGCGACGGTTCAATCCTCAGCCCGCTAATGAAAACTGCCTGTGGGTACTACAAGAACTCTCACAGCGCTTCGAGCTTGTCATTATAAAGACGGCTCGGATAGGAGCTGCATGCTAGGAACTGCACCACTCGAAAAAAGTATACTGTCGAAACGTCAACAAGACATTGGTCCGTGGTCTCAATGGCTGCATTCAGGGAAAAATTTTCCGCTACATAACGCTACATCCCTTCCACTACACATTTGAGGAGATGCTACCTGTCACAAGATTTTTTTCGGGATTGAACCGCTACATATCAAATATCTGAGTGAGGCTCCAAACAGTCGGCTCTGAACCACTTGAGCCATTCACCAAAAAACATCCAGTTACAGACGTGTGCGCTGATTCGCAGCACAATCACTCAACTATGAGACAATTCACTAACGAATTTGCACGAAGGGATTTAATTACCTTTTGCACGACACGAATCTTGACGCGGACTCTACTCTTTTGTACACAAACAAATGTCACAACTCATATACCAGCTGTGAATTGTCAAATGTAGCGGATCCATGCCCCAGAGAGCGTAAAAAATTTCTGCTACGAAGGGGAAGTAGCCGCTCCCGAGTGGATGAAAGGAGCGATTGCAATCACGAGCGGGAGGGGTAGTAGCGCTACGTAGCGCTCCGGATCAAACGAGCGCCGTGAATGCACTCAATGTCTAGTTAAACAAAAAATCAGCAGATTTTCTTGTTGGAATTCTGCCGGCTGTTCTATTCTATTCTACGTCTGCACGGTCTTTCATAGTCATGATTGCTCAAAACCGGACCTACTCTTTTTGACCTAGGTCCAAGACCCGGACCTAGGTCTGGTAAGTACGACATGAAAAATATCTAGGTCACCAGGTCTAGGTTGATCTAGGTAGGTATACAAGCCTGGGTAGATAAGCAGGTTTTGAAAGAACGGAAGATCAGTGCTGGGTGGATACGCAGGCATATTCCTTCCTTATCAATGAAGTTGGTCTGGTTAGATAGACACACAGGTTTTGAAAGAACAGAACGTCGGGAGTGGGTCTGGATAATGGGTAGATTAGATATGTCTTTCTTTGATTTAATATGTCAGAGAAATTATTGACTTATTATTTTTTTAATTTACGTCCGTTTGGGTCACTGATTTGCTAATCTAAAGTCTTAACTGCAAAAAAAATAAACAGGGACAAAATGGGAAACCTTTTTTTTTCAAACACATCCAAGCTGGAAGAAAAACTAGTAGGGAGTCTTTTGGGTCGCTGATTGTGAATTTGCAGTTAAAATTCCCAAAAAAAATGGCGGATTAAGGCCAGTTGACACCATCCAAGTACACTTGTATCAAACGTACATACTCGTACTTGGAAATCGATTAGATGCTACTTCGATCATGTTGACAATTCATCCAAGTCTACATAGACAGAGAGGAGACGTCCAAGTATACAAGTAGCACTTCGACGTGAACGTATGACGTTTGTTTGTTTATTGGATTCAAGTATGGCGTGTGCAAACAATGTACTCAAAACGCGATATTCAACCAAGTTCACAACTTTTTGCCGTCTGTCTTGATGTCAGTCGACTTCCAAATTTGTTTGGCATCTACTTGGATCGTGTATCATGTAAACTAACTGAGACCAAGTTTCTCTAATTGCCTTGACCCCTCAAGGGGCATGGGCTCGTCAACATCCCTAGCATTTCTATGCCTCGTGACGTTTCAATAGCATATCTACTTTTCGGAAGTGCAGGCTAGCATTCACCTCCTATCCGCGCCGTCTGTATACTGACAAGCTCGGAGCACTGTGAGAGTTCTATTAGTACTCACAGGCAGTTTTTGATCGCGCCGAGATTTGATCTCCGAGCTCTAGATTACTATCGTAGAGCGGTGACCGAACGATCACGGTTACCGAGCGCGACAACTGAGACCAAGTGGACTTGATGAAATATATTCCCAAGTAGTAATCCAAGTGAACTTGGATCGTGTCAACTGGCGTTTATCGAGGTTGTTGAATCAAATAAGATGTCAAAACTTGCTAGGGTCATATTACACTCGAAAATAAATCATCCGTGTGTGGCACAAAATTCCATGAAATTCATTATAAAGTATCTTCGTAGCCAATCTTAGGACAGTGTAGTGACCACGCAGTTAGCCGGCTCGTCGTTTGTTCATCCATCCACACACAATTACACTAACAATTTGATCTGAACTACTCTCCATAGAAGGTTAGTGCAAGAATTCTGCTCTGATAAATAGTCTGCGTTTTGAAATGCAGGCGGCGCAGGTTTCAAATTACAATTTGGGAAGCACTTAAAATTAATTTCCTGTCAATAAAATGTTCGTTTTATGTAATTATATGGAATATGGGGGCAGAAAAACTCTTCCATAGTCCTCCCCGTGGGCGCCCTCTGAAACGGCTAACCAAGCCAACCAAGTTTTGCAGCTCAAAACATTTGGTAGAGGCACATACCGATGATCATACTGAATGGGCAATAACACCAGTGCGTCTCAGGAAGTAGGCGAACGGTAAAGCTGCAACATAGTTGTGAGAACACTAACACATCACACCCAGCTAAAAGTCATCAAAAGAACGCGCGATCAAAAACACCATTGGAGAGCTACCTCTGCGCTCTGCGCTATATAAAAAATAGCTCCCGGCGACTCTTAGGACACCCAAGGAAGCAACCCTTCCCCTAAGATTAGGTATGTAGGCTTATAACCTGCGTACCTGAAATCAATTTACACTCGAAACATTAAACGAGCCTCGTATACCACGGACTGATTCACCGGCAACGACTTTTGGCTACAGACAACGAACAACGATCGGCGTGCAACGAAGCGTAAGACGGGACAAGCGAAACTACATCAACGTATTAGCGGAGAAGGCAGAGGAAGTGACTTACCGCGATGACAGTTTTAAGCTTATCAAGCCATTAACTGGCAAATCTTTCGCAACAGAACATCCTGTGAAATATAAAGATGTAGTCTCTACTGGTAACCGAAGAACACCAATTGCGGAGAGAACACTTCATTGAAGTCCTCAACAACAACTTGGATCTTCATTAGTAGCAGAAGATATTCCGCAAACAGCCAGAGTTGATACCAGTCCACCGCGGCTATTAAATCGATGGATGTGAATAAAGCCCCGGGGATAGATGGAATTCCGGTGGAACTTCTTAAAGCTAATGCCAATAATACTGCGGATATTCTTCTCCCCCATCTCCAAGAGTGTTGGGAAACCGAAATTCTCTCTAAAGAGTGAAAGAAGAGCGTCATTATTAAGATCCCGAAAAAAGGCGACCTGAAGGATTGCAATAATTGGCGTGGGATCTGTCTTCTACCAGCAGTCTCCAAATCCAAACTGATTGCAAAAATAATCTGTTCCACTAAAAGGCGAAAGTGGCAATGGATAGGTCACACTCTTCGAAAAGGGCCGAACAACGTTGCTCAACAGGCCCTCGATTGGAACCCGCTGGGACGCACCGCAAGTCGCCGTGTTGGAAGACCTAGTAACACCTGGAGAAGATCAGTTGAGACAGAGAGGGTGCCTCAATATGTAAGTCGTGCAGTGAGCTGAAAGCGATGGCGTTGAACAGGACGAGGTATAAAGTCGGCGTGGTTAATGCCCTGTGCCCCACAAGGGTTAACCTGAACCAGAGAGAAGATATGGAATAGTAAACATACAAAATGATTTTGCTGCCTAAAGGAAATTTGTCCGATTGTATCTGTACTAAGGATTTAAGTTTCCTCATGAAATTTCAGTTGACGTTTGAATGCCAAACTAAACCAAGACACACTCTCAGCAAAGACATACCCCGTTTTCGTCTTCGCTACTCTAATCTGCTGTAAAGCATTTTTTGCCACTTATCCTGCTCTACTCTGCTTTGTACAAAAAAGCGCACCTAATACTATGTTGTTCATGTCGAAATTACTGTGTAATCAGTATAATACACGAACCGAACAACGGACGGAGGGTTAAAACAATCACCACCAGTAAAATCGGTTGAACAAAGATGGCCAGTCTCACCTAATTATGGCGAAAAGTGGCTCCCAAAATGGATGACACATGATGTCAATTTACTCCATCGGCCTGCCTGCTATATAATGGCAGCAGTATGTAGCTTGTTTGGCTACGACATGAGCTATTCTGAAGAGAATCGTTAAAACATCTCATTACACCAAATTCAAACACTTCACAATAAATGATTCTTGAGAAACACTTGTTAATTTCCCTTACTATAAAATAATTCTAGCTACTAGCACAATGTGCTTACCACGTTTTCTGGAAATAAAAAAAAGCAAAAAAAAAATATCACGCCATCCAACTTCAAAGAAACGATAATCTTGTTGAACAACATGGGAGAAAATGCATAAAGTATCCAAACAAGATAAGTTTAATTTGAATTCCATTGATGGTGAAGCACAATATGTATCTTTCTTCGCCAATGGTATTCAACATCAACCATTTGGCGTCAGAAGGCCTATCAGGCTTGAATGGTTCTGCTCAATGGAGATGGAGCAAATGAAAAGCACTTCACTTCAGAATTACGGATTGTAAACAAATCGATTTTCTTGTAATATCTCTACTCATGAATGTATGTTACTGAATGTAGATTGTAAGAATAAGATGCGAATCAACCTAGATAAGACAAACTTAAGATGGCCGAATAGAATGAGAAGAGGGCACCATTTTCCGGGATGGAATGTTTTGTCAGATGCATTATGTTGCTAGTAAATGTAATTTATGGGTCAACTGAATGACGAGATGGGACGCAAGATGTGATTGATATAGGGACATTGAAAAGTGAATTTTCCGAACATTCAGTTTTCTTTTCGAAATGCTGTCGCTATTATCAAATATAATATTTGCATGATGCATGTCGGCGAAACAAACGGACAAATTTATTGTATAATAGCTGGAAGTTCGCTACGCTCACAATTTTACTCAAATTTCGGTCGTTTTGGTCATTTTTTTCACGGTCACTCACCCCGGAAGGATCTGCTTTGAGGGCGCCACCATTCATTTCAGCAACTTTTGTATATTGAGAAAAAAGGAAGAAGTACGAGGCATGTCCAGAAAGTAAGTACTGTTTGACTCTCGCGCCATGGGGACTTTTTTTTAATAGTTGGCAGCATTGAGTGGTAGTGGGGATTTCCCTGAACACAACGAGCACTGGTGACCCTCATTAGCACCAAACCTCGCCTCGTAGTGTCCGTATCTGTGCAATATATCAATAAGAAATCCCGCCAAGTGCGAATTGCGCGCTGTCATAAGGTTTCCTCTCGCGGAAGGTTAAACGCCGACTGAAATTCTTACACGGATCAAAACTGTTTATGTGAACTGAACAAACGTATTTAAGTGGTGTCGTGAATTTAATGAAGGAAGGCTTCAGGGCCGAACACTCTTGCGAGCTCCAGCTTGCAAGAGTGGTCCAACACATCCGAACAGGATTCAATCAGCGCAAGTCAACAGGCCTCGTTATGTTCGACGTAGCGAAAGCCTTTGACATAGTCTGGCATGCAGGACTTATCGTCAAATTGCATGACTTCGAGATGCCGCTACCTATTATTCAATTAATAGGTTCGTTCCTAGAGGGCAGATCTTTTCGAGTTAGAATTAACTCCACACTTTCTCAGGGAAGACCCGTTGAAGCTGGAGTCCCACAGGGATCACCACTTTCCCCAATGTTGTACTCACTATACACTGCAGACTTCCCCGAAATGCCACCCAACGCGCGTATTTCACTGTTCGCAGATGATACTTGTATCTTCTACACTGCAAGAAATGCAGACAGAGTTACTTCAATACTCCAGGAATCCTTAGACATACTTTTGGAATACTTCCAGAAATGGAAGATTCAGGTGAACGCGGACAAGACGCAGGCGATTTTCATTAAGAGACGACCAAGACAAAACCCCGATAATCTGACAGTAGACTGGCAGGAAACTGCCATCTATTTGGGACTTTCATTCGGCAAATCACTGACGTGGACAGAACATATAAAACGCTGTAGACAGAAGTGCAACGGAACACTCCAAGCCCTGTACCCCATTACTAACTCCAGACGACTAAGCAACAAGAACCGGTCACTCATCTACAAACAGACAATACTATCGACTTTACTCTACGGAAGCTTCCAATACTAACATAAAAGGACTACAAATTTGCCAAAATCTAGCACTACGGAAAAATTTTTAAAGTCCCATGGTACGTTAGAAATACGGACATTCACTGAGACCTTCGGGTAGACACTATTAAGACATACATAAGGGACAAAGCCCTTAAACTTTACGACAAAATAGACGACCATACTAACAATACTCTGGGACCTTTGAAATTCTCTATGGCGGGAAGACAGGTCTACCCGCACTTAAGAACAATAACACACTAGTGCACACCGAGGTCTAAGCAAACTTGTAAAGACTGACGATGGGCTCACCGAACCCACAGAGAAAATTGGAGTAAAAGTGAGAACCACTAGCTCCACTAACGTACAGTTCCTACGACCGAAAGGGGATAATTTTGATAAAATTTTTGTCTCATGCAGCCCGATACTGTGAGACCCTAAAAAACTCAAGAGAGTAATTCAAAACAAACAGAGGGGAATGTTGATGAAGAGAGTGTGTTTGTTGCACGACAATGCCGCCCGCACATGGCCAACTCCACTAAGGCGCTTTTGAATTTGGTTGGGACATTTTGAACCTTCCTGCATACTCCCCTGACTTGGCGCCTTCAGATTTTCATCTTTTCACCTTCTTGAAAACTCACATGGGTGGAAAAAAAATTTAAACCGATGAGGAGGTGAAAGAGAAGAGCACTTGAAGTGGACGAAGGAGATATCGTAAGAGTTCTGTGAGGAGGGATTCAAAAAACTTGTGCCATGGCTTAGGTTAGGTTAGGTTAAACGGCTGCCGCGGATGACGCAGCACACATAGGCCACCAAAGGGCCCGTTGTGATACCTACCAGGATAAACACCTATCCCGTTGAAATTTCTATCCATTGAACCAGCCAGAGCTGGCAATGAACCGATAAAGCCTGGTCGGGCTCATGCCCCTTAGCTCTTCCAAGTGAAGAAAGAGTCCCCCAGAAAGACCCGCCTCTTCGCAGCCAACGCAGGACAGGTGCATAGAAAATGGAGGGTAGTCTCCTCCTCGTCAGCATCATCGCAGCTTCTACAGAAGTCATTGTAGGGTAAGCGAAATCTCCTTGCGTGCTCCCCAATGGGACAGTGCCCAGTGATAATATTCACCACCACACCAATGTGCTTCCTATTCAGTGATAATATTGCAGCAGAACAGCCGGGGTCCGCTGTGGGCCATAACCTCTTCATGGTTTGACACGCACCGTCCTCAATCCATCTAACGCTCGCTTCATGTTTCGCGTTAGAGTTGATAATTTGCTTGCAGATTGTGAAAGTCACTCCGATGTCTCAACGACCATCCTCAATTGCCCCAGTTGTCCCAGCCCGAGCAAGTTCATCGGCCACACAATTACCAGCATAAGTGTCATGGCTTACGGCGGGTGGGGCAAGATTTCCCATTTCAGGGTTTCCAAGTATGTCTTGACCATTTTTGCGACGTGTAGCCGAGCATTGTCTTGCTGGGGGATGACTTTGTCGTGTCTCTCTCCCATTTTTCGTCGCCAGTTACGATGCGAGAAATCCCTTCCAATTCTGCCTTTGAAGCAGTTGTTCGCATAGAAATAATCGCCGTTCAATATCTCGCTTTTAACTCGTACGGAACCCAATTTCTTTGTTTCTGAATCATGCCCATGGCCTTGAGGCATTTCAAAATGGCTTGCTAAGTCACTCCCAGTGATACAGCTAATTCTTCTTGCGTTTAGCACGAATCTTCATCGAGCAGCTCTTCCAATTCGGCCCAGCTAGCTCAGTCATGCTCAGAGCATGAGACTCTTAATCTCAGGGTCGTGGGTTCGGGCCCCACGTTGGGCGCCAAAATATGTAACGGACGGTTTGGAGGGCATTCGAAGATGCCCGTGGGGACGGAGCCTAAGGTAGCATATGACCGTGTAGGTCGGGCTGTGCCATCTGGCGAAGAAAAAGGCCCCCCAACGAGCTAAGCAGCGGCCTATGCTTGCTGTAGCTCAGTTCGGGAGATGTGGGCGGGGTTTTCGCCGCTCGTTGCCCCTGTCCTTTACGTATTAACCAAAATTCATAGGACTGGGTAAGACAACACAAACAGGGGAGGTAAAATTGGGGAATAAAAAAAAATTGTCGATAAGGATGGAATGGTTGACGGACGGATCAGACGCCCACACGGTCGCACCTGGGTCCGGGTGTAATGGGACCCTCGGCCTCTGGTTTCGTACCACCAACAGATCACTACTCATCAGGTGCTGCTTCGATCTGCTGGTGGGAGCAGCACTACCAGACCATAATATGGTGAAAAAAAAATATTTTTTTTTTTGAATCATTTTTGTAACGACTTTTTATTGTTATAAATAGTTTCAATAGATTATCTGTAAATTTCGTAAACCGACATGTTGCCGACCTCTTTAGTAGGGTTAAATTGGATTTTACTGTACGTAAAAACATTATGCAGTCGTTAACCATCTTACTTTCATCCCCGTCTTCCCAAATATATTCGTGTCAAATTTCATTATCTCAAATGACGCCAACCTCTTTCGTTCGATTAAAGTGATTTTACTGTAAATGGTGGATGTGTCAAACCTAACCAATAGTATATTTGTGCAGGGTTTCCCGCTTCGAAACATGACTGTTTCGCAAAAATTATTTCGATTAAAGAGAACTTTCACAAAACTCGAAAAATTTCCGCTTTATGACCTGCAAATCCCCTCGCATGGGTTCTAGGTTCTTACCACCTAAAGTGGAAATTAACTACCTAAAGCGGAAATCGCGTAATGCAGGAATTTTAAAAGTTCTCCCTAAATGCAATAGAAAGAATTCTCCTAATATTCGCGAAACAGGAATGTTCCCCCGCTTCAGATGGTATATATGTACTTTAATGATAGAACTGTTCATTTGTGAAAAAATTTACACATGACTGTCTTTAACTGACACAATTTACAAAAAAAAATGCTATAAATCTGTACCGATTAAAGACAGAGTGTCCATGCCATGTGTCAGTTTTCCACAAATGAACATCTACCATTACTTTCACTTGGTGGGCTTACGGGGTAATTAAATTAAAGCTATAGGTTTGATTTTTTTTAATTCCCTAATCTTTTGAAAATCCGTTAATCCAATTCTCTACTATTTTAATTTCTTTGGAAGACTTATATATGCTGAATGTAATTCAGTCTTTTAAATATCGGTAAAAAAAAAAGAAAATACTTATTCAATTCTTATTCATATACACACATAAAATTTGGCCAAATTGGTCGCGCCAATTTCCCAAAATAAAATTTATCTTAATTAAAATACATCTTTTCATAAAATTAACTAACCTATTCTTCTTTTTCATATTCTTGCAGATTTTAACTGTTGAGGAAAGCTAGACGACGGCGAAAGATAATTTGGCCAGTGAATCATAGACAACGATATAAAACAATCTGGATACTTTTTTAGTATAATTAAAAAATCTTTTTATACGAAATTCTAACGGCACTAACATATCGCGGTGAATGACATTACTTGGGCCCAGTGCCCCTGGTATGGCCTTTATGATGAAGAAGAAAAAGTACAAGTTTAAAGTCGAGGTACAACTCGAAGAGCTCGTAGAAGTTGCCTTAGTTAATGAGGTGCTATTTGCCAAAATACGATTGTTGGATGGAGGCTCGTTTCAAGATTATAGCGCTAGGTAAGTGGAAATTTTATAGTGTTTAGATGAAAAAAGTTTCATTTTATACATTTGTACATATTCACCCATTTTAAAGTTCTTAAGCTTAGTGCAGTGTCTCTTGGAATTTACCCAAGGCCATACACAGAATTTTTCTTGAGGGGTGTTTTTTGAAATCCTAAATAAGGGATCCTTTTCTGTGATATATTTTAGAAAAGTAAAAAGTTTCAACAGTATACCATAGATACGACATTAAACTGCAAATGCTTGTTTATGTGATTCATTTGATGTGATGGTTGGTTGCAGACAAACACAAAACCCATTCTTGAGTATTCTTTTGGGACTTCTTCGGTAAAAGGACTGCGGACACACTAAAATAGAAATTCCGACGAAAGACCATCAAAAAAGGCCAAATCAAAAGGTCAAGTTGCAAGTGTCTTCAAAATACATAGGTATGTATCTTCACAATAGTTCAGGATTAAAAATGATGGCTCGTTAAGACAAGACGCTTGTCTCAGTGGTGTAGCTAAGGTATTTACCGCCCGGGGTAAAACTTCAGTATGACGCACCACCCCCACCTATTCAAATATTAGTGGTGATCTTTTTTTAATATTCAAAAAGAGGGAAGAAAAAAGTTAGTTCGTGGATAGCGTTTTGGCCCCCCCCCCCCAGCCGTTGCGCCCGGGGGAACGGCCCCGTTCGTTCGCCCCCCCCCCCCCCCCTAACTTCGCCACTGGCTTGTCTGAGTTAAAGAGTCACCCAAAAATATAGCTCTTGATCGGGAAGTCCTGATAAACAGTTTCGAATCAGAAACCCTGAAGGCTTCATGCCTCCATATTCGTGTATATTTTGTGTCCAACATTAATTCTGCGATAACAAAAAACATCTAAATCTGTGATCTGAGATGGAATTCAGGCGTAGACAGGAGTTTTGGTAGCAATGTGTCTGCTCTTATAAAGGATTTTAGGCCTATCGGCTGAAATCGGTTTTAAAAAAGGACTCGCAGTTGATTTGACATTGTTCTAGATATTGTCGCCGATCATCTTGAACATTTTGACGATTTTTTTTACTTTTATGGTCTAAAATTCAGTTTACGACAGCACAAATTTGCCTTAACAGAACCTTAACTTCTTTCTCGAGGACATTTTTGACGAATTTGGACAGTTTTGGGGACTTTTAACAAATTACTTTTCCTTATTGCTTTGACAACGAAAATTAATGAATTTCCAGATTGACCGACTGGAATGATAAACTTGACGTTAATTTGACAATGTTTTATGGCGTTTTTTGTCAATTTTTGAATATTTTGACGGGTTTTCAACTTTTTTTGTGCAGTTTTTGGGAACAACATAAAATCCACTCGAACGAATGAAGTTTTTTGACAATGTTTTAGAGAGGTTTTTGTCAATTTTGTGCTTATTGCCGATTTTTGTTCTCACGAACTAGCCCAGGTTCGTTAAATCTTCAATTGTCGGCGAAGTCATAATGGCATAATATGGAAAAAGTCGGAACGATAGATTAGGAGTAAGCACCATGTTTATTGATCAGAATGGAAACCATTGGTGTAGATATTCAAATAGTTTGACACTATGAACAACCCATTTATACTATACTTTACATTATTATTCATTAGCGTCTGGCTGGCGTATTCTCGGCCCCATTGGCCAGTTTTATACCCGCAACAGATGCAAGCATCAAGTTGGCGGGTATAGATGCCTTGGGCAGGTGTTACGCCGGCATCCTGATCCTAAGCGAATCAATGGAGGTCGCCGAGCATCTTCCGTACAATTGCACAAGCATGCATAATAACGTGTTTCTGCATAGTGCCAATCAATTTGTGCGGCAGGTTCAATTTGGTGAGGGAAGTCAGAAGGTCTTTGGATATTATGCCGGTAGCCGACAATATTACTCGTACAGGCACTATTCGTACACTGTCAAGATGCCAAAGTTGTTTGATTTCTTGAGCCAGTGCACTACAGTTTGCCCTTTTCTCCGCATGCTTTTTCTCGATGTTGCTATTATGGGGAATAGCAACATCGATTATGTATGCAGAGCGACTCGTCTTGTCGACTAGGAGTACATGGGGTTTGTTGTGACCGTCCGAGTGATCAGTGTTTACCTGGCGATCTGAGTACATCTTGAAGCGATTGCTGTCAAGCACTGCTTGTGGAGTGTACTGGTATATCGGTACGGTTTCGTTGATCAGCCCGTGCTTGTATGCGAGGTGTTGGTGGATTACCTTTCAATTGCATTCTCCGAAACCAGTTTATGCCAACGAAACGTCAACTGAGCCGCATGGAACAGTTGACGCGCTATGCCCCACAAAGGGTTAGGGCAATTGAGAGTGTACTCTACCGGCGCCATTACAGGGCAACCAGAAATGAGATGGTCAAGTGTTTCCAACACCGAACCTCACATTCTGCATCGGTTGTCATCCACCCTTTGCTTGTATATATGTATGCTTAAGATAAGCACGGGTGGGGACCACGCCGTCCTGAATGGCAACCATGGATCTTCCTGTTTCGGCAAAGAGGTACCCTGCACGAAGCCACCTAGAGAGACAGGTGGAAATCGACAAATGGCTGCCAAAGACAACTTGCATGTTTACCATGAATTGCTTTTGCCTTCCATTTGTCGATCTTCTCTTGGTCTGAATTCACCTGACTCAGAGTAGCAAATGATTGATCCTTTGAGTGGAGTTAAACTATAATCTATAACCTTGCAGACAGCATCATGCAGAGCACTCGATGTTGCTTTACCCCTGAAATAAGTGCGAAGTGAGTTCACTTGCTGATGATGTAAATTCCCAATGTCAACTAAACCCCTACCTCCGATGTCACGAGGTAGACACATTCGCTCCACTGACGATTTTGGATGTATGTAGCATTCGAAATTTGGACATCAAAACACGTACCCCCAAGTCCGCCAAAGATGTGACAGACCACGGGACTATTCCGAATGAGTAAGTCAGCGAAGGAATGACATATAAGTTAGTAAGTTACTCAATTGCCCTAACCCCTTGTGGGGCATAGCGCGTCAACTGTTCCATGTGGCCCAGTTTCGTTGGCACAAAATGGTTTCGGAGAATACAGCTGCGAGCATGCACCTCCTGCACATCCATGGCCACGAACATTGTCGTGGACGGGATTCGAACCCGAAACGCCGGTAGTCAAACATGAGACTGATGCCTCAACACACTGCGCTACCGTTCGCACTTATTTTATTCCTTTCCGATAAGTTGGATTTTAGCATCCATTTCAACCTGCGCCAGAACTCAACCAGCAGTCCTCCTCTCAAGTCATCAATGCTGGTGTGTTCACCTTGCAGAATTCCTAGGTATTTGTAAAAGTCTGCCTCCGACGTTGCACCTATATGGATATCATCATCCAAGGTGAAGCCGGAGTGCTGTGCGTGAACGTCTTTGCGGATGGCACGGATTCGACATTTGCCTAATCCGAAGTCCATCCGAATGTCACGGATGAAATTTTCGGTGATCCGCAGCAGACTTTTAAGATGCGTCGCTTCCCGAGTATAGTTTGATGTCATCTAAGTACATCAGGTGAGTCAGCTCGAATTTGGAAAACATTCCAGGGGGCAAAAACTCCTCTTCCATAGTCCTCCGCGTGGGCGCCCCCTGGAACGGCAGTGGTCACTGACCATTGCCAACCAACGTCAAGCCGCCAGTGATGGCGGTGCGATGATTTGGTTGAGGTACCCCTGTGGTGTGGGGTGTGAAAAAAAATACCACGGCCTTTCCCTTTGAGGGCCTGTCGTTAAAACCGACAATCAAAGGACAGGATGTGTATGCCAGCAACTTGCACTATCCGAAATCTTTATATGCTAACGAAACGTCAACTATGCCTCGGATAAGGACTGACTCAACGGTTACGACTTTTAGCTATCGTACAATGACAAAGATTGGATTCTGGAATGTGCGTACTCTCCTGGACAATGGATCAGAAGGTCCCCAGAACGCACGATTTCTTCAATTAGAGAGTGAATTTCTGAGGTACAAATTAAATATCTTAGGAGTTAGTGAGATAAGATGGTGGAACAGCGGAGAATTCATCTCTCCAACGGGCAGCACTGTAATGTTGTACTCCGGTAAAGCTACCGGTAGTCGCCGTGAGTCAGGTGTGGGGCTCCTTTTAACCAGAGCCGCGCGAAACTGTCTTTTATCCTGGGAACCGGTCTCTGACAGGGTCTTGACCGCCAGGTTCCGGACCAAAATGAGGAACATCTCAATAATACAATGTTATGCCCCTACTGAACCCGACAATGTCTTGGCAAAAGACTCCTTCTACGAAGAACTAAACGCCGTTCAGAGCAGAACACCCAAAGGTGACATTATAATGGTTATGGGTGATTTGAATGCGAAAGTTGGCGCTGATAACTATGGGCTCAGACATGTGATGGGGAGACACGGTCTTGGTGATCGTAATGACAACGGTGAAAGATTTGTGGAGTTCTGCAACTTTCACAGTCTCTTCATCGGTGGTACTATGTTTGAGCATAAGGACCACCACAAAATCAGTTGGTCCTCTGTTGATCGGCGCAGAACACAAAATCAGATCGACCATTTTGCCATTAGTAAAAGATTCAAGAGTTGCCTCCTGGACGTGCGAAACAAGAAGGGTGCCGATATTGGGATGGGAAGAGACTATTATCTTATGATCGCTAATGTTCGATTGCGTATTGCAGCCGTGCGCCGCCCCAGCGACGAAAGATCCAGGCCCCGCAAATTCAACACCGCTCGACTAAAAAATCCAGCTGTCTTACAACAATATAATGACCATCTTGCGCAAAAAGCGGCTGAGATAACTAGTCACCCAGATAGTGACATAAACGAAAACTGGGATGCCATAAAAAATGCGTACATAGATAGCGCAAATACCATCCTTGGCCCAAACCCGGATTGCCGGAATAAGCCCTGGATGTCCGACGCTTCATGGCAGCGGATTGTTGAAAGAAAGGAGCTGAAAGTTCGTTTGGCTGCAGCCTCAGACGACAATCGAAGCAGCATCGAACTCCTTTACCGTCAGAAAGCTCGAGAAGTTCAGCGTAGTGTGCGACGCGATAAAAGAGTTTATGCCAATTCTCTTTTAGCGTCAGCAGAAGAAGCCGCAAGAAGTAACAACTTAAACGCCGTATACGGTGTCATCAAGGAGTTTACAGGTGGTCGTAACTCCTGCCAACATCCGGTGAAAGATAGTGATGGAAAGCTACTTATCTTGGAAGAAGATCAAATGAGGCGGTGGAAAGAACACTTCGCCGCGGTCTTGAACCGTGTAACCTCTGGTGAAGTTCCCCCTCATATAGATAATTTAGCTAACCATCAAAATGTGCGTATACGGTCCACTGCCCCGACTAAAGAGGAAATAGTCACTGCAATTATTGCACTAAAACGAGGAAAGGCCGCCGGACTTGACGGCATCCCTGCCGAACTTTATCAAGCAGCCCCAAGCGTAACTGCCGATTTGCTGCACCCACTTGTTGATAAAGCGTGGAATACAGAGACCTTTCCCACTGAGTGGAAGGAAGGTTTGATCATCAAACTTCCAAAGAAGGGTAGCCTCACAGACTGTAATAATTGGAGAGGCATTTGTGTGCTTCCTGCCGTTGCCAAGATAATAGCTAAAATCGTCCTGGAAAGACTAAAGGCCCACTTAGAAAGCACAATTGATGAAGAGCAGGCTGGCTTTCGATCCGGATTCTCCTGTGTCGATCACATTAACACCTTGCGAATCATCATCGAGCAATGCGCTGAATACGATTCTCCGCTTCACTTGCTTTTCATCGATTTCGAAAAGGCTTTCGATAGTGTGAACCGGGATTCTATATGGGCGGCCTTGCGCAGGAGAGGCATCCCTGAGAAGCTTGTGGCTATTATTAAGGCAACCTATGACGGCGCGAAATGTCGCGTTCTGCATAAAGGTAAGGTGTCGGGGGACTTTGAGATTCGCAGTGGAGTTCGGCAGGGGTGCATCCTCTCACCGATCCTATTCCTCATTGTGATCGGCGATGTGTTGCATGCAGCCCTATCCGGACTCGACAGAGGAATTCAATGGACTTTGACATCTTATCTACAACATCTTGACTACGCTGACGACATATGCCTACTCTCCCACAAAATCATGGATCTGTCCGCAATGGCGTTAGATCTCGAGAGGGAGGCAAGCAAGGTTGGGCTAAAGATTAATACCAACAAGACCAAGGTGCTTAGCCCGCCGTTGCGAAAAAGAAATCCGACACCTATTGCCATCAATATTAATGGGCAGCCTGTCGAGAAGGTAGACAACTTCGTCTACCTGGGTAGCATTGTTGCCGAAAATGGTGGTACGGAGCAGGACATCGCTCGTCGTATCAACCAGGCTAAACGCGCATACGGCATGCTGTCCAAAATCTGGCAGAGCAGTTATCTCAGCATCAAGACCAAGCTGGGCCTGTTTCGCTCCCTGGTACTATCAGTGCTTTTGTATGGGAGCAGTACATGGAAAGTTTCCGTAGGAGTTACCAGAAAGTTGCAAGTTTTCGTCAACTCATGTCTTCGTCAAATTTTAAGAATTTTCTGGCCCGAAACAATATCAAATGAAGAGCTAAGTCGGCGTACGGGTCAGATGCCAATCGACGAATTGATACGCAGGCGAAAATGGCAGTGGATAGGTCACACATTGCGGAAGAGTGATAACTGCATTGCTATGCATGCCATGAAATGGAACCCCATTTCCAACCAAGGCCGACCAAGAGGGGGTCCTCGAATCACATGGCGTCGATCTGTGGCAAAGGAGTGTCAGGTACTGGATAAGTCTTTTGGGGAGTTGCGCCCCATTGCCCAGAACAGAGTACGATGGCGCGCAGGAGTAGTTGACGCGCTATGCCCCGCTAGGGGTTAAGGCAAAGTAGTATACTTGATCGGATAGCCGCACTGTCTAGCCGGATTCAAAAGTGATGAAAGGGCGTTCAGCGCCATGCAGATTCGGAGAGGACTCAAAGAGTCCCCTTGGAATATGCCTCTTCGGATGTGTGCCGATTGGGAGAGCATATTACCTTCGGTTGATGGCACTGATAGTGTTGTGCGCCATCCTTCCATCACTTTTGTTAGGAAATTGAATAGAGCAGGATCTACGCGGTACATGTGGAGGAACTCGATAAGCCAGCTATGGGGGATGCTGTCAAATGCTTTGGCGTAATCGATTTAGGAGCAATACAGATTCCTATGATTGCGCGTAGCTTGTCCTACCGCAACCGAGTCGATCGTTAGTTGTTCCTTGCAACCCCTAGATCCGACTCGGTAGCCCTTTTTTCCTCGGCAAAAATATTGTTTTGTTCGAATTGCGTATATATATATCCTGCCACTAATAATGGCTGTAATGTATTGTACTTGTACAGTGTCTGCAAGCATGTTATAGGCCCAGCAGGGTTCTCCACTGTTTCCCGTTTGGGTAACAAATAGGTGGAAAAACCTCAGGGCTTTTTATCAACAGATTTACCTGTTGTGCGAACCGACCGCATAAGCGGTATGGCGGGTGGCTTCGGCAGTGATCCACTCAGTATTTTGGGTGTGTTGAGCGGGAGTTTACCAGAATCCACCCCAATATTTTTCCGCGTCAGCCAATGAGAAGTTAATAGTAGGACTGGATTATTGATGGTCTTGTAGAAGTTTCGCTGGCTCTTGGTAAAAGCAGCGTTCTGGACACGTCTGGAGCAGCTCAGCATGTATCGTCGGAGACGATTTGTGATGACTGCGAGCTTCTGTTTTAGTGCGTCCAGGACTTCCACCAAAGGAGTTCCGGAAGGAGTGGAATATTTACGGAGCATCTTTTCCACTTTTTTGTTCAACCGCCTACAGGTATTGCCAGCGACGGATTGAGTCAGTGGGTCAATATCCTGTCGTAATAAATCTCTCTTCCGCTCAGGACGAATCCTCCAGGCTGGTTCTTGTTTTTGTCTCACGCCGACAACGTTATCATGGATCCTCTGACCATGTACTCTGATAGCCGCCACTGCACCACAATACACAAGGGATTGCAGTTCCAGTAACGTCATATCAGAGCTGAGTCTGGATGCGATTTCGCTGTCGATTCGAGAAAGAATATCAGGTGTTATAGGAGATGTATGTAACCTATGCATGCCAGGCCTGTGCGTGCAGAGGATCTATTTCCTGATATTCCAAGCAAACCCTTTCGTATTTATCGTGAACTTTAGAAGAGACTTCCACTTGGCGTAAAGTAGTGTAGGTACTCCTGTGCGGGACAGAGTGACGTAATAATGGTGGGGATGCCACATCCCACTCCGCCGACTCTTGGTTTCGAGTTGAATGAAAAACCTCAAGTCGAACTCTTTCCCTTATCGTCTCCGGTATTGCACTCCTTCGCATAATGAAGCGGTACTGATCGGAAACCCGCTGCATTGACATATGTGCAAGTTGTGGAGATCGCTCGACGAACCTCTGATGTAGCAAGGGACGATACGATGTTGTCCCTTGCAAGAGTTCGATCTAGTAGTAGGCACGGATGATGAAAAGGTTTATTTCTTCTGTTCATTTCATCCGTTGTCTACGCGAGCCTGCAGCTGTGGTCGCCTGGATGCCAGGCGAAACATCAACCACAGGTGAAGGAGAGCCCCGCGATGGTGCTGGAGCGGTACGCGTCGTGCCGGTTAGTGCGGGTGCACTCGCGGCAGTCGGTCCCCTTTTGGTTGGTGGGCACACACCCGTTCGCTCATTTACCACTGCCGACTGCCCCTCTTGTACAGAGGGGAAGCCCTCGCCGGAGGTCGCGGCTCCCTCCGACATTTGGACAGATATCCCTGGTCATCTTCTTACTATGTTTCGTGTTTGCATGGTTTTTCTTTCTCCCAGATAGGGTTTCCAGAGCCCTGTTAGCCGTTTTATAACGTTGTCCGGGGTGCACGTGGTATAAGATGTTTTAGCTCGGACGTAGGGTTGGCTTTCTACGCTCCTTATACTTTACTTTATTATTATTATTTATAATATTTATTTATTTATTACATTTATACTCATACGGGATGGGATTTAACATCAAGCTAAGGTTTGCTCAAATTGAGCAGTCATTTCAAATTTGTTTATGAGAACGAGCCATTTTACAGTAAATGTTTTATAAATTTGTTTCACGTATGTTTAGATTAGTTTAGTTTCAAAAATGTTCCAATTAACTGATGTTAACAATTTTTATAGATTTCTGGCAAGGATAGCCAACAAATTGCTAATCATTTCAAGAAAAATAAACTCGTCCACGGCATCAAGACACCATATATGTTCTCTACTAAGTCACAGGTTTGCTATTGTAGATTGGATCGATATTTTTTTCGTAAATACAATATACATTTGTAGATATTGAGTAGTAATTGAAGAGTAGAATACACATCAGATGGTAATATTAGCTGTGGTTGTCATAATCCTGAGTCAGGGGTCTATTTCGTTAAATGTGACTGTCGATTATTAGGGATTATTGTGGAGCCGTTCTTTAATTTGGGTACTTTTTCTTGGCGCAAGGGCTTTACGGACATATGCACAGTAAACGCATATCCATCTAATGCATAGTTGACATCTTTACTATTTCCCAGCAACTGGATCATTTAGGCGAAATTTTTGCTAAATCTAAATCGTAGTCCAGACAACAATTTTTCGAATTAGCGATCATGAAAGTTGCTCCCACTGTGTTCCATTTAAACGGGAAACATAGAATGCGATTTTTTTTGCTTCAGAAAATCGAATTGATCTGTTTAGCAACATCGTGAACAACATTATTCATGAACACTGTTCTGAAGCATTTGTTGACTGTCTGCACTAGGCTTTGACAGGTCTTATGAACAATGGAGATTACTAAAATAGATTATGTTAATTGCCTTGACCCCTCCAGGGGCATAGGCGCGTCAATGTTGACGTTTCGATAGCATATCTACTTTTCGGAAGTGCAGTTGCTAGCATGCGCCTCCTATCCGTGCCGTCTTTATACTGACAAACTCGGAGCACTGTGAGAGTTCTATTAGTACTCACAGGCAGTTTTTGATCGCGCCGAGATTTGAACTCCGAGCTCTAGAGTCTAGAGACCGAGTTTAACCGTTACAGAGCTTTTGCATTTTTTTATGCCCTTCACGAATGTATCATGAAATTTGCAACGCTCAGAAGGAAGCACTTCCGGGCATGTTGTAAAGTATATATATTTATGGTCAGTATGACGAGGTGAGTCGATTAAGCTTTGTCAGTCTGTCTGTCTGTTTCTATGCAAACTAGTCCCTCAGTTTTAAAGCTATCGAGCAGAAATTTTGTAAAAAGCCTTATTTCTATTGCACGCTGCAAATGTGTCGGAACCAACGGAATCGGACCACTACGTCATATAGCCATCATAGGAACGACCTGTTCGTTCGGTCACCGCTCTACGATCTAGCGAATACAGGTTCGATCCTCGGCGCGGACAAAAATGAAACTGCCTCTGGGTAAATAGAACTCCCACTGCTCTACGAACTTGTCAGTACAAAGACGGATAGGAGGTGCATGCTATCGGACCTCTCACCCCTTGAGTGTTTCATTGACTACATATAGTGAAACTGACCCTACGTTGGGCGCGCCGCAAAATTTCAAGCTTTTACGATTATTTTTCATCGTAAATTCTCACTGACATAGGATAAAAAGCCATGAGGTAACCTGAAGGTAGCCTGAAGGTACGGTCCAAAAAGTTTGCGGCTTACGTGTCTTGTCACTAGCGGGGACCTATTTGCGGGCCTTTTTTCTACTGTAGCTTATGGCAGTCTTAAGGTAGATCGGGAAACCCCAAAAGTATGGTCCAACTCGTTTTCGGTTTTTGTGTCAACCGATTACTGATTTCGTTTTCATCGATTAGGTAAAAGTAACACATTTGTGACGGATATCGAGCTAAAGTGAAGACGAAGGTTCCGAACGTCCAGATAGCACCGATAATCAATTATCCGCCAGTATTTGGAAGCACTGAACTGGGCAATAAGTAATAATAACCACGCCACGCGCCGAAGAGTCGCAGCACAATTTTCTTTTTGGTCGTTTTTTGTTACCTCTTTTTTTCGAGGGCCAACAAATACACCGTCCGCTTTGGGCGACGTGTTGTGAGAGTTCTCTTTGCAGCGGGAGGTGTATCTGCTGGCCCGCTGGTAAGCCTTGCGCGATTGATGCTGCAAAACAAAGAGTTCCATGAAGCTTACGTCACCAAAACCAGTTTTTGATTATCTTACTTCATATCGGGAATCCTCCAACAGGGATAGTGGGGGTATGATCATAAAGTGCCTAGTGCCACCTCGAACGTGTGCGGCTGCCAATTTGCTGGTTCACCTACACGCTCAGTTTTCAGCGCATACAATTTCGCAGGGCGATTTACCCTGGACCGAATCGCGAGCCCACAATATGTATAGGAGGTGCATGCTGGCAACTGCATTCTCCGAAACTAATTTATGCCAACGAAATGTCCACTGCGCCAAATAGAGCACTTGACGCGCTATGCCCCACAAGGGGTTAGGGCAATTGAGTAAACCTCGAGAAAATTGTCCATGTGAGGAATGGTGCCCACCGTGAGGTACATATTTACACTGTAATATCAGCTTAAGTGTAACGACAGCGACTTGTCCTCCGCGTACAACACGTCTGGTACCTGCAAAAGTGTCAACGAAATTCAGAAATTCCACGTCGCCTTGCAGGTTAGGCTTTATCTATCGTGAGATTTTCGACACCGTGCCATCGTCTACTTTTCACTGGAAGTAGCTGTCACTGACAGCGGCGGGAATTGTCGTGTCATTCAGTAGAGCGGCAAAAAGATGAGGTGAAATTTCTGCGGTTCAGTAGAAACCACTGACCTTTGTTATATACTCTGGAGGTGCCATCAGAGGTATGGTCGACTGCACCTGCAACTGAGTGTAACAACCACAACCTTCCTTGTCACAGAGTGCGGCTAAATGGGAAGGAGGCATATGCTAGAAATATGCAAACGAAATGTCAACTAAGCCCGTTAGGTGAAGTTGACGCGCTATGTCCCACGAAGAGCTAACGCAAATATAGTATACACATTGGGCGCCAAGTATTGTCAGGCTTCTTTGACCATTTTCTGACTATTTTATTCTCTGAATTTTCTCTGATGTAGGATTGAAAAATGCCTGGAAGTAGCTTATGGTAAGGTCTAAAAAGATTTCGTTTTTTTCGGGTTTGTGACTAACCGTAAATCGCGCGCACCAAACCGATTGCATATTTCGTTTTCAGTCAAATCGCACTAACCCCACATTGGGCGCCAAATATTTTCAACTATTTCCTACTATAAATTTTCAATGACATACGATTAAAAAAAAGCGTTAACGTAGGATAAATAACTTAAAACGCCACAGAGAAAATGTCGTGAAATCATCACGGTGAATTAATAGACATGTCGACACTTATTCAACTTTCGGTCGTCAATAGGAATTCATCTGTTAAAAGTATGGATGAATGACTTATTGAAAAGAGGAATTCAATGTTGATCGTGAAAATCCATGATGAATGCCTCAAAATCGAAGATGAACGTGTGGATGAAAGATAGATGATAGATAGATGAATGAAACTGAACCAAGTCGGGTTGCTTTCGTCTTCACTTTCAACTTTGTATATAATGTTCTGTTAGTTTATTCGTACGTATTTTGCTGTTACGTATGTTAACGTTGTAAGAACGATTGGTTCTTATTTTTGTTTATAAATCTCGTAATTTTAGAGAAACGAATTTGAGTATTCTTTGCTCTGCTCAACACTAGCATTGACTGCGTTCAGCAATAACCGAGCAACTTCTGCTCAGGTGATCATGATCAAGTGATCATCGAAATAGTTAAATTATTTCTGCTCACTGCTCACGCTTTTTTTCTTCCTCTTTCTCCTTAACTTTCATATAAAGAGTGCGTGATAACAAGAGTGGCGTTCAGCAGGCGCAGACTGAATAACCGACGAGTTGTGGAACTGCTCGCGAGCTTCTGAACCCATATATTCCTGTGCCTATGCCGGCTAGCTTGATAGCGTCAGATTTATTTATCATGTTGAAATCAACTCGATATCTGAACGAAATAAAAGGTTTTAAGCCTGTTTTCAATTAACTCGCGAGGAATGTTGAAAGGGTTCAGTACGAAACGTCGACTTTTAAAATTTCGATTAACAAAATCTCGATTTCGAAATGTCGACTACATATATCTCGCCTGTATCATAATCTCGACAGGCGAAAATCTCGACTTATCAAAATTTCGATTTTTTAAATATTGACAATGAATCAAAAATTTATATTTTCAAAGTCGGCCGCCAAATTCATTGTACATAATGTTTGATTTTGATTTGGCTTTGTTCATTCTTTTCTCCTTAATCTTCCAAGCACACGCACATTCAAGAAACTGTTGTAAATCAACAGTCTGTTATGTGGAATCCTCTCGCTCCGCGCTTAAGGGATCGCAACCCTCAGTATCGCACAAAAATTAAGGCTCGCTGCGCTCGCTCTAGTCCATTAGTCGCTTATGTGGACTACGCTCTTAAGGGATCCCTCAGAAAATAGACCTAGAGCGCTTGTTCTCCTATAATGTATTTAACTAACTGAAACGGAAATTAACCCCAATCAGATCGGGCTGATAAAGCAGAAGCGACATAATTTGAATTGACCTTATTTATTTTTCAAAATGGAAATAAAGTCAATTGACATTGTTGCTTTTGAAATGGATTATTACACCTTACCACTGAATTCATTTTAGTCAAGATTAGTCGAGATTATCGACATCTTTTTCTGTCGATATTCTCATCAGTCGAGATATTTTGTAATCGAGATTTTCTCAAGTCGAGATTTTGAGATATTTTCCAATGAAAAACAAATCTCGACTTTGGGAATCGAGATTTTAAAAGTCGACGTTTCGTAAAGGATTACAATGACCTCTCCCATGTTGAAAGCAAACTGACGAAAACATGTGAACAGGAAAAGTCATTCCTCTTTCTCGGTGTTTTATTGAATTCAAGGTGACAGTTGAAAATGAACGTTGAAATGAATGTTGAAACGAATGTTGAACAAGTGTGGACATGGCCAATGCGGTTTTAGGAAGCAGAGATATTTCGAAGGGGAATATCCTGTATATGTCTAATATGCATTTGTCCTATTAGTTAAATAGAACGCATGGAGGAAAGTACATAGTAATTTCAAGACGATTGTCCACGAGCGAAATCGAACTGGGTGTTTTAAATTGAAATCGCTAAGAGTTCATTTAATTTTTGTCAGGATTTTAGTCAGTGTTTTTCTCAAATTCGAGATAAGGATAACATAAATGCAATTTTGTAAGAACTCATGGGGGGAGAGGGCACTGGCTATCGAAACCTCAACAAGGCATAGAAATGCAAGAGATGTTAACGCGCCCATGTCCCTGGAGTGGCCAAGGCAATTAACAAAAAAAAAAAATCCAACACCGCAAGTAACGGTCGTGTTCCCTACACGTTTTTTATTAATATTAGGTTGGTGCAGATGAAATGTCGGATTTTGCAATGATATGAAGTTGGCTGTGATTTTTATGTATCAAACTGTCACCAGGCGGTGCTAGCGATATGGCTGACATTTCGTTCGCCACGTGGAAACCCAGGACTATCGATTCATAACGACGAGCTGCATGCATTAGTGGAGTCTGATCCCCGCCAAACCATAAGGGATCTTGCGAAGAAATTGGGCATGCACCATTCGACAGTTTGCCGCCACTTGCAACAACTTGGAAAAGTGAAAAACCTCGACAAGTGGGTTCCGCATGCTCTTACCAAGCAAAACATGGCGTGTCGAATGGAGATTTCTAGTTCTTTTCTCTCCCGCAACAGAAACGAACCGTTCTTGAACCGAATTGTGACCTGCGATGAAAAGTGGATACTATACGATAATCGTCGCCAATCGGCCCAATAGCTAGATGCCGATGAGGCACCAAGACAACCTGGTAAAACCATCAATGCTGAGAAATACTGCGCTCAACTGGACGAAATGCATCAGAACAACGCACGACCTCATGTATCGAGAATAACGATCTAAAAATCGAACTAGTTGCGGTATGAGACTCTTCCTCATCCGCCATATTCACCAGACCTCTCGCCAACAGATAACCATTTCTTTAAACATTTGGATCACTTTTTGACAGGAAAACAGTTTAACAATGAAGCAGCTGTCAAAAATGCCTTCGAAGAGTTTCTTCGAACCAGAGACTCGGACTTCTACGAACCAGGAATAATTGCGCTTGTATCTCGTTAGGAAAAGTGTTTCGCATCCGCTGGTACCTATTTCTATTAATAAAATTATCTTTATAAAAAGTTACAGCTGTTAAAAAATTTACTACTGAATCCGACATTTCATCTGCACCAGCTTAATATTATAAAATAATTTTGCAAAATTTGTTTGTAAGATTTTATGCAACGCGATAATGTAACGGTTGTGATGCGATGATGCAACGTTTATCTTGATGAAGATTGGTTATTTGAGGGGAGGGATAGGATAATCGGCTGGTGTATATGAAAAAAAAAATGCTGGATTAAGGTGGACAAGTTCAAAGGATATAAAGGATACAAAGGGCATAAGGAACAAAAATTAAAAGAATAACAGAAAATACTGAACTGGAATATACAAAGGACAAAGAAACTATGAGATATTTACGCTATAAAGGATCTAAAGGATATCAATGACATAGAGGACAAAAATGACATAAAACATTCAAAGTCAACTCAAATGTGCATTTCCTCTGGGATGCGTAGCTTAAAATCCCGCGCATATTACACCTATAACATCTTTAAGCTACATTCGAAACATAATACTTTCAGTTCTTCCCCGAGTTGTATTTATAAAATAAATAACTGACGCAACAGTCCAATTTGAACCGTAGCCTCGAGATGAGTTAGCATCATCTCATTTTCTAGATCGTGACGGTATGTCTTGTGCAGAAGTGTGTGATCAGCAACACACTCAACCGAGTTATTTACCCCATAAATGGATACTCATTTTAACAGCTAAGTGGGCTCATAGTCCGACACGTAAATTCCCTTTCTTTTTATCGAAAACTACCGCGAAATATCGAGAGCAGCACAGTTTCGTACGCTGGAGTGTAGTGTGATGATCACTATGTATGCGGTCACGACCATGCACGATTTATTTCCCACAAAAAAAGCTCTTATAATTACGTCATGCTTATCAAGGACACTTTAAAATTCCGAGGCATAAGCACCCATCCATTAAACATTAGTTTCCACTGTATCCGTAAAACTCCACACTTTTTGTCAAGTCTCCGATAAAAATTTAATCAACATTCTCCTTATCTGTTTACAGGAAAGAAGTAGAAAACCACGTTGTAAAATGGAATCAAAATTTCGAATTTATTTGCAAAATGTCGGCAAATGCTTCGACCGGTGTGCTGGATCCGTGCGTCTTGCGCATCTCCATACGAAAAGAAGTGAAAGGTGGACGTAGCTATAACAAATTAGGATTTATCGATTTAAATCTTGCCGAATTCGCGGGATCGGGCAAGACGGCAAGACGTTGCCTGCTTGAAGGCTACGATCAGCGACATCGTTTAGATAATTCAATGCTTCTAGTATCAATTAAGATGCATATGCTTAGTGGTGATATTCTGTTTAAAGCGTGAGTATATTTTTTGTTTTGATTTTGAACCCATTGAATAAAATATTTAATATTTTTTTTTTACTAGACCGACATCGGGATTGAAAAGCAAACAAATACAGAGTGACGATTCATTGGATGCCGTACGCGGATCAATGCAGCCTGCAACAAACGATATTCCAACCGCCACCATTGTCAATAATCGTTCCGTGCAGTCTGGACGTGATGATCTTATATCACAATCGCAAACGTCCTCCGGTTTCGGCTCATTGACGAAAAACAAGAAGAACGATTGTTTCGAATTGGATATTAATTCTTTAGTCGCTTCCAGTATAACAGATTCCGGAATGTCCGAATCGTCTGAACCCATAACGATAGCTTCCGATTCATTGCAATCATTTCCGCCGGCGTCACTATCGTCGTTAACCAATAACGCACAGCAAGTGCTTCCGGGCGGTGGAAGTGGCGGTATAGGCGGAACGGGTGGTAGCGGCGGTGGAGGTGGTAGCGGTGGAAGCGGAAATGTCAATATCCTCCCCTCGCAAGTTGGTGGTGTCATCGAAATGGGACACTCGAGAAATTCTAGCAATACTAGTCAAGTATGTGAAGCGAACATTTTGGGCAGTTAGTTGGGTATCTTAATCGTTTTGTTTCAATTTTTCAGATGTCGAAAGGTTCCGGGTATAGTAGTTTTTCGCACAGTCAACATTCTAGGCAAAGTTCAGAAGGTGATTCAGGCCATGCCAGGTAAGTTTCTGCCTCATCATTTCGCATGTACAGTTTGGAATGTAAAAAAATTACTTTTAAATTAGACAATTAAATCAAATAGTGTAGTATAAATTGAAGAGTAGTTAATTGGAGTAATTACAATATTCAAGAAGATAGATATTTGAAATATGCATAATTCCACTAGAGCACATACAAAATTGTATTGCATCAAATTAGATTGTATGGATAGTTAACTCAATGTCGATTTGTGCAAATAAATGCACATATTACACAAATTTTAAAAAATAATAAGGAAATCGCTAAAATATTGCATAATACGTTAATTCTACATACACCGCCTGACTTTTATATTCGCCACTCGATACAATGGTTTTGTGTGTCTGCTAATTAACATATTGCGAATAATTACAGGATGATCTCAGCGGAATCTTTTTTTCGTGATTTAATCATTTAACATGTATAGGAAGAAAAAGCTGTAATTTTCAATTATTACGTCGCCAAGCAAATGGTTGTTATGGCAATATAATATTTAACACCATTTTTGCAAGTGTGAAGCGGTTTTTGGACGTCATATTCGTTTCAGTTCAGCCATCAGTCGAGCTGTCAGTGCCTCCATTAGTGGAGTTTTCAGTTCAGCAATCAGTCGAGCTGTTAGTCCAGTTATCAGTTGTGCTATCAGTCGAGCTATCCCTTCGGATGGAGAAAATGCAAAGGTCTACGGATAGCTCGGTTGATGGCTGGACTTAAACTGATATGGCATCTAAAAACCCCTTAAGGAGAACAATTTCAAACTTTCGATCTGTCTAGCCGTGATTGTATGGTTTATACCTATATTATGTACAAGCTATTGGGATTTTTTAGTAATAATTGATAAAAAAAAAAACATTTATTAACATTGCTTGACTAGAATCAAAGAAAAATAATAAAACGTACTTGGAAATCTCCTCAACTATCTCATCTATTTATAATTTAAATTCCCACAAACACAAACTTTGGTCTTGATCATTACCACAACTATAAAATTTTACAACAGTTTTGAACTTTGAAAGCCATTTACAGACTTCTTGTCTCAACATAATGCCATAATGAGATTCTTGTGGAGCGATAATCGTTATCATCACAAAGCATTAATATTAACTCCACAGGACTGTAAATTTTACGATGGGTACAATTAATATATCACACTTTTGGAATATATGTACTTCGTATAAATTTAATTGCTTTGATGACTTGAAGTGGAATTAGCAAACTTGAACGATTACGTAAATGTAATGCATGTCGCTTTTGAGAACTAGTGAGTTTTAACTGAATGTAAAAAAACAGTCAGTCAACAAGTACGTGAACATAATTCACAGAATAGAAATCACTGTAAGGGCGGCCGCATATTGGATTGCGTTGGCGTGTGTTCGGTTAAACGGGTTGAAACTTTGCTTTGCGGTTGTGTAAATTGGACAAAAAATCGACCATTATCGAATCAACACAATGTTCTAATTACGGAAAAGCATTAGTATTAACTAAATCACTGCTTCATTAAGCCGCTTCTAAACGATGCTACGAACACCTTCCAACGTTGGATGCTTGATGGTTCGTAGCATCGTGTGGCCGAATGTCGAGCTACGAGCTTCCAATGTCAAGCGTCGAACGTTCGCGTTGGAAGACGTTCGCTCTGTTGGCGAATTTCGTACCCGAATCAAAGGAATTCGAACGTTCCAACGTTTGAACGAAACAATTGCCGAACCGTTGAGCAGAAACATTTGAAGCAAGCTCGGTTGCAAGGAACGACGAATTTGGTAAACCGGATTCTTTTTTTTTAATCAAAAAGTAGCAACACGACAATACCACCATGGCGGCAGCAACAGATGCTATCTCTTCTTCCTTCCGCCATCACCGTGATAAGTAATTTCAATTTAATTTATTAATTGGCAACTCGGCCAAACCGTCAAACGTTTGAATCGAACTATCGAATTGCCGTTGCCGTTGAGAAGATACATTTGTCGCTTCAATTGCCAAATCAGTTGATTCAAACGTTGGATCCAACGTCGGATCGAACGTTAGACGCATCGTTTAGAAGCGGCTTTATCACCACAATGTCAAAGGCCGGAAACAGGAAAGACATACCACCGATTTTATGTTTTATGCCCAATTCAATAACTTTCAATGCCTCAATACCAAATCACAAAAAAGCTTGCACATAAAATCAAACAATCAAACAAAACCTAAAGCTACAGAACTACATAGTCACAAATTCTATTGCTCAAAAATTAGTCACGAAATCCATTTCATTTTGAATGCTATCGAAATAAATGCAATATTATTTGCATACATTGACCCCAATTAGTTTGTTGCAGACAATTAATGCGCTTATCATTTAGTATTCTGTCGGTAATCTGTCGTAAACAGGTAATTGGCCTAATTAGCAAATTCAGGAAAGAAAAGTAAATTTTAAAATGATGCAATGCGACTTATTTTCCTTGTAAAATATTTTTTTGGTTCTTCCTGATCGTTTCAACATTTATAAATCTAGCTTCATATGCATTTATGCATAATGTAATCTTATTTTATACACCTAACAAAAAAAAATTAAACTAAGTCATGCGGTTAAGTTCTCAATTTAAGCGATTGAAGTCAGTAGGTGATATTTGTCTTCCATGTCATTTTATCCACCTCAATAATTTAGGCGAAAATCACACAATTGACTAAATTAGTTCGAACGCTTACGTGACTGCTGAACATTTCGGTTTTTGTGGCAACACAAAAACTGGCATGTTACGCTTGTAACGTTATTGATTCCTTTTAATGGGTTATTAATAGACATGATGATAGCTTAACTATAGCATTGCCGGTTGGTTTCGACTTAAATCGTTAATAAGTGGAAGAATTATGTGCCTGGACTGGGTTTCGATCCAATTGACTTACGTAGCCTGTATGCCGATGTACAATAGTTAGCACGTTCCCGCGAGCTGCTGATAATAGTGTGTTCTTTTTAATAGCATACGTCGGATTCTGAACCCACTAGGGCACATAATTACCTTTTCTTGCACTTCCATGACTTAGAATAGGATATCATCATCGTGGCTCATTAGTCCGACGTCAAAACTTGGTCGTCTGGATTGTCTTCCTCCAATTGTCTCGTTCAAGTGACCGCGTCTCTCAGTTCCGGAAACCCAGCAGATTTTCGGCGTAGCATCCACTGAGTCTTCCCAACGAGCTCCCAGCATTCCTCTTAGGCTTGCTCCGCTGATGCGTTCTTCCAAAATTCATTTAGTCATGCAGCTGTCGTCCATTCAGTCTATATGTGCTGCCCATTAATTTCGCTGTAGCTTAGAGAATTTCGAAGCTTATTGTACAGTTCGTGTAGCACATGGTTATGTCGTATGCGCCATCCATTTCGATCGCAAACAGCTGCAAATATTCGCCGAAGGACTTTTCCTGGAAATGTATTTATCATATTTTTAGTGACTTGAGTTGGGGTCAAGATTTCATAGCGATAAATAGCACAGTTTGTTCTCCTTTCGAATGTATTTATCATTCTGTTCGTTGCTTGAGTGACGGTCCACGTAAGTTTTTTGTCTAACGTAATAATCAAAATCGTCCTTGGATTGATTCAGGATCCTTACAATGGCTTCATATAGGTATATTGGAATGGTGTGGAATAATGTAAATTATATAGTAATAATGTCATTCAATTCCTTGGAGCTTAATTCGACGTCTAGGGAATTTTTCATTTTATTTTTCAACATAATCATTTTTTTCGACAAATTTGGTCCGACTGCTGGTTAGTCGGATCATTTGCCAATCCTTATAAAACTGAATAGAAGCTGCATTCTGGCAACTGCATTCTCCGAAAACGGTTTATGCCAATGAGACGTCAACTGGGCCACATGGAACAGTTGACGCGCTATGCCCCCACGGGGTAATGGCAATTGAGTAGTAGTGTCTAACATTCTGTTTGCTGATCACCGCTCGTTTATCAATCATAATAAAGCCGACTGGGATGGCTTTAAAACCCACACCAATGCAGCTTTTGCTGCCTTACCAACTCCTGCTGACTTGCGCGTGATCGAACGGAACGTGAGTTACATACTCCTGAAAGCGGCTACAATGTTTATTCTAGCTACGACATTGCCATTGCCATCTCCGGCAAATTTCCAAATGTTCTCTGTGATATAATAGAGAATGCTCTCTCGATTCTAGCAATTTGGGCCTGTTATGCTGGCGTTAGGGCAAATCCGGATAAAACGGAACTTGTCCTCTTTACTAGGCAGAACATAATTCCTGATCTCACACCTCCAATGATGGATGGGAAGAGGTTGGTGATCAATAATATAGCAAAATTTCTGGGTCTAATCCTAGACAGGAAACTGACTTGGAAGCTCAACATACAGGAGCGGGTGAACAAGGCTACTGTGGCGCTGTATTCTTGTAGAAGAGCCATAGGTAAAAAATGGGGCCTGCAACCAAAAGTTGTCTACTGGCTGTTCGTTTCAGTCCTGCGTCCAATACTCCTGCATGGTATCACTGTTTGGTGGACGGCACTGCGTATAGCGGCTTATCGCAAAATGTTGGGGAAGCTGCAGCGTCTAGCTTGCATAGCAATGACTGGAGCTCTTAGAACAACACCGCCCGCTGCCCTGGATGTGTTGTTTAACTTGCTACCGATTGATATTGTATTTATGCTGAAGTAGTGGCTGCAAATACGGCCATTCGTCTTCGTGAAACTGGTCAGTGGGTAACTTCAAGCGGCGGCCACTCTGCCATTCTCAACAATGTGGACATCCCTTCAACGACCGACTACACGTCTCCTATGCTTGTATTCGGAAAAAACTTTGCAAGCTTGATTTCATCACGGAGTGACTGGGCTGATACTGTCCCCTTAGAATCGGTGTCTATTGTTTTCTAAAATATATAGATGGCTCTAAAACTGAGGAAGGAGTGGGTGCGGGTGTATACTCCGAAAGCCTAGGAGTTAATATCTCCTTACGTTTACTGGATCACTGCAGCGTTTTTCAGGCGGAGGTCTCAGCGATTTCAGAGGTTTTAACTTGGCTAGGACGTCACGTTGTAGCCCCTAGAGACATAATTATATTCACCGATAGCCAGGCTGCGATAAGATCCATCGATTCCGTTTCCACCTCATCTAAGCTGGTGGAAGAGTGCCGCTCGTCCCTTATTGAGCTGGGAAAAGCCTTCAACATTCTATTGTGCTCGATTCCCGGCCATAGTGGTTTTGCTGGCAATTGTAAAGCTGATGAGTTGGCTCGTGCAGCGACTAGGGAGATCATGATGGAGCCTCACGAAATTGTAATGCCCATATCCGCTTGCAAAAAGAAGATACTGGAGGATGCGGTTGGCAAGGCGAATACAATATGGGGTACCAGTAGCACCTGCCAAGTGACAAAAATGATATGGCCCAGAATCGATCCTGGGCGATCTTCCAAACTTCGATCAATGGATAGGAAGCACATTACCGTTCTGGTGGGAGTTATCACTGGGCATTGTCTGATCGGCGAGCACGCCAGAAGACTCCAGCGTCCTTACAATGATTTTTGCAGAAGTTGCGATGACGAGAATGAGGAGGAAAGTACTTCCCACCTCCTTTGTACCTGTCCTGCCTTGGCGATAAGGAGGAAAAGGATTCTTGGGTCTTTCTTCTTTGAAGATTTGGATGACTTGAAGGATATGGATGTCAGTAGGATTTTTCGCTTCATTATCACTTCCGGCTGGTTTAATGATTAATTTTGTAGGTTGTTAAATACCGCGGGTATCACAACGGACCCATCTGTGGTCTAAGTGAGCTGTGACACTTCATGGCAGCCCCTCTACCCTAACCTAACCTTATTCTAGCTAGCCGCATACCCAAGATTCGGCCAAATTTTCCTACTTCAGCATCCAGATTGGCAGACGAACAAGACTGCATAGGCAGTACCAAATCGGATGATCCTCGTATCAAGGAATTAAACCTTGATATTTATAACCAAGTAGCAATTCACAGGAGAAGGAAATGGAACTCTAACCTTGAAAATTGCGATTTACAACTGGTGTTAACAAGGTCTAGTCGACGGTTAGAGCCCTTGCAAACCCAACTAAGCATAAACGTCATGTTGCAATCCAGTTTGACAACATCACGGTTAATGATCCTAAAAAAACTGTGCAGACAGCTTCAACAAGCAATTTATCGAACATGTGCCACCTGATAGACTTAGGCGGATCATCACTAGGAGCATCCGTAACCGTTCAGTTAACCAGGTACTTCAATTTTCATCTGAGGAAGTTGCCACAGCTATTCAAAAAGCAAAGGTATGATGGTATTTCGATGGTCATGCTTAAATACAATACCTTGATACGCCAGCAATTGACTATATAACGACCACGATCAACCTTTCCATCTTATCGTCCTCATCGTCTATCATCCCCAAGTTTTGGAAGAAGGAAGGGGTGATCCCTATTCTATAACCATGGAAGAAACCAACACAAGGCGAATCATACCGTCCCATTACACTTTTGTCTCCTGTGGTCAAGACTCTTGAAGCGCTACTCGACCCTTTAATTGCGACCCACATTCAATTAGCCGATCATCAACATTGCTTTAGAAGGATGCACTGCACAACGACGGGTTTGGATGCCATCACGTCAAGAATATACAATGGCCTCAATCAGGAACGTCCATATCAACGAACAATTATAGCGGCTTTAGATTTGTCAAAGGTTTTTGACACTGTCAGTGACTCGTTTCTCCTGTCTGCCATCAGCGGCAAATCTCTTCCGTCGGGAATAATTAAATAGATTGCCAATTACCTTCCCCGAAGACAGTCCTACACATAATTTAGAATTGACTAATCTAAACCAAGGAAAATAACAGGAGGAGTTTTATCTCCCACCGTGTTTAATTTATATATGTCAGGACTCCCGACGCCACCTGACGGACTTGAAATCGTCAGTTACGCTGATGACTGACTGCCCAATTATGGCAACTGGCAATGACATCACCCAAATACCAGAGTCCGGATGGCGCAACGATTAGCACGTTCGCCTTCTACGCACTGGGCCCCGGCTCGACTCCTACTGAATGCGGTAGTTTTCGATAATAAAGGGGATTTACGTGTCGGACTATGAGCCCACTCAGCTGTTAAATGAGTATCCATTTATGGGGTAAATAACTCGGTTGAGCGTGTTGCTGACCACACACCTCTGTACTAGACATACCGTCACGATCTAGAAAATGAGATGATGCTAACTCATCTCGAGGCCATGGTTCAAATTGGACTGTTGCGCCAGTTATTTATTTATTTATTTAAATGTTATAGCCGAGGTCTTTTGCGAGTCTTTTTACAACCTGGATCAAGGAAGTGAAGATATCGCAGTAGATGGTCAAACTATTATCACAATTAACCACCCAAAAATTTGACAACATCCATCTCCTCGGCTCATGCGTCAACCATTTGTGACAGGATGAGAAGCCGGAACAAAGTGCTCAAAGCTTTAGTTGGCAGTTCCCGGGGGAAAGATGAGGAGACCCTACTCGCGACATACAAATCCATCGGGAGATCTGCTCCCATCTGGCCACATAATTTATGCGACACTCAGTGTGGAAACATACAGACCTGTCAGAATACTGCCTTTAGAACCGTCACAGGAGGCAGCTCCTGAAGTCGTTGCATGATCATCTACATCAAGAGACCAAAATGATGCCCTTGAAAAGCCACAAAACTCTTCTCACCAAGCAGTATCTAGTTGGCTTTTATCGGAGTGATCATCCTAACTCCAACCTCATGGGCAAAACCCCACCGCCACGTCACGTTTGACGCAACATGAGGGACCGCAATAGGAAAATCCAAAGGATCAAACACCAGCTATAAGTCGGCCATCAAGACGCTGCACAGTGAGGGAGTGCTTTATTCGATTGCGGAAGTAAAACCAAATAAGGTGTTGAATGCGCAACCACCTGCCCAGACGAATCCCGGCTCCAAAGAGCAACCAGAACTACGTTGGCTAAACTTGTTCTGGTTGGTGCTCGCGTCTGAACTTATACCTGTCCCGCATCGACAGTGTTATCCAAAACTGCTGCCCAGCATGTGACCTCGCTCCACACGATGTTGAGTACATTTTTAAATGTCCAGCAGTCCCACACGCCAAACTCCTATTACGCTGCAGGAGAACCCCATCGAGGCAGCTGCTTTTTGCCACCTGGACTCTTTAGGTCCAGGTGGATAGATAATCCGAATTTTTAACTCACACATCTATTAGAGCTCGACAACAACAACCAGTCCTTTGTTTATGTTTTATGATAATATAATTTTCAAATTATAATTCAGAAATTTTAACAATGGCCTCCGGCAAAAAAGTATCATCCTGTGCACTGTCTTGGTGGATCAGCATTCTTCTTTGCAAATGGAGACGATACAATCATCTGTCGTACCCTTTCCATTCCCAAATCGTTTCTTGATATTATCCAAAATTCCTCCATATGATATGGTTTATGGCCTCAGAAATTTTTTCAGTTTTATTTTGGTGATCATCCAAAACCATTTGACACTCCTGATTTCAGATTCACAATTAGCGACCTCAAAAACCCCCGGATAATATTTTATTATAACTTTTGACAAAATTTTACATATTTATTGAAGACAGTGCTGTCATTCTGGATACGCTGTTTCGTTTTTTTGTTTACAAATTCGATTTCACATTCGTAATTAGCAAGCCCAAAAACCACTGACTAGTAACTTTCAGTAAGATTGAACGTATTTATCGGGAATAGTGCTGCCATTCTGTATCCGATATTTTATTTTTCACGATTTTGATGTCAGATTCGCAATCACCGACCCCAAAAACTTCAAAATAGTAACTTTCAAGAAGATCGAATGTATTTTTTGAAAACAGTGCTGCCATTCTGGATACGCTATCTTGTTTTTTACAATTTTGATTTCAGATTCTTTATCAGCGACTACAAAAACCCCCAAACAGTAACTTTTAACAATATTGAATGTATTTATAGAAAACAGTGTTGCCATTCTAGACCTCTTGTTTTGTTTCATACAATTTTGACTTCAGTTTCGCAATCAGTGACCCCAGAGTACAGATTTTCAGCTTAATATCTTAATGTTTTCCACTTTCGGCCAACTTTTTGGATTTTTGACCACTGTGCGACGTGAGCAGACTTGATCTATTTCTGCCATTTTGGATGTCGGTGGTGGGAGTTGGAAGCGAGGCATTTCTTTCTTTTCAATTCTTTAACCGCTTTCTCAGTATCCGTAGAGGTTGTACTAGAGCAATTGTCAGAAAATAAATAATTTTAGTAAATACACAGTCAATCCATGAAAAAAATATTGTTTATTTCGCCAATAGCATAGTTAACACTATAATTGTGTCATAATTGCTTTAAAATTTCCATGTCCGATACTGTGGTAACAATGCAGAAACTGCTGGCATGTCGCGATTACTTGCCTACAATGTTGTGCATTTGCAATGGCAAACTAAATACAATACATCCGTTTGGGTACATATGTTTTGTCGGTATCGCATGAAAACATACTTTTCGGGTTTCCATTGAAAATGTATGAGTACAAGTGGTTGGGAAGTTTTTTCTATACATATCGTCCTCATGTAAGCTTTACATGGACATAACCTCGTCCTTCGTTTTTTTTATACCCTTCACGGATGTGACCATATAAACTATATATATTCTTGGTCGGTATGATGAGACGAGTCGATTAAGCTTTGTCCGTCTGTCTGTCCGGTTCTATGTTTTAAAGCTATCGAGCTGAAATTTTGTACGAAGCCTTCTTTCTATTGCACGCTGAAAATATGTCGGAACCAACAGAATTGGACCACTACGTCATATAGCTGTCATAGGAACGACCGTTCTAAAAGCAGGTTTTTGTTAGGAAAACTTTTTTATTTCTGAAGATATCTTCACCAAATTTCATATTATTCCATCCCATTGACTACCAAATCAGGTCCCTAAATTTGGTTGAAACTGGCTCACTATTTCATATACCTCTCATAGGAACAGTGAAATCGGAACAAGTTTTGCTACTAATTTCAAAGTGGCAAATGCACCATAAATAAAATAAATAACTGGCGCAACAGTCCAATTTGAACCACGGCCTCGAGATGAGTTAGCATCATCTCATTTTCTAGATCGTGACGGTTTTTGTGCAGAGGTATGTGATCAGCAACACGCTCAACCGAGTTATTTACCCCATAATGGGTACTCATTTAACAGCTGAGTGTGCTCATAGTCCGACACGTAAATCCCCGGAATCGAACCGGGACCCAGTGCGTTGAAGGCGAACGTACTAACCGTTGCGCCATCCGGACTAAATGCACCATAAGTCTCTCTCAATTGCCCTAACCCCTTGTGGGGCATAGCGCGTCAACTGTTCCATGTGGCCCAGTTGACGTTTCACGGTATAAACTGGTTTCGGAGAATGCAGTTGCCAGCATGCACCTCCTGCACATCCATGGCCACGAACGTCGTCGTGGACGGGATTCGAACCCGAAACGCCGGTAGTCAAACATGAGACTGATGCCTCAACACACTGCGATACCGGTCGCCCCAAATGCACCATAAGTCATAACGAAGGTATGATACGAGGTATCATATTGTTTTTTTTTAATATAGAGCAAATATTATGGCTTCTATGAACACGCAAAGGAAAATTTGAATTTAAAATGCTAGCGTATTACATACTTGTGCTTTGTATTATTTCCTCATGGACATATCCTTTATTTGGTTGATGCCAGGAATTCGATATTATTATGCATTAAAAAAATGCATTTGAAACACAAAGGAAGTATTTAATTTAAGTACAGAACTATGACAAATTACACTGGGCTGATTGCCAAGTTAAAGATTTTTAAACATTCGTACAATCTATTTGAAAAATTGCCCTATTCTTTATAAAAAATACTACTTTAACCCCTAGTGGCGCACAGCGCGTCAACTCCTACTCCTGCGCGCCATCGTAGTCAGGCCCAAACGACTTACCCAGCACCTTACACTCTTTTGCCGCAGATCGACACTATGTGATTTTAGGATCCCCTCTTGGTCGGCCCTGGTTGGAAATGGGGTTGCATTTCATGGCGTGTAAAGCAATGCGTGGTCGTCGTTGTTAATCCGTCCAATCCGAGTCTTTTGTTCCAGGTTTCTTGACGTGGAGCGGTTTTTACAAGGACGAGTTGTCAGCACATCGCTTAACCCCATTCAGGGGATGGCCTCCGGAGATAGCTGCTTCAGATGGTTTAATAAACGTGCTGAAGTTCACATAACTATGTTGCAGGTCCAACTACGCAAGTCATTCCATCCAGGCGGCCAAGGCCCAACGTCGGGCTGTCGCGCCACGATGATGATGATGAAAGCAATGCAATTATCATCCTTCCGCAATGTGTGACCCATCCACTGTAATTTTTGCCTGCGTATCAATTCGGCGATTCAATCTGACCCGTACGCCAACTTAGCTTTTTATTTGATAGTGTTTCAGGCCAGAAAAATCCTAAAACTCGACGAAGATATGAGTTGATGAAAAAACTTGTAGCTTCCTCGTAACTCTTACTGAAATTTTCCAGGTGCTGCTCCCTTGCAAAAGCACAGAGGGCGAAACAGGCCCAGTTTGGTCTTAATACTGAGATAACGGCTTTGTCAGATTTTGGACAGCATGCCGAATGGACATTAAGCCGGGTTTATACGACGAGCGATGTCGTGCTCCATACCACCATTTTCGGCAAAAATGCTACCCAGGTAGACGAAATTGCCCACCTTCTCTACAGGCTGCCCATTAATATTGATGGCAATAGTTGTAGAATTTTTTTCGCAACGGCGGGTTGAGAACCTCGATCTTGTTGATGTTAATCTTTAGCCCAACCTTGCTCGCCTTCGTCTCGAGATCTAACGCCATTCCGCACAGATTCATGATTTTGTGGCAGAGTAGGTATATTGTCGTCGGCATAGTCAAGATGTTGGAGATAAATGACATCAATGACAGCCAAGAACATAATGGTTATTCTGCGAATCACATTGTGAGAGTCCATTTGGAAGTTAGAAAAACACTCCGGTTTTTGGAACATTATGTATTTAGCCTTAATGGGAGAACTCTCTCTGTTGCATTTAGAGAGAATCCTTAATTGCCTCATTTCCGCTTTAGGTGGTAAGAACCTAGAACCCACGCAGGGAAATGTGTAGGTCCTAAAGCGGAAATTTCTTGAGTTTTGTGAAAATTCTCTCTAATGAAATAGAAAGAATTCTCCAGTTAATGTCAAATCCATAATGTTCCCGGTTTTTCACTCTTCTTGTGAGAAAACTTAATAGTGAAAAGCTGGAGTGGAAAGTTTTTCGAAAAACTGCCTCTATGCACTTTCCACATTTCTCTTTTCAAAACGATGGCTCTTTACTTTTCAATTTTTCAAAATTTGCTTTCATAAAACAAAAATTCGCTTGAAACGTACAAAGTGTAGGAAAAAAAAGCTGAAAAGCACTTTCAAAATATAGGCCCCTTTGATCCCAACCAGCAAAGAAATTTTTGTAATAAAGCAAATTACATTTAGCAAATCATGTTGAATCCATCAAAAACTAGGTGAAGAGAATTTATAAAAGAAATTCCAAACAATAGGCCAGCCGTTGTTTGTCATAATACGAGTATGATCATGAACGTAACCAGTGGCAACTGCCTACTCTCATACTAGTAGACTAACCTTTTTCCATAAACCGCAAGGACACATAATTTCAATTAATTCAATCACAATTCCAACTGTTTATAGACTTATTCATCTCGTTCGACGTTTTGCTAATTTAGCATCATTTGAAATCAATCATCAACAAATTAGCCAGTGAATAGTTGAACTCGCAAAGACACATGCATTAAAAAAAACTGCGCATTATCACTACACGTTCGTATACGAGGGTTGTTTTTAAGTTTTGCATATAGGGCTGAATTAAAACAGTACAAATGTATATACTTTTTAAAGATTTTATTGTTTTTCGAAGTATTTTCCACGAAAATGAATGCACTTTTGCATGCGCTCGAACCAACTCTGGAAGCAGTTATTCCACTGATTTGTTGGTACAGTCAAAATTGCGTTTTTGAAGGCGTCAACTGCTTTTTCTGGCGACTGGAACCTTTGACCACGCAGTCTGTTCTTAATTTTCGGAAAGGTAAAGAAATCATTGGGGCTTAGGTCGAGACTGTACGGAGGATGGCCTAACAATTCGACGTTTTGTTGCTTTAAAACTGCTTGTCTTGCGAGCTGTGTGCGAACTTGCATTGTCTTGGTGGAGGACGATTCGTCGTTCGGGGCTAGTTTTTCGAAGCTCAGTGATGACTTCTTGCAAACAAAAGGTTGTATACCAATCGGCAGTAACTGTTCTTTGATCTTGCAAAGAAATTGTTGCTACATGACCTGCTTTTGAGACAAATGTCGCAACCATCTTTTTGGAGACACTTCGAGAACGGATGACTTTTGTCGGCTTTTCTTCATTTTTGAACACCCAAACAGACGACTGGCGTTTATTTTTGGGTTTATAAGAGTAAATTCACGATTCATCACCACTGATGATGCTGTACACGGTGTTAGAGTTTCCTGTGCTGAAGTGGTCTAGAGTTTTTTTTTGACACCAATTGACGCGAGCTGCTTTCTGTTCTTCGGTCAATAAATGCAGTATCCAACAGGAAATTATTTTTTTACACACAATTCTTCATGCAAAATTTGTTGAATTGTGGTCTTTGGAATCCCCGATAATACCTCAATCTCGCGATATGTCACATGTTGATCTTCCGTAATGAGCTTGCGCACAGTGTCGACGTTTTGTTGGGTGACTGCCGTTTTTGGTGCACCTGCCCTTGGATCGTTGCTAAGACTCACCCGTCACCGTTTGAGTTCTACATACCAACAAGAAATAGTCGACTGGTATGGTGCTTCATTGCCGAAAACAGAAATCAACTCGGCGAGACATTCTTTTTTAAATAATTGTCTTCGAAAGTTGTAACAAATTACTGCGCGAAAATGTTTTCGGTTCGTTTCCATTATTCGGATAACTCGACGACTTTGGCACTTCGCTGTAGCTGTAGCACTCTACGTCTCGCACTAATACGGATATTTTGGATTTAGGTTAATTAAGGATGCAGATTAATGTTTAGTAGGGACATTTGATTCGTGGCAACCTCGCTGTTCCTGTATGCAAAACTTAAAAGACAGCCCTCGTATAAATTAACGGTCAGCTTAAAAAAGGAATGACATGTAAATTCTTACTAAATCAATTAATATTTTCTAAAGTGTTAAACGACATTGAGTTAAATATCCAAGATTTATTTAAACCTTTAGACTATGCCAGCTTTTTTTATAACTCGATATTTTTCAAGATTTTTGTTTTTTGCATTATAATATTTTCTTTTTCTATTAATATATTCGTACATATTTAACAAGGGTTTACAGAACATATAGAAAAGGGACCTACGTGAATCTCATTATTAATATGGAAGACAAGGGCCTATTCCACCAAACTTTGAAACTCCGAACTTTGGATTTTGCACTTTCATCTTTGCGGCGCAACGGCCCGTCGTCGAGCCTTAGGCGTCTGGATAATTTGGTCGGATAGTCGGTCAAATGACCAAGACAATTGTAGGAAAACTACCCAAATGGCCAAGGTCCGACGACAGGCCGTTGCGCCACAATGATAAAAGTGCAAAATGCAAAGTTCGGAGCTGCAAATTTGTTCCGTGGAATAGGTCCAAAGGTCTCAATTCAATTATTGTAAATTTTGCTAAATTCCACTTTTTTTTTTATTTGATTTTTATTCCAAATTTTGAATCCAAAGGGATTTCCTGCAGGTCTCTGTTGATAACGGTTAAGCTCTTTACGTATCAGAAAACTACATCATTGTTCATTAAATCTTAAACCTTCTATAAGCATACAACATTTAAGATTCTTGACACTACTTTTGATTGCATGTTATTGGGTTAATATGCTTGTTTTTAAATTAAATAATTATACTAATCATATTTGTATGAAATTGCCACTAACAAAGCCGTTGCTCGCCAAACAAAATTTGTTTGTGAGCTACATTTGGTTATGAGTTTTCAGACTTTAGACATTGTTTTCTTTAATTGTTATCTAATGAAAAAAAAAAACCCATTACTTTATGTGCCCTATTCACCAATACAATGAACATGATCTACAATGTAAAGAGATATAATACAAAAGTACTTACGAGTACACATTTCTATGTATCTAGGTGTTGCATTGAGTTTAAAACTTATGTACATACTGACAATGACAAATGGTTTGGGTTTACCTTTTTTTGGCGATTTAAAAGTGAATGAAATCAGAAATGTGAATAATTTGATAATATATAGATATTTAGGTAAAATTTAACTTATAACGTGTAACACAATGTAATACAATAACAATTCTTAGATTGACGAATCTTTGAAATTTCATGACTCTTCGCAGATTTTTTTCTTTATTACTAATTGACACATAATACATTTTCCACTAAAATTTAGTAACAACAAAAAATCTAGATTTTTAACTATTCAATATACATAGAATTTAATTACTAAAATGTATTAAGTATGTGTTAGGATTCTAGTTTGCGTGGTAGTACAAATTGATGTAACTTTATAGACAAATCTTTCATAATTGTGAACGCAAATATTGCTACTTTACAATCGGCGAGTTCCTGAAGGCAATCGATTCAGTGAGTGCAGATGTAAATGTGTGTATCCGTAAGTTAGAGAAAAAGAGAGCGAGAGAGTCGCGGTATCTGAACCCGAATCATGCCGAACCATCTGCACAGGAATCTCGAAAGCAGAATAGCTGCCGACTTACTTTTATTATCGCTGTCCCTTACTATTTGCTCTAAATAGAAAGAGGCGGAGTAATTAGTATAGACCGGTTTCTCTCAATTCTCTCTCAAATCTTCGCTAGAGACGTTTTTGTTTAGAGATCTTGATTTGAGGAAACAAATTATATTTTTTTTCGGTAATTTCCCCTCTGAAGATAGACAGACATGATTTGAGGTCAGATATAGCGTCTTTCTCTCTCACTTTTTGTTTTATCAATTGAAAAAAAAAATATGAAATTTCCTACGAATAGTAAAAATGGTGGCGCTTCGCTCCGTTTCTGAGCTTATCGAGAACATGATAACCAAATTTTCAACATTATTGTTTGTTTTGAAAAATTTATAAATACTCGTATAACAACGTGAAATAAAAAAGGGCGGAGAAAAAACTTGAATATATCGGAATATTACAAATTAGTAAAATGGCAAGTTTCCATCTCAAATGATGTTCTTCAAAAAATGTTGAAGCTTTTACTGATGCTTGTAAAAAAAAATGCCCTGCCATATACGGAGTGCATACTTTAATCGATTTAAATTTTGGAAAACCATATGGCAACAAATATAACCTTCATCTCGTTGTCGAGGGTAATACATTGCATATTTTATTTTTTAAGTTAAAGCAAAGTTGACCCTTTTTTTATTGCATGGGAACATGGGGTACTAAGTGTAGTATCCGTAGAAAACTTCATTTTCGGGATGATTGTACTTGTAATTGGGTGGTTAATGGTCAGTATCATCAATAGCACATCCCAGCTTTACTTCATGATTTGATAAAATCAATGTACATACTCAAACGCAACATTTCTTTCGGCACGAATTGAAGGCGTTACCTCTCATTTCATGTAGAATTACCACAGCTACGCAATTTTAACTTAACTGACTCAATCCGCTAGCAAGTTTTCTTTTCATCTTCACTGATTTCCAGCCCATTTACGGTGTCATATCTCTCATTTTAGTTCAGTTAAACCGTATTCTCATGATTCTGGTTTATTTGATCCGATTAATTGAACAACAAAAGTCGAATGATATCTGTTAGAACCGTTCAACTCTTGCTGACCGACATAATTTCGAACGAAGTCGCTCGTGAAAAACGACTTGACCAAATTTTTAATAAGCTTGATATGAAAAATCATGAACAAATGCGGAACGTGCACCGGAACCTCCTAATCTCTGAGTCCCTTCCCTATCTCTTACTTTAATCTTCCTTCCCCGGCTTATCCCCTGAACAGACAGGAACTACATGATATCTCTCTCGGTTCTGAAGACATTCAACATTTGGTCAGAAATTGGAGAGTGCGAATGACCATCGTAATTTGCAGTTTACACTCTTGATGGGACTCCGGAGAGAAATCCGGTGATATTAAATCGTAAACGAACAAAGTGGATAAATCACCGGGACACTTTTCTCGAAGTTCTGCTTTCTCTTTCAGATCAGTCGCGTAACAAGCTAGAGGTAGACGAAATGGTGCGCAGACTTACAAACTTCCTTAACAAAGCTTCGAAAAGATCGTGTTCCATCAGAAGACAAAACGGCAATAAAAAGCCTCTCTGGTGGACTGCCGAGATATCCAAGCAAAGGGTCGCGTACAGGTAGTTCAACAATGCGAAATCCTCCAGGCTTGAATCTGATTGGGTTTTCTATAAGTGTCTAAGTTGCTTAGTTAGCTCAAGAAGAACTGAGAAAGGAACGTAACTCATATAGGCTTTTCTGTGAACGCATAAAGAATTCGAGCACATCCAGACTTCGCAAAATTCTCTCTAATAATCCATCCGCATCAAGACCTACTGAAGCAGGACGGGTCGTGAACCTCCTCTAGCAAGGAAACCATTGAGGTTCCATTCAATACACACTTCCCCGGTAGCTTACCTTATATGGAGGGGCTTTTACCGACTGCTTACAGCGCTTTATGCGACCTTGGTAGCATTATATCTAAGAAAAAGCTTATCTGGGCTATTACAAGCTTTAAAGCTTATAAATCTGCTGGGCGGTTTGAATAGTTCCTGCCGACCTCCAGCATTGATCGGATATTTTGACACCATGGATTGAGACCATTTTCAGATCCTGCCTAGAATTGGTTTATATCCCTCAATTATATGGACAGAGCTAAAAGTGAAATTCGTACCGAAAGCTCGTAGAGCTTCACGCGTACGTCCCAATGATCTTAGACCAATCATCGATTCTTCTAAAGTTGTTGGAAAGGTTTATAGACGTTCACCTACGCGATAGCACTCCATTGAATCTTTTGTATACCTCCCAACATGCCTACCTTAAGGGTAGATCAGTTGATTCAGCTCTACACTCTTCGGTGAGCTATATCGAAAAATCTTTGGACAATAAGGAGTATTCATACACTACGGGTGTTTTCCTTGAACAACAATGTTAAGCCTGAACCTATTACTGATGCACTCTCTGGGCTGCGCGTGGACAATTCCCTCTGCAAGCTCATCAATCTAGGGTTCTACATACTTGTATGGGTGCGTCGTCTGAGCGTAGACTTGTAAGCAGCGGCACCCCGTAAGGTGGGGTGCTCTCTCCCCTTCTCTGGAACTTAGTGGCCAATAGACTGTTATTTGGCCTGGAAGGGCTGGGTTTCAATGCGGTTGTTTATGCGGATGACATTGCTATTGCTATATCAGAAAAAAATTCCTTAGTGTCGTTAGTGAAATATTGCAAAACGCCCTCTCACGATGAACCATTCGGGCTGATAACTGTGGGGTAAAGATTAATCCGAAAAAAACGGAGCTTGTTATTTTCACAAGGAGGTTTTGAATACATCTAGTGGTGCTTCCTGATCCTGTGCTACATCTTACGGGCCTTATTTTGCAAACAGGGCGAAATTTTTGGGACTTATTCTGGATAAGAAATTATCACGGAAACCTAATATAGAGGAGAGGGCAAATAAAGCTACTGTCGCACTCTTCTTCTGCAAGAGGAGAGCTATAGGTGAATGTTGGGGCCTGCAGCCGATAGTACTGCATTGGATCTAGCTGTTTTATAGTATATTCTACACTAATATTTGGTGTCGTAGTCTGGTGAACTGCTCTGAGTATAGAGGCTAACCGTAATCTGCTAGAAAAGCTGTAAATATTGGCCAGCGTTGTTATTTGTGGGGCTCTAAGAACTACGTCTTTTGCTCTTTTGAACATGCTGCTCAACCTGTTGCTACTTGACATTTTTAGTGAACAGATAGCCGCGTGTACGGCTATTCGACTTTGTGACACTGGTCAATAGTTTACTTCAGCTGTCATTCAGAGCAACTTTGACATTCCCTCAACAACTGACTACACCACCCCCAAATACGTGCTTGACAAGAAATTTGTAAGCCTGATATCATCACGCAATCAATTGGAAGAGAACCGCTACCCAATGCAATTGAAATCTATACACATGAATCCAAGACGGAGGAGGGAGTAGTAGCTGGTGGTTTTCTCTAATGGACTTGACATCAGCCTCTCCTTTGGTCTCCCTGTTTACTGCAGTGTTCTTCTTCTTCAGGTTGAGGCTTTAGCGATTACTGAAGCATTGACTTGGCTGGGGTGTCACGTAGTATCAGTTAGAGATTAATAATTTTCACTGACAGCCAAGCTATAATTGAGTCCCTCGAACTGAGTCTGAATCGCTCTACACTTACGAAGATGAGTGACTTCTTTAACATTTACCTATGCTGGATTGCGGGTCACAGTGGTTTCGCGGGTAACTGTAGGGTGTAGGGCTGTTTCTCGTGAGAAACCCGCTTCACCCCAGACAGTTCGCCTATCAACCTAGTAAATCTACCGAAACCGCTCTACAAAACCTTGTCGGAGAAATTGAAAGGGCTTTGTCAGCTAACGAAACGGCACTGAGTGCGTTTCTTGACATTGAACGATCCTTCGACAACACCTCCTTCGAGTCCGTCGAAAGTGCCCTCCGAGCTAAAGGAGCCAATCTTACCACCACAGTCTAGGTGAAACGTATGCTGTCCTCTAGAAGGGTCATGACTACTATAGGTAACTGTACCCTCTCAGTGAACGTCATACGGGGATGCCCGCAGGGTGGAGTATTATCTCCCCTCCTGTGGTGCATCGTAGTCGACAGTCTGATGTGGAAACTATCCACGATGAAATTTTCCACACAAGGTTACGCGGACGATCTGGTTATCACGGTCAGGGGAAAATTTGAGGAAGTCCTGCCCGATATTATGCAAAGGGCGCTGCGAATAGTTCAAGAATGGTGCTCAAATATCAAGTATTTGGGAGTTGTCCTTGACGAAAAGTTGTCCTGGACAGAACACCTTAGAATGACTTCTGACAAAGCAATTAAGGTTCTATAGATCTGCAGACAATATGTCGGCAAGCCATGGGGGATTAAACCCCACTTAATTCTGTGGATCTACAAATCGATCGTCAGACCTATAGTAGAATATGGTGCGGTTTTAAGGTGAAAAAAGCCACTTCCTTAGCCGGTAAAACCGCTCTGACGAAAATCCGTAGACTTGCGTGCATGACCATCACTGGAGCTATGCACTCTTGCCCCACTGCTGCTTTGGAGGTTCTACTCGACCCCCCACCGATACATACACATATTGAAGCGGAGGCGCGAATGGCAACGGTCAGACTCAGGACCTGCGACATAAAGATCAAGCTCAATTCAAATCAATTAGGATGGTTGGAAAGTGACAAAGTACTTAGCATGCCAACTGACTACCTTGTTAAAACCATTCGATTCCACCACTTGTTTCAATCAGTCATATGGGACAAAGAAAGGTGGGCGGATGGCTACAACTCTCTCCGACCCAACACAATCAAATAGTTTACGGACGGCTCCAAAACGGAAGAAGGTTCCGGTGCAGGCATTGTTGGTCCTGAACACCGAGTATTCATTCCGATGGGTAAAACGCCGTCCGTGTTCCAAACAGAAATAGATGCCATCGAGGCCTGCGCTAGGCTGTGCCAAACCGCCGGCTATTTAAACAGGGACATTGCAGTATTTACCGACAGTCAGGCTGCCATCAAAGCAGTTACCAGTTTCACTTTAAATTCTAAGTTGGTGCTATCCTGTCAGCAAGTCCTCCATACTGTGGGTTCAACAAACAAACTCACTCTTTACTGGGTCCTTGGTCACTCGGGAGTCGAAGGCAATGAGCTAGCAGATAGGCCAGCAAACCGAACCTCCAAAGCCCCCTTTCACGGTCCAGAACCTTTTTGTGGCTTGCCACACCCCAATGGGAGGCCCTTTCAGGCCTGAGACAGGCCAAGCTGTTCATCTCGGGCTACTCGCGTACTCGTACTCGTACCTTGCAATTGCTGCGGCTAAGCAAAAACAGAGTCAGAATGATTTGTAGAATTTTGACGGGGCACTCGCGTCTGAGGGGTCACCTTAAAACCATGCGTATTGTGCCGCTTCTGCGAAGCTGATGATGAGACTTCAGAGCACATCCTTTGTGAGTGCGAAGGACTTGCGGAACGATGCACGGACCGCTTCGGCCTAACATTTCCTTTGGCCGAGGACATCTCCTCTATTAAACTAGATCAGTCAATTTATCGAAAAAAGTCGACTAAATCATATGTGATAGTCTTCTGCACAATGGTCGCAGTGCTTGTGGTTTCTACATGATCCACGGCCCTCCCCCCTATATATCTATCTAACTGTGGGGCAAGCAGGGCACAATAAGTGAGGCTGCACAAATTCATCGGACCTATGCCTATTGCTGCTTGTAAATTAGCTCTAAAATCCGAAGCGGTTAGCAGAACTAACTCTAGATGGATAAATTGGTAACACATGCAGCCACTGTGACCTAGATGAGATCCTACGCGCTCCGCTAAATTGCTGTCGCTGAATAGACTGTGGTGGGAGTCATCACTGGGCATTGTTTATTAGGGGAGCACGCAGAAATTTCAACAAAGCCTCTGTGGCCTAGATTGGATTCTAAACAGCCAAATTGCTGTCCCTTAATAGGCACCATAGACTGTAGTATTAGGTTACTTGGCCCTAACCCCTTGTCCTTGTGGGGCATAGCGCGTCAACTGTTCCATGTGGCTCAGTTGGCGTTTCGTTGGCATAAACTGGTTTCGGTTAATGCAGTTGCCAGCATGCACCTCCTGCACATCCATGGCCACAAACGTCGTCGTGGACGAGATTCGAACCCGAAACGCCGGTAGTCAAACATAAGACTGATGCCTCAACACACTGCACTACCGATCGCCCCAAACTGACTGTAGGGGGACACGCAAGGAGCACCGCATTTTTCATTTTCTCTGTGCCTGTCTTGCTCTGGCAAGTAGGAGGAAGGAATTTCTGGGATCCCACTTCTTCATTGAACTAGATGACTTTGCAAATGTTGATGTTGGCAAACTCCATCGTTTTATTATAAGCTCTGGCTGATTCAGTGAGTAGGAAGGTATGATGAGGAGTCCCCTGAGGTATCACAACGGATGCTATCGCGGTTCATGTGTGTTGTAGTGAATGCACTAGCCTTTGTACCTAACCTAAGTTATCCCCTAAACATGGCTAGTGCATATAAAAAGAAAATATTCCTATAAATGAAAGTGACGGTCGAAACGAAAAATGGTTCAGCTCGATAGTGCAGTAACGTATTTACTTTCCCGTCCTGAATCGGAACATATGGTTCGAACACGAAGTGTAGCAGAGCACTTCATTTCCGGGACCGTTTTTACGAGATGATTATAACTGGACGGTGATATGTTCAGTATTACGCACGTTTCGTCTTTACTCTATTAATTTTAATCCAGCTGAATCGACTGGAGGCTTGGTTAATCGACGCTCTACTTTTCGAGCTACCGCGGTCGTATGAATGGACTGAAGGGTCGACACAGAATGGATTTGATTCTTGGAAGTGAGCTGGAAAATTTCTTGGGTGACGAAAGGCTAGGACGAGCGAAGCCAACTAACCAACTTTAGGGACAATCGTCTTTTTACGTCAAAATTCATGTTTTTGAGATAATGGCTACTTTGCAGCAAAGATGCAACTGTGTATTTAGTTTTATTTAATGTATTTCATTATAGGATAAATGTCGCACAATTTTTATATATTGTCCCCTTTAATTATTCGCCTCTAAGTGAAAATTTATTTTAATGTATTAAATGGGTAAATATCGAAAATGACGCAACCATTCTGAACAATATCAAATGCATACATATATTTTACAGGGCATTAGCGCGTCAAATGTGGACATTAGCAAAACATCGTTATTTCATTTTAATAATGAAACCATTAAAAAGCAATTTTATGATCAGGTAATTTTGCCGTACTGATTGACAATTTCTCTAAATATTGTCGATCGTCAATAAATCAGACGCTAGGACTATTCATCGTTGTTCATATATACTGCTACATTTATTCTACTCTATTATTCTCCAAAAGGGAGTGATTGTGCGCTAAAACTTGTTGCACAAATATTTTATTGGAAATAACATACACCACGCAATTGCTAGATTCCTAATTCATTGCTCTTGAGTTTAATTTTATGGTCGTAGTTTTATTATGCTAGACATTTTATTAATAATAATAATAATAATAATAAGTTTTTGTTTCCCCATTATTATTTTAGTCTTTTTTATGTTGGAGATCTTTTGTACATTCTAATTTATGTTAAGGCAAGAAACAGCTTTTGGTTCTTATCAGTTTTGTTATTTTATACCGTTTATTTATTTTGTTTTCGCCAAGGTTTCCAAAATCGTATTCAATTCTCAGTAAGCTCAATCAAAGAGCCATAAATGCCATCAAATTGCATATACCAACCCATAAGCCAAATATGATAAAAACGCCACCAATCGCTGATACGGATGGAAGCATCTACCTGACACCCAATACTACAATACTTAGTCCCGATGTAAGCACCGATGAGTATCGCACCCCAATCGGTGGTCCACCGTCATCGGATATACTAAAAACACCGCATACCGGCGATACAGACGATTCGGGTTTGGATGAAAACTTCCATACGCCACGTATGTCCAAAATTCGCTCTATGGAAAATCTTTCGCCCATGGAACATTTTCAGCGTGCCTCACAAGAATTGAGTCAATATTCGCCGCGCAAATTGCATCCGGCCTATCGGTATCACCTGAACAAGATCAAATCACTCAACAATCTGGTGATGGAGATTGAAATCGAGGAAGAGATTGAATTGAAAAATGAATTTGAACGATTGAGACGCGAATCGATTTTTAAACAGCCAGCAATTCCGAAAGTCAACGGAAAATATGTTAAGCACAAAATCGGAAATACCAAGTTCCTGGGCAATCATGACGATAGCGGTGTCAAATCTCCCCAAACGTTGGTGAATGCAAATATGATGCATTCGAACAATTTTCCTATTGCACGAATGAAATCGTTGGGTACAATACCGGATAGTACGGAACGAATTCGATTCGATCCGTTTCTCACGCCCAGAATTATGCGAAAACATCTGCAGCTTGGCAAGGAGATATTCGTCGATCAAGTTGATTCCGCTTCGGCGCCAATCGCCATGCCCGAATCGGACTCGAGCATTGAATCCGATGAATTCGATCCTATCATTTCGAACAATCGGGACAAGTATCCGATCGGAGATTATCCGAATACTGACTATTTGTTGCGCGGCGCATTCGACAGAGGCTATCGCAGGAGTTACATGAAAACCGAGAGCATTTTGAATCGTGTCAACAGTTCGACTCCGATGCGACAATCGGATGGTTTGGTATATTATACAAACGAAACAGGACGTCCGCGGTCAACATACAATGAAGTGATGAGGTACGGTGGTATGAAGAGACGATGAGTGATTTGAAAGAGTTTTTTCTTTAATTAAGGAGGTCGGAAAGACCAGGTCTCTCGTTTGGAATATGATTTGAATTTGAAGAATTTCATCTTGAATGGGACTGATCCAAGCGCATTTTGTTCATTTTATTTTTCTCATTTATATTGACATTGCAAAGTTTTTGATGGAAAATTATTATATTGTAATTTAACGGGATTATTTTTTTCAGCTCTGACTAATATTACTTGATAGAAAAATAATGATTCGCCTGACATTTGCCTGTTTTGCCACCTTATTATCCTGAGTTAAATTATCTCTGTCTTTCTCAATTGTAAACAAAAAGGATATCAGGCGTTTAACTCAACTCATGATTCAGCTTAACGAGTATCAAACTAGTAATAGAATTACGCGACGGAGGCTATTCTCTCCTGTACTACGGCTGCCAACGGAGTACTGCTTTACCTTACCACTGTATGCACATAGTTGATACGAACATAATCACTGGAAGATTCATACAATGGCTTGGTAGTCGTGGATACAGAGCACAGAGACTTCATCCCCACGGAGAATGATTTTTTGCTATGTGCCATTCTGCTGATTACCACGACAAAACTATGTATCATAGTATAGTAAAGTTTTACAGATAGTCAAGAAGACATTCAAGTTCTCAATGGAATTGTCAGAAAATATAGTACTACATCTAACAATAAACGTATATGAGAAATTCAAGAAGTTGCTTAGGCGATAGGACACATGTTGGTGAGATGATACAGAGTGACATAACTTTTGGCTCAAGCACGGGTTTTCACAGGCTCAGGCCATGCAGAAACTGTTTCACCTCACATTGGAACTTTCGCTGATGCATTTATTTCCTTGTTTCTCAGAAACTTACTCTGCGTCACCTCACCAACCTGCATCGCAGCTTTCGCCTTTCGCCTATTCCTTGATTTTGAAGTCCGTTGTAGAAAAAGTGCGTCTATCAAAAATCAACGTTCGGACGTACTTTGTACGATTGCTCAGGCCGCGATAAAAAAAGACACATGACATGGGTACGAACGAGGGTTATCACACAACCCAAGTTGAGACAGGAAAGGTACTCATTCCAGGATACTCTGACCTCATGGTCATGGAGCACGAATAATTTTCAAATATGTATGTGAATTCCTAAACCACTGCACAATTCCCCACTATGGCGGCATTCTCAAGAGAACTAGATGGTATGACTTCGCCGGGTACTTTGTCTATCTTCACACAAATTGCGATCCGGCTCCACCGGATCTTCTAACAACCCGGCTGCGCCGGGTCAATGTCTTATTGAATCATGGGCTATACGTCACTACCTAAACACTCCCTAGAATAAGAAGAACAAATCGTAAAATCGACCGCAACCTCTAGAATAAGAGTCACTCAAACTGAAAATTGGTTAGGACCAAGTATTTAGCTCAAAATATAGCTGGTATTTGGTTTAGGTCGATAGTTTAATTTCGATTATAAAGCCCATTCATCACGGCACGGTACACCTTCTTGAGTCGACTGCAGTCGAAATTCGACTGCAGTCTCTTCGATTTTAAGTCCCATTCACCACGGCACGGTATACCTTTTGGAATCGACTGCAGTCGAAATTCGACTGCAGTCTCTAGAAATAAAGCCCCGAACTGAAAATTATAGAAAAATGAAATTTAATTGGTTACGGCCAAATATTTAGCTCAAAATATAGCTGTAGGTATTTGGTTTAGATCGTTGGTTTTAATTCGACCTTGAAGCCCATTCACCACGGCACGGTATACCTTTTTGACGTTTTGTTTTTGGATTCAAACTATTTCTCTTTACGTCGCTAAATCATAATTTTTTTTATCTCCTCATAACATTTCTTTTCCACTTGTTAAGTGGACTATGCATACTTTCATTTTTTCAACTCGACGCTTATTCATTTTTTCAATTCGACGCTCATAAGCATGCAGCATAAAAATTAAGTACACTTGGATACTTGATTCATATTTTCAATTCGACGGTTTATTTATTTAGTGAGTATCTTTTCTAGACGGCCCCACTCACAATCCAATGAACGCTGTTCCACCCACAATCTTATGAAATGATCCTTAGCGGATACCTCTACCCAAGCTTGGTCATTATATACATGAATCGAATCCCCGCAAAGCCACGACATTATATACATACATGAACCGAATCCCCGCAAAGCCACGAACCGCTGATCCAACGCTGTAGCAAATACATCTGCCCAAGCTTGGATTCTAAGCTCCCAATGTTTTTCGCGGATTATAGCTAAAGTATTTCGCCAATTTTAATAAAATAAAAGAATACCTTTCTAATGGTGTATAAATCATTAAAATCGGTTCGGTAGTTTGAGAGGAGTTCCCGTCACAAAATTCCCATACAAAAATTGTTAGCCTATTAATATATAGATAGATAGATGGGCATTTTTCGGGGGTGACGAGAAAATAACTCAACGTATTCCTACAATAAGTATGGAGGCTTTTGGTATTAACAGGCCACTGATTCGCATTGCTAGCTGAATTATGATAGATTAAAGTGGGAGCCATAGCTCTCGGACCCACGACCTCTATTTTAATTCTCAAGCATTGGTAGGTCAATTGTACTCTGTTTCCAGGATTTGCGGGTTCAAAGTGAAACTTTTATATGGGATACTTGCGAAAATCAAAAATTTAACTTTTTGTAGACCTAGTTCAAAGTGTCATTTTGAACCCACATATCGTGAAACGGGAGTATTTAAAAAAGACTTTAGTTTCGTAGTTTCGATAATAATGCAAAAATAACTAGAACCGGGGTCACGAAAAGTAAACGCGCGCGCTGTTGGCACTGCTACGACGCGTCGACTTCCGCTTTTCCTTTTCCTTTCTAAGTTCTCTGTGAATATCGCATACGGAGAAGCGGGTCCACGGAATCCAAACACTTGCTCTGTAGAACTTACCTTTCGCTATTATTTCACAGGATAGGTGGTGGTGCTACTACGACGTGTCGGCTTCCGGTTTTTTTCTTCCTTTCTAAGTTCTCTGTAAATATCAAGTTTCAACTCATTGTATCACAATTACTTGCAATTTGGCCAAATGTTCCACGAAACTCTGTGGAGTAATACCGCACCACGTAATTTCAACACGGTTACCTGTGGACATGTGCTTCGGATCCTCCACCACTCCGGGGCAACAGTCTATTGGCGAGTCGTTCAGCTTAAACTTGTGTTGCCTGTATCCACCATGTCCTGTGGGGAACTGCATAAAATAGTGATTTGTGCTACTACTCAATTGCCCTAACATGAGGGATGAGTGTATAATCCAACCACAATATGGGTCGCTGCATCTGATCTTGTTCGATAAGCACAGCTCATCCTTAACGCGCTTATATCATATAAGCGCGCTAAGGAATACATTGCGTTTATCATTCGGATGCTTGAACTGTAACGGTGTGTGTCCCACGTCATATCGGTAACATATGCGTCATACAGCATAATAGAAGTGATGACTTCGAAAATTCAGTAGAAGCCTTCAACTCGGTGTAGATTTGGTATCATTCTTTTCAAAGCTACCGCCGCGTTCGTTGCTTTTTCGTATGCGCCAATCATTGATTGCCATTGTCATTGAGCCTAACTACAATGGTCAAATGACGCCTTAGAATTACTCGTTTAATTTGATTATGATTGCTCATGATGCTGTCAAATCTCAATGGGTGATCGTGATTCGTGATCGTTATCTTTCAAAGATCCTGAAAATTTGACAGCATATAAAGTAATCATAGCCAAATTGAACGAAAAGTTTGAAGGCGTCATATGATAATTGTAGTTAGGGCTATTGATAGATGACTTGAAATGATGTGTGTTTTTTTCTTTGACTCTAGTATAAGTTCGGTTGACCTGATTGTTTCTTTATTTTTGGTAGCAGCACCAATTTTTGTCTTTTCCATTCATATGAAAATGTCCTTTCCGTTAGGCAACTCCCAAAGAAAAAATATCGTACTTTGTCTTTTTCACTTTTATTTTATTATTCTTAACGCGTTTCGCTCTTTCGAGCATCATCTCTGATGAATAATAAAATAAAAGTGGAAAAGACAAAGTACGATATTTTTTTCTTTTGGGATTAAAATGAATTTCCACAAAGTCGATAAGTCGTCGATCGAATCAACTCCCAAAGAGTCCACCGTGATAGGGATACCATCCGGACCTGGGGCGACCGGTAGCGCAGTGTGTTGAGGCATCAGTCTCATGTTTGACTATCGGCGTTTCGGGTTCGTATCCCGTCCACGACGACGTTTGTGGCCATGAAGGTGCAGGAGGTGCATGCTGGCAACTGCATTCTCCGAAACCAGTTTATACCATCGAAACGTCAACTGGGCCACATGGAACAGTTAATGCGCTTTGCCCCACAAGGGGTTAGGGTAATTAAGAGAGAGATCCGAACCTGGCGTCTTTCCCCAATTCTAAAGGCGATTTGAAGAAGCTCGTTTTTCGATATGGGGATTTCTAATTTCTTCGTCCTCCATTATTTCGTGATCTCTATGGTTGATTGCAGCGACACTGAACCGAAACAATCCATATGGATTGACATTTGCGTCTTAATTTCGGCTGTTTGAAGCAATTTTGTTCGTTTCCCTTGATTCCACATTTTGACAGTCGTTCATCATTCCTGCTATGCACTATCAGCCCTCTATCAAACTTGCAGCTGGACTGTTAGCAGTCCTGATGGAGAATTCGATAGCAGACCTTATGGCAGGATTGATAGCAATCCTAATGGAGAATTTGATAGCAGACTTTATGGCAGGATTGATAAAATGTTTCATAGCAGGGTTGGTGGCAGGTTTGACAGCTGGGCTGGTATGACGTTAAAAACATTTTTGGGACGACATCCAACTGGAAGTAAGCATTAAGGAGCATCTGGCATTTATGTTTCGACGACTCCTTTTTGTTCCCCTGATACTTTTTGCTCTTATGCCTTGTTCACACTCATCTATAAAATCGTCGAAATGTGGGGTGTTTGGCTAAAAATCAAAAACCAAATCGCAAGTTATAGAAGGCCATTGGCACAATTTTGTCTATGAAAATCGTAGAACTTTGTCTGTAGACAAGAAAACAAAAATTTGTCGACAATTTTGTATATGAGTGTAAAACTGTTGTTGACGTAGTTTAAGCGGAGCTTTACGAAGTTGTCGGATGACATACTGAGCCTGGATGCTCATGCTTACTCTCCCTGCATCAACTCCTTTTATTTTCTATCTACATGTTGTATATATGTAAATCCATAGAGCTTTGTTTTATACCTGATGCATTGTGTGCAAGTGTTCTTACTAAATAATTTCTCGAGAGTAATAATAGATCCACGAAGGATGAGGGGTGAAAACTGGAAAGTGTCCGTGTTGACGTGCGTTGACAGACCAGCTCAGTTGCGGATACCTAGAGAGAGTTTTATTTTCGGCATCCCCGGTGACCAACGACTTTCGCGGTCACTTTCCACCCCTCGTCCTCCAAAAATCAACTTTTTTATGTCTTTGGACAAGGGGACTTGCTTCTATAATATTGTATATAAAGTCTCAACCGCTTTTTCGCCCCACTGCATCAGTTCTAGAACTTTTCGAAGCGCTTAGGCACTTCATAAATTGCAGCCGATGGGGTTCTGCGGCAATGGCAAGTGCAGACCATATGATCCGGCGCTCCTTCTCAATCCCATCCTTGCTTATTTTGCAGTTGCTCTTTCTCCTTCCTGATCTGCCTTTGTCGCGTTTCTTGGTAGTACGCCTACTGCTTGATGTATGTCTTCCTTTTTTCCTTGATTTCCGGGAGGTAATTTCGATTAAGGACGAAGAGCAAAGAGGGAAAAACCAGTACCATCTTTTTGTGGTTGATCAGGAGCGCCTACACAAAAACATCTTGTCCCTTTATTATTGGAGCGCTCTTTCAGCTTGTTTGGATACTGCAGTCGTGGCAATCATGGAATTACATTTAATCAAATTTTAATTTAATTTTAATAATATTATTGCGTCTTGAAAGTCACGGAAGGGAGGGTAGAGACTGACTGGCCCACAATACCCTGGGGTTAATATAATATATGGTCTGCCCATGTCGACTGTGGATACTTAAATAGGGTTTAATTTTCGGCACTTTCGGTGACCAGCGGCATTCACGGCGACTTCCAACCCATCGTCCTTCGTGAATCCATTACAAGTCGCACGTAGGCATTTGGTACAGTCCGCTAATTGTACAGCAAAAGCTCTACTATTTGCGTAAATCTCTTTTATACTATAATCCCAACGCTTACAATAAACGCTTGGAGCTCGATCCGTTCATTCTCAAGATGAGAGATTTGCGGAAAGAAAAAAAAAATTGAAAGTCTAAAGAATATTTGATATGATATGAATTTGAAAGATCATCATCATTGAAACGCAACCGTACGTCGTCTGACCTTGGCCGTATGAATAGTTCTCTGTCAATTGTCTCGTTCAAATGACTGCGGCCTCCAATTTTGAAATCCCAGTAGATGTTCTGCATCCCCATCAACTGAGCTGCTCCATCGAGCTCTCGGTCTTCCCTTCAGCCTTGTTCCTCTGATTATGCCTTTCCAAATTAGCTTAGGCATTCGGCTTTCGTCCATGCTTTGCACGTGTCCTGTACACTGCAGTCGTTGGAATTTGATGATCTTTGAAACTTCCAGCTCATCGTAAAGGCTGTACAACTTACGGTACCGTTGTCACTGATGAGCTTTCCATCATCCTTACTGATGCTTGTCCTGGGTTGAAAGTCATTAATCATTCATGGTATTTAGTAGTCTGTTTGTCTAGTATTAGTCCCGGTCACAAAACAATCAAATCAGGAACATGTTCAACAACACCGAAACAATTGAAACCAGTCCCCAGGTGTCAGCTGTGTGGTGTCAGATTCGTTAGGGAACATAGTTCGCTAATTGACCGGAAAAAATTTATGATCCGGAAAATGGCGTTATTTAGAACTAAGTTCCACTGGATCGGAACCGGACCGGAAAGCATTTGTAAGAAAATCAGAAAACAAAGCCAACAATCAAAAATAATTTACCTTGTCAGGCGGCTCAATATTAACCTGCTCTTGGTTCCTGGGCACAGGAACATAGAGAGCAAAGGAGAAGGCCGACGAGCTGGCCCGAGACAGCTCTCACGTGGAACCTGTTTACATTCCGCTGAGGGCTGCTAAGTGCAGTATCTCCTCTCATTACCTCACGGTTGCGGATTCCGAACGGCGGAAGATATGGCCCTCCTATAACAGGAGGAGAATGTCTGAGCTTTTTCCCAAATCACGTGGAGATGTCGCCAGGCTCATGGCGGTCATTGGCCCATAGGCGATACACAGTCAGACTGGGCATACCCTACAATCGTCATTGCCAAATTTACGGGAATGAAAGCTCCAGGGGGATGTGTCGGGGACTGAAGAGTTGCTTTTCTTCGTTAACGCCTCCGGCTGGATGTACGAGTAGGTATCCTAGCATCCCCTAAATTTTCAACTATTACCTAATAACGAAATTTCACGAGGTTTGTGGCCTCAAAACAGCGCAGTCTGTGCTAATTGGACTCTGGCGAGTCTTGCCTCAGCCACCACTTATACGAGGGCGGTTCAAATATGATCGAGACAAACGCTCTGACACATTTATTTATTATCGGAAATATTTACAAAAATTTCCAGTTTTTCTAGGTAATTCCCCTCACTAGTTACACATTTGTGCCACCTCTCCGGAAGTTTTTTGATGCCGGTATCGAAGAATTCCTTGGGCAACTTGGACAGCCATGTGCGCACGAACTCCTCTACCTCGTCGTCGGTGTTGAATCTTTGACCTCCGAGGGCTTCTTTCAGTGGTCCAAACATGTGGTAGTCGCAGGGTGATAAATCCGGACTGTAGGGGGGGTGTTCTAGTACCTCCCACCCCAATTCTGATATTGTATCGAGCGTGAGACGCGCGGTATGAGGGCGTGCGTTATCCTGGAGAAGAATAGCACTTCGCGCTGGAATGCTCCTCCGTTTCGAGCGATAAGCGGGTTCCACGTGTGTTTTCAGAAGGTTAGAGTAGTATGCAGCATTGATGGAACGTTGTGTGCGCAGGAAGTCAACGTACAGCACTCCTCGCCGGTCCCAGAATACAGTACACATAACCTTACCCGCGGACCTGGTTGTCTTCGCTTTGACTGGCGCCCCTTCCTCCTTCCTCCACTCTTTAGACGACACCTTGCTTTCGGGAGTGTAATAGTGTACCCATGTCTCGTCTGTAGTGAAGATTCACGTCAAAAAACCGTCCCCCTCCGCCTCGTATCGCGTCAGCAAGCGACGACAAACTTCCAACCGCATGAATTTTTGCTCGAAGTTCAACAGTTTGGGAACCCATATCGCGCCGTTATTTTGCGATATTGAAGGCGTTCGTGGATGATAGACTCTACACTACCAATACTAATGCCGACTTCAGCCGAAATGTTTAGAACATTCATCCTACGGTCCTCCAAAATGAGTTGTTCTACGCGGCGAATGTTGTCTGGTGTGATGCTGGTTCGCGGTCGACGATCATGCGGCTTATTCTCGATGCACAAACTTTGGTCGGGCGACAGCCATCGATTCCATACAACTTATATGGATCTTTGCATGCCGCCGCCCTTAACGATCGAATACGATCAACCTCTTGAGAGGATAAATTCCCCAACGGGGACCGAAAAAATGTTCGCCGGTTTCGAACACTGACACGAGATACGTCTCATCAGGCGCCGCCACCTCGTATCTCGTGTCAGTGTGAGAGGCACGACCGGGAATGACCAGGCTGATGTTGTTTCGCCTTGTTGTTTCGCCAACCCATGTTGTGTTGGCCGGCCTATATAAGGCGCATTAGACGCTTCAAGTGAGATATGATTTCCACCCATGTTGTGTTGGCCGGCCTATATAAGGCGAAACAACATAAGCCTGGTCATTCCCGGTCGTGCCTCTCACACTGACACGAGATACGAGGTGGAGGCGCCTGATGAGACGTATCTCGTGTCAGTTTTCGAAACCGGCGAACATTTTTTGAGTCCCCGTTGGGGAATTTATCCTTATTCTCGATGGTTTCGCGGCCATCTTTGAACGCTTTGGCCCATTTAAACACAGCAGACCTACTCAGGCACTCACTACCGAACTGATTTCGCAAACGCCGAAGAATTTCCATGTTTTTAACGCCTTCCCGACAATGACAATACGTTCCGCAACGGCGGTCGGCACTTGATGTTCACTCATGGTCATAGCACGCGCGTGAAACGTGCGTCCGCGACGAAAACTATGCCACACTATTCGTAAGGGACCCAGCTATCACATACTCAAGCCGCGACCTTCAAAACATACAGGCGCGCCATCTACAGCGTTTTCTCGACCATATTTGAACCGCCCTCGTATGAACTATAATAACACTCTTGGAATTTTCGGATTTCAACGCCCTCTAGCGCCCACACTTTTCGTGTGATAGTGAAATTTTGTAGACCTTAATTGTGGAAAATTTTGTGTTTGTTTTTGTTATTTCTGCTCTTTTCTCAAAACTTTTGCAAACAAAGACAGAATTTTTCACGTTTCGTACAGTTTTCTCAGAACGCACTATTCCGCCGAGGGGAAACTTATAATCGTTATAACAGTAAAGGCGGAATTCCACTGAGGCAACATTGCCGCATGCTACGTGTCGTACAATGTCGCCGCTATCCAATAGCCAGCGGATCGGTGCGACTTGTGGCATGCGACATTGTGAAAATGTGTGAAAAGAACTGAAAACAGGCGACACTAGGCAACATGTAGCATGCCTCTTGTCGGTCACTGTTGCCTCGGTGGAATTCCGCCTTAAGATCTTCACCAGAACTTTTTTCCGAATAACGGTCGGTTTTATACTCAAAAATAGATCAAACCTTGTTATTGCAGTAAAAGCGGAATACGTATACAAATTAATATTGTAGATGAACTATCAATTTTGCAATGTCAATGTCGTTTTTCATTCATTTGCCGGTCATTATCATTTGCTTTATTTTTCTGCTGTTCATTGAGGTGACGGTCACTTACCCTCTTAATACCGTAATCGTCTCTGGTTTTTCTTCTAAACTTTTCCTTCACTAAATTCTTAATTGTTTGAAGTAATAATCTAAAATTGTATATTTAAATAAATAGTAAGAATTTTTGTAATACATATTAGGTATAGGAGTATAACTGTGAAAAATTCTAAATCCTAACTAAAAAAATTGTCAAGTTTTTACAGTTCTTTTTCTAAAAATAAAATAACTTTTTTTTTGTGTTATGATGAAGCCAACAACGATAAAGTTTAAATTACTTACTCTTGCGGGCGGAATTCCTAAATATTATTATAGAAGAAAGTTCACCGATCTATAGAAATGACGTCTAAAGTCTGAGTGCATGAAAATCTTTATTTTCAATGTACGTTTTGTATTTTACATTATGCATTATATGTCTATATCGTTTATATTTATTTTATTTCTGTTCTAACACTACTCGTATCTATAACATAATAGATAATAACAGTAAACACAACATGAAAGACAACAAACAAGAAAATAGTGCACAACAAACAAATTATTTAAGTTTATTTTCTTTTTATCGAATAAGAAATTCTTATGTAATAGGGGTACCGGTTAATTCGTGCGGTTTTCTAACAGAAAATTGAAGCTTTTTGTGAAAAATTGGTTACAAATTTAATATTCAAAGTATTGTCCATCGCTAGCTATAACTTTCACGAATACCCTTTCTAAAAAATTCGGCCGGCTTCTCCGCTATCCACGAATCGATCCAATTTTTGACTTCTTCATAATTGAAATTTGAGCGTTTCAAGGTAGGGTTTGACGACCTGTGCAACATGTGGCCGAGCATTGTCATGTTGCAAAATTACCTTGTCGTGCCTTTGTTCATATTCCGGCCGTTTTTCGCGCAGTGCTCGGCTCAAACGCATCAATTGTCGTCGGTAGACTTCCCCTGTGATCGTTCCATTCGGTCATAATAGATCACACCCAGCTGGTCCCACCAAATACACAGCATAACCTTCAGGCCATGAATATTCTGAACGGCCGTCGATGATGATGCATGGCCGGAGTATCCATACGTTGCCCGACGTTTTGGATTATCGTAATGGACCCACTTTTCATCACCAGTGACAATTCGATGCAAAAAAAAAAATTCTTTTGTGCCGTTGAAGCAGTTGTTCACACGTGAAAAATCGGCGTTCGACGTCTCTTGGCTTCAATTCATACGGCACCCAATGGCCTACCTTCCGGATCATTCCCATTGCTTTTAGACGATCGGAAATGGTTTGTTGAGCGACGCCAATTGATTTTGCGAATTCTTTTTGCGTTTGGGATGGATCTTGGCTGTCCGGGCCGTTCATCGTCCTCCAAGTCAAAATTGCCACTTTTAAACCGTACAAACCACTTCTGGCACGTACGCTCAGCTAGAGCATGCACACCATACACTTCCACCAAAATACGATGACTTTCGGCAGCCTTTTTCTTCATATTGAAGTAATGAAGAAGTACTCCCCGCAAAAACACTTTATTCGGCACAAAATTCGACATTTTCAGAGTAAAAAAAAGTATTGTTGTTTACGCTTCAGCTAAATGACACATACTGATTCTGAAACTATATGACAGTAGCTTTCCAACACATATTTGGAAAGGTGAATCACTGGAATAAAAATGAAGTTACGCCATCTGTTAGAAAACCGCACGAATTAACCGGTATCCCTATTAGGATACGATATATGTGTATCTATGTAAATCGATCGAACTATTCGCAATAAGTGTGATTTTTAAAAAATCTCCACATCACATATATCTCCTCGACTCGTAATGTCTGCCCGTTTTGGTTAGTTCTGATTTTTTTTTTTTTTTTTGTGAATGTGCCACTTGCACCTGTCTTATTGAAATCCCTATGTTAGTCATGTGTTGTAATGCATAATAGATATAAGAATAAACCAACAAATATATAGTTTTTCAATTTTCCGACTGCCGACAGTTTGAACATAATATTTCCCTTAAAACAATCCATCCCCCTGTCTCTTAGGAGTATTTCGGGTGTGCCACGTCGTTTACTCGATAATAGTAATCGTCAAGTAACATCTATTTGTACGTCGCCATCTATTACTAGTAGCGGGGGTAGCAACACCCTTACATCAACTGCAACCGTAGCAACTACGTTATCGTCGCCGGTGACACAGCCGGCTACATCTCTAGTCGCTATTGATACGAGTCCATCGTCGATATCCTCGGCATCTGAGAATCTATCGGATATACATTCATCAAATGTCATTACCTATTCGGGATTGAAGTCACAAAACTCCACAACGTTGTCTTCCATTATAGTTATCGAAAATGTCGCGGGAGTAGGTAACATGGCTGGTGGCGTGGGAAGTCTTGGAATCACTATACCATCGAGTGGAGATATGTGCTGCCTACCACTATCACCGATGACCGGATCACAAACATCACGTCGTCCTAGCGTCAATGTGTTGGTTTCTTCCTTTTTCTTAATATAATAGTTTTTAGACAATAACTTTAAACTTCTAGAATACAACGTCAATTTAATATTTTATGTTGTAGAAAAGGATGCACAAAATATGTTTATTTGGTTAAGTTAATTTTTTTCAGTTTCTCTTATGAATACCCGTGAAACATATGTATATGGTGGCTTCTCATGACAGACTCGATCAGCAAATCAGACGTTCTTTCGCAGTAGCTAAATGCTCATTGTCATAAATTATAATTCAAACGGACTCCATAAATTTTTAGACAATTTTTTTTGCTCTGTATAAAAATATTGTAATGAGCGTTTTTCATTTAGTAGATCGATGCCCGCCCAGATGCGACATTTTAGGATTCAATTTACATTAATATTGTATCACTAGCTCCACCATAAAATGCCTAGTTGCTAACATTATGTACATGTTTTGTGATCTGAAAACGTCCTCCATTTTTCATATGTTGTGTTTATTTGTTGTTAAATCTTTTCACTTCATCCCTCTGTACATAAATGTACAGCTCAATAACTTTATTCTTTTATCCGAAAATATTTACAATAACTCACTTTATGCCTATTTCATTCTAATGTGCTCTTTCATACATTTTTTTATTATTGTCATCGCATTATTTCGGTTTCATCGCCACGCTAAACTCATTACTAATATTATACTAAGTGACCCACTCGCATTTAAGTGTTGGCATTCGTCCTTTGCGTTTATTCAAAATATGAAACTGTTTCCATCTAATAATATTTGTCTCTTTCTCTTTTTGTTTTTCGCATTCTTGTCCAATGTTTAGAAATCCTAGCTCGGGATCGCTAGTTATAAGTGAAACAGGATCATTGGATCGTATGAAAACGGCAGCAGAGAAGCGCAAAAAGGGACAACTTGAAGATAATGGTCCGGCCGTGTCGAGACACGTTGAGGAGACACGTGTTAATCCGGCATCTTTAATTGATGAAATACTGAAGGATACAAAATTGGACTTACTCGAGGAATCAGCGGAAAGTGAGTATAAACATATTTACAGTATTATTCTCTTTATTCTGTGTGTAGTACAGAATAGGGTAGTATTAATGTTGAAAAGAGACGTTAAATGAAAAAGTTGATTGTCTGAATTTAATTTAATTTAATTTAAAACATACTATTAAAGCCTGGGATTTAAAAAAAGAAGCTCTTATGAACGATGGTGACACGCGAAGGTATCCGTGGGGACGGAACACAAGTGACCGTAACGTTTGTCCGATGGTGGCCACTGTCGTGATTAGCAGCTGTTATGGGGGGGGGGGCTCCCTTAGCGTTGAAGCGGAAAACACAACCTAGTTAGTGTTTACACCATCGTCGACCTGAAGAGGGACCGGGTATTTCCTCAAAGAAAGGCCAAGATCTCGAAGTTGGGTTATCATGTTTATTCACAAAATTCAGCAAGAAAACTAGGGAAATCCACCATTAAGTGCAGTAACAATATAAAATGAAACCGGAATATAGAGGGCTACGCCCGCATTCCGAGGGTTTTGTAGTGTCCCATGCCAATAGGAGATGAACTGTCCTACTCTTGGAGACGCTTAACCATTCATGTTAAGACGACAGTGCAAATAGCAAGCTTGCGTAAAAAATATTACAAATGACACCCCCCCCCCCCCCCCTCCCCCCCTCCATCTTACTCCTTTCCTACCATTCCCTTCTAAAAATAGTTAACTCCAAATCGTTCTACGAAAAACAATATGCAAGTCTGTAGTACTCGGAGTACTAGTATGTTGTACAAGAGGCCAGTTATGTGCATTTTTTATATACATAGATGATATCAGAATGTCCAACTTTAAATGAATGAACTATTATTAAATATTACGTGATTGTTGCGAAACGCGAAGATATTATTACCCTTGTGTTGGTTATCGCTAGATGATGGCAAAAATAATCTTGAACCTCATCAAACAAACAGTTGACCGCACATTGAATGATGAACAAGCCGGCTTTCGCGAGGGCTTTTCATGTAGCGACCACATCAACACCCTCCGAAATATTATTGACCAATCCGCAGAGTTTAGATCCCCATTACATCTCATGTTCATCGATTTCGAGAAGGCGTTTGACAGCGTTGACCGGGAATATATCTGGAGGGCTTTGCGTAGGAGAAGCATACCAGATAAAATAATTTCCATCATCAAGGAGTCCTACCAGGGAGCCCAATGTCACGTCTTACACAAGGGTAAGCTATCAGATCCTTTCGAGGTGCATAGCGGAGTAAGACAACGCCGCATTTTGTCACCTTTACTGTTTTCAATTGCCATTAATGATGTACTAAGCGGCGCGCTTCAAGAACACCAGAACAAAGGTATAAGATGGAAGTTGCTCAAATACCTTCAACACCTAGACTATGCTGACGATATTTGTAATCTATCGACTGGTAGCGCAGTGTGTTGAGGAATCTAGGTATATGTTTGACTACCGGCTTTTCGGGTTCGAATCACGTCCACGACGACGTTCGTGGCCATGGATGTGCAGGAGGTGCATGCTGACGACTGCATTCTCCAAAACCAGTTTATACCGACGAAACGTCAACTTGGCCATGGAGCAGTTGACGTGCTATGCCCCACAAGGGATTAGGGCAATTGAGAGAAATCATTCGGATCAAATAGCTCAAATGTCTGATGCTCTGCATTGCGAAAGCCGTAATGCAGGGCTTAAAATTAACGCCGCCAAGACTAAGTACTTGAGCTTGGATCCAAGAAGGCAAAGCGGAATTTGTGTTTCGGGGCAGGCAGTCGAGAAACTTGACAATTTTTGCTACCTCGGAAGCGTAGTTACAGATGGTGAAGCGGATGCTGATGTACAATCTCGCATCAACAAGGCTCGAGCAGCTTTTTTCAGTTTGACTCCTTTTTGGCAAAACAACAACATTTCCAGACGCACCAAACTCCGGATCTTCGAAACCAACGTAAAATCAAAAAGGTGACCAATGAGATAACAACTAAATTGCAAACTTTTGTAAACCAGTGTCTACGGCGCATCTTACACATACGGTAGTCAGAGGTCATTTCTAATGACGACTTCCTTACTATTACTGGTCAGGACACGATAGACACTTCCATTAAAAGGCGAAGGTGGCAATGGATAGGTCACACTCTCCGAAAAGGGCCGAACAACATTGCTCAACAGGCCCTAGATTGCAACCCGCAGGGAACCAACGCAAGTCGCCGTGTTGGACGACCTAATAACACCTGGAGAAGTTCAATTAAGAGAAAGTGTGTCTCAATAGGCAAGTTGTGGAGTGAGCTGAAAGCGATGAACAGGATGAGGTGGAAAGTAGGCGTGGTTAATGCCCTATGCCCCACAAGGGGTTAACAGGAACCAGAAAGAGAGTTGGTTATCGTTGGTCATCAATATTTTTGACCTCGGATGTGTTTGAGGGATGTGTGTGCTAACTGTAACTATAGAAATGTACTATTATTAACCTATTTTGAGAAGATTAAAAAATTCCATTATTCCCCCCCCCCCCCCCCCCCCCATTGAGGGGAAATGAAGGTCAAACATTTTTTTTCCTCTCCTTAAAGTTAGCCTACTATATAGCGACGCATCGTTTTCTCCGGCGAATTATAATAATTCTACACATTCCTACAAAATTTCATGTACGTAGCTGCAGCCGTTCGTGAGATATTCTATGGACAGACTGACATTTGACCGATTTCATAAGGGTTTAGAAAGTATCAAAAATGACAAAAAGAAAAGTGAAAAGAAAAGAAAAGTGGAAAAAAATTAACAATAGCGAATAAATACGTGAAGTGGTACTTAAGTAAGGGAGATGACATGGTCCAAGTACACTTGGATCAAACGTACTTCAAAATTACTTGGGCGCTACTTGCATGTGTTTGTAATGGACGGTTTGATGGACATCCGAAGATGCCCGTGGGAACGGAGCCAAAACTGCATTCCTTGCCGTAATTCACTCATACACTCTGTAAGCTGCTGAGCACACGAGTAATATAAAAACGCGTTACTAGGCAATCAAAAATTTTAAACTGACGTAAAAGGACAATCCTGGCAAACGGAAAGATGCCCAGGGCTCCTCCGCGCTTTGTCCGGACACCGAAGAAGCTCCAAATGCCGGCAATTCAAAGCATTTATGTAGGCCTTAGGCACGTAGCTAAACCACAAAAGACAAACACAACACCAGGATTGCCTTGTTGAAGTGAACTCTAAAAGGATAATCTGCTTTATAGGAAGGATGGGGGTGCTACCAAGGAAAGCAAAGCTACTTGAAGGGAAAATCTGTGAAGTAAAGACGTTAATTGCCTTGACCTCTCCAGGGGCATGGGCGCGTCAACATCTCTAGCATTCCTATGCCTTGTTGACGTTTCGTAGCATATCTACTTTTCGGAAGTGCAGTTGCTCTCATGCACCTCCTATCTGCGCCGTCTTTATACTCGTACTGACAAGCTCGGAGCACTGTGAGAGTTCTATTAGTACTCACAGGCAGTTTTTGATGTCGCCGAGATTTGAACTCCGAGCTCTAGATTGGTATCATAGAGCGGTGACCGAACGACCACGGCCACCGAGCAAGTAGCCTTAATGTGCTTGTGGGGATACATATCGGGGTAAGAAACCCGATGGGGCCCTTCTTAGTTATATTCTGTACCAGTAATGGGCCCACGTTGGGCGCCGAATATGTAATGGACGGTTTGATGGACATTCGAAGATGCGTGGGGACGGAGCTAAAGGTAGCATAAACTTGAAGGTCGGACCATGCCATCTGGCGAAGAAAAAGGCTCCCCACAAGCTGAGCAGCGGCCTATACTTGCTTAGCTCAGTTCGGGAGACGTGGGCGGGGTTTTCGCCGCTCGTTGCCCCTGTCCATTATGTATTAATAAATATTCATAAGCCTGGGGAAGACAACACAAACAAGGGAGGCAAAAATGGGGAATAAAAAAAGGCGATAAGGATGGAATGGTTGGCGGATGACTCGCTTGCCCTCGCGCTATCATTGGGATCCAGGTGTAAACCGACCCTCGGCCTCTGGTTTCGTACCACCGACCGATTCTTACTCATCAGGTGCTGCCATAGATCTGCCGGTGGGAGCAGCACTACCAGGATATAACCGATTACACATTTTTTGCGACCGTCACGAGATTCGTCCTCCACAGACAAATACCCACTTTGGAATCGCTGGTAAACATGACGCATTCACTCCGTATGCAATTTGGCATTCGTCCAACATTTCCGTTGGTTTCAAATGCCGTCAAAATAAATACATAGAGAATGGCAAATCGTATTTTTGCCTGCGTCGCAAGCGGTAGCTTTACCGATCTTCCTTCCCCAATTTTACGTTTTTTCATCTCCATTTTTTTTTTTTAATTTTGGTTTGTATTATATTGAAACCATAAGCTATCGACTACTATTTTTTAATTTCTCAAATACTAACAAGAACTTACCGAACTTTTGTTAGTCCCTCCATAATATGCAGACAACCAGTCGGCTCAATTGCGATTGGCTTTTTATGCTGATTATTTTTGGTGGAGTGAATCGCCAACTCAATCTTGTTGTATTGAGTTGGTAGTGATACACTTCATTCATTCTTAACAATTAATTTTTGTCGATTTTAATATTATAAGTTTAACTGGTTTTTGCTGTATTGAATAAACTCCTATTAACCCTAGGAAGATAACCATATGACAACGTACCTAAAAGATTACCATATGCGTGTGACGTAGGTTTTATCCGGATTTTCGATTATCCGAATGGGAATGACTTACAACAACAATTAGTCCGGTTAATCGAGGTTCCAGCGTATTCTAAACTTTAATACCTAATGCAAATCAAGGGCCCCTTGTTCACATTTGCTACGGGCCCCGCGCTCGCTTTATCCGGCACTGGTATCCCCCAATCATAAACAAAATTCGTTCGTCACATAAAATATAAAAATAATTTTTATTCTAAAAACTCTAAGAAATCATTTACTCATTTTCAATTTTTCTATTTTTCAGCATCTGGCCTGCAATTGTACATAGCACGAGACGGTACGGCATCGCTCGGTAGCCAAGAAGTCAAATCACGCGTGTCAGCTGGAGCTTTCAAACAAGTTGTTATGGGAGAGAACCCCAGATAGTATAGCATTGATAGCAAAGAAGTCCATTAGGATCATATTATAATCTGACAACACAACTGAACGTCAGTTGCTGGCTATCACATCCTCGATTTGCAAAATATGAAGAAAACAAAAGAAAACATTGTTAATTCGAAAGCCACAGAAATAGTTGTTGTATTGTTGTTCTTACACAAATACATAGTTGCTACCATATTGAAATATGCTACACGCTCTACTACTTGCATGCTCTTGCGCCAAACAGAACGTAATAAAAAAAAAATCAAATAGCCGAAATCAAATGCCGAGTTCCAATCCAATCTATGTATAATTCAAATGAGAAAGTATTATTTTTTAAATGATAGTTATCAGTATATACTTTACATACAATACAATGAGCGAAGATACAGTAGAACTTTAATCGCTTTACTTCAGCACATTTTTGGAAGTATTTCTGTATTGCTAATATTACGACTATACGAATATAACTACATATTATAATCTAAATGTTGCTTGACATTACTACAAAGCCGTTCTTCAAACATTCGAAACGAACTATCATAGAATTTAAAGACACATCAGCATTGAACATATGGCCGGCCATATTTTTCTATTCGCAAAATTCAAAAAATGGAAAGTGAAATTTGAACATCCCAGAGATAGATGGATCTTAAATTTGAACAAGGAAACCCACATTCGAACGCAATTGACCATGTACATAGAAAACAAATAATCGCAAACAAAATCATTGCATTGCAAATAGGTAAATGGAATAAAATACATTATTAACTTCAAGTTGTTCCCTGAAATATTTAACATACATAAAAATTCAAATATTAAAATCAAAGTTTAAAAGTTAGGTTAATATTGAAAGAAAAACGACGTTCATGTCGTTCAAAGATTATTCGACATGGGTAAAGTGTTGTTTTATAAAAGTGAATTTACAAGTTAAAAGAAACAACAACAATGTTTAAAAAAAAGTCAAAAAAGTTATAACAAAAGGTGTGCTTAACCGTATTTTTTACTTATGCTTTTGGCAGACACGCAGAAAACATGGATTTCTTGAAATCGTCTATGTGTTTATATTATTTTCAATGGTTTACGTTACAATCGAGTTCGAGTTAGACATATTATTATGTTCTCTGTTAATTTATTTATTTTATTGAAACTGCGATAACCAAAAGCGTACGCTACAATATAAATATGATTTTCAACTCAGTTATACAGCATTAAAACGATCGCTCCTTACTATTATTTTGTTTTTCAAATAAGAAAATAATAATTAGAAATATTCACATCCATCATTTGACTTCCAATTTTGTACTACTCAGTGTTTACTGTCCGCCGTCTTTCAAAATTGACGATAATCAAAATTGTATTACATTTTATTGAATTTTTAGTATTTTTTATTTGTATGTGCACGTATTTGTATGTGTTAGCATATTTATGTGTGTATTATGATTTTTGTGAGAATCATCAAATGTAGTGATTGATTGCCACCGAACACGAAACTCTGAAACGATGTAATCTATGTGAAGATATTTTTCTTTTTTATTTTCTAAACAAACATAATATCTGGTAGTTTCGTTGCAAACACAATTCTTATACTTGTTTGGCAAGTTTTTTAGATAAATATAAATATATATAGGATAATATTGGTAATATAGCGTGTATAAGTATAAAAAAAAAGAAAATTGGATATGAATAAGAGACAAAAAGTTGAAGATGTATAATATTTTTTTAAGTTCTTTTTGGATGAAAAGTGAGAATTATATGAGAGAAAAAGAAGAAAAAAAAATAAATTACTCGATGTCAGTCACAAAACTTGTTTAAATGTTTTTGGGTGAACTTATGAATGCCAGCCTTCAAAAAGTCTCTTTATTATACCCTTCACGGATGTACTACTACTTTGCCTTAACCCCTAGCGGGGCATAGCGCGTCAACTACTCCTGCGCGCCATCGTACTCTGTTCTGGGCAATGGGGCGCAACTCCCCAAAAGACTTACCCAGTACCTGACACTCCTTTGCCACAGATCGACGCCATGTGATTCGAGGACCCCCTCTTGGTCGGCCTTGGTTGGAAATGGGGTTCCACTTCATGGCATGCAAAGCAATGCAGTTATCACTCTTCCGCAATGTGTGACCTATCCACTGCCATTTTCGCCTGCGTATCAATTCGTCGATTGGCATCTGACCCGTACGCCGACTTAGCTCTTCATTTGATATTGTTTCGGGCCAGAAAATTCTTAAAATTCGACGAAGACATGAGTTGACGAAAACTTGCAGCTTTCTGGTAACTCCTACGGAAACTTTCCATGTACTGCTCCCATACAAAAGCACTGATAGTACCAGGGAGCGAAACAGGCCCAGCTTGGTCTTGATGCTGAGATAACTGCTCTGCCAGATTTTGGACAGCATGCCGTATGCGCTTTTAGCCTGGTTGATACGACGAGCGATGTCCTGCTCCGTACCACCATTTTCGGCAACAATGCTACCCAGGTAGACGAAGTTGTCCACCTTCTCCACAGGCTGCCCATTAATATTGATGGCAATAGGTGTCGGATTTCTTTTTCGCAACGGCGGGCTAAGAACCTTGGTCTTGTTGGTATTAATCTTTAGCCCAACCTTGCTTGCCTCCCTCTCGAGATCTAACGCCATTGCGGACAGATCCATGATTTTGTGGGAGAGTAGGCATATGTCGTCAGCGTAGTCAAGATGTTGTAGATAAGATGTCAAAGTCCATTGAATTCCTCTGTCGAGTCCGGATAGGGCTGCATGCAACACATCGCCGATCACAATGAGGAATAGGATCGGTGAGAGGATGCACCCCTGCCGAACTCCACTGCGAATCTCAAAGTCCCCCGACACCTTACCTTTATGCAGAACGCGACATTTCGCGCCGTCATAGGTTGCCTTAATAATAGCCACAAGCTTCTCAGGGATGCCTCTCCTGCGCAAGGCCGCCCATATAGAATCCCGGTTCACACTATCGAAAGCCTTTTCGAAATCGATGAAAAGCAAGTGAAGCGGAGAATCGTATTCAGCGCATTGCTCGATGATGATTCGCAAGGTGTTAATGTGATCGACACAGGAGAATCCGGATCGAAAGCCAGCCTGCTCTTCATCAATTGTGCTTTCTAAGTGGGCCTTTAGTCTTTCCAGGACGATTTTAGCTATTATCTTGGCAACGGCAGGAAGCACACAAATGCCCCTCCAATTATTACAGTCTGTGAGGCTACCCTTCTTTGGAAGTTTGATGATCAAACCTTCCTTCCACTCAGTGGGAAAGGTCTCTGTATTCCACGCTTTATCAACAAGTGGGTGCAGCAAATCGGCAGTTACGCTTGGCGCTGCTTGATAAAGTTCGGCAGGGATGCCGTCAAGTCCGGCGGCCTTTCCTCGTTTTAGTGCAATAATTGCAGTGACTATTTCCTCTTTAGTCGGGGCAGTGGACCGTATACGCACATTTTGATGGTTAGCTAAATTATCTATATGAGGGGGAACTTCACCAGAGGTTACACGGTTCAAGACCGCGGCGAAGTGTTCTTTCCACCGCCTCATTTGATCTTCTTCCAAGATAAGTAGCTTTCCATCACTATCTTTCACCGGATGTTGGCAGGAGTTACGACCACCTGTAAACTCCTTGATGACACCGTATACGGCGTTTAAGTTGTTACTTCTAGCGGCTTCTTCTGCTGACGCTAAAAGAGAATTGGCATAAACTCTTTTATCGCGTCGCACACTACGCTGAACTTCTCGAGCTTTCTGACGGTAAAGGAGTTCGATGCTGCTTCGATTGTCGTCTGCTGCTGCAGCCAAACGAACTTTCAGCTCCTTTCTTTCAACAATCCGCTGCCATGAAGCGTCGGACATCCAGGGCTTATTCCGGCAATCCGGGTTTGGGCCAAGGATGGTATTTGCGCTATCAATGTACGCATTTTTTATGGCATCCCAGTTTTCGTTTATGTCACTATCTGGGTGACTAGTTATCTCAGCCGCTTTTTGCGCAAGATGGTCATTATATTGTTGTAAGACAGCTGGATTTTTTAGTCGAGCGGTGTTGAATTTGCGGGGCCTGGATCTTTCGTCGCTGGGGCGGCGCACGGCTGCAATACGCAATCGAACATTAGCGATCATAAGATAATGGTCTCTTCCCATCCCAATATCGGCACCCTTCTTGTTTCGCACGTCCAGGAGGCAACTCTTGAATCTTTTACTAATGGCAAAATGGTCGATCTGATTTTGTGTTCTGCGCCGATCAACAGAGGACCAACTGATTTTGTGGTGGTCCTTATGCTCAAACATAGTACCACCGATGAAGAGACTGTGAAAGTTGCAGAGCTCTACAAATCTTTCACCGTTGTCATTACGATCACCAAGACCGTGTCTCCCCATCACATGTCTGAGCCCATAGTTATCAGCGCCAACTTTCGCATTCAAATCATCCATAACCATTATAATGTCACCTTTAGGTGTTCTGCTCTGAACGGCGTTTAGTTCTTCGTAGAAGGAGTCTTTTGCCAAGACATTGTCAGGTTCAGTAGGGGCATAACATTGTATTATTGAGATGTTCCTCATCTTGGTCCGGGACCTGGCGGTCAAGACCCTGTCAGAGACCGGTTCCCAGGATAAGAGACAGTTTCGCGCGGCTCTGGTTAAAAGGAGCCCCAAACCTGACTCACGACGACTACCGGTAGCTTTACCGGAGTACAACATTACAGTGCTGCCCGTTGGAGAGATGAATTCTCCGCTGTTCCACCATCTTATCTCACTAACTCCTAAGATATTTAATTTGTACCTCAGAAATTCACTCTCTAATTGAAGAAATCGTGCGTTCTGGGGACCTTCTGATCCATTGTCCAGGAGAGTACGCACATTCCAGAATCCAATCTTTGTCATTGTACGATAGCTAAAAGTCGTAACCGTTGAGTCAGTCCTTATCCGAGGCATAGTTGACGTTTCGTTAGCATATAAAGATTTCGGATAGTGCAAGTTGCTGGCATACACATCCTGTCCTTTGATTGTCGGTTTTAACGACAGGCCCTCAAAGGGAAAGGCCGTGGTATTTTTTTCACACCCCACACCACAGGGGTACCTCAACCAAATCATCGCACCGCCATCACTGGCGGCTTGACGTTGGTTGGCAATGGTCAGTGACCACTGCCGTTCCAGGGGGCGCCCACGCGGAGGACTATGGAAGAGGAGTTTTTGCCCCCTCTGACCATATAAACTATATACAGTGGCCTCATCGCATAATCGGACAAGCTCTTTGTGAATGTTTGAGTGAGTTTAAATTAAGTAGAAATGGACTTTTTATACTTTTTTTCGCATTTATATGTATTTCAGGCATTTACCTAACTTAGTATTAAAAAAAAAACATTTATCTTCAATTATTATAATACAAGAAAAAGAACAAAAATAAGTCAATTTTTGGTGCGCAACGAATAATCGGACAGCGCCTTAATTAATCAAAAAATTAAACAAAAAAAACCATTAATATTTGGTTGCAAGCCCCTTGCTTTCCAAAACAGTTTGCAAACGCCTTGGCACTGATTTTACCAAGTTTTGGCACACTTCCGGCTCAATGGAGTTCCAGGCTTCGACTAATGCAACTTTTAGTTGGTCTATTGTATTATATTTATTTTTGTAGACTCTCCTGGCCAATTCTTCCCAGAGATGTTCAATAACATTGAGGTCGGGGCTCTGGGCAGGCGGTTGAATGAGGTATGGGCAGTTGTGGATCAACCAAAGCTTCGCTACGCTGGAAGTGTGTTTGGGATCATTGTCTCGGTAGAAAGCAAAGTTGCTGGCGATACCCAATTTCTCAGCACTTTGCTTAACGTCTTTTTTTTAAATGTCAAGGTAGACAAATCTATCCATTTTACCATCTATAAAATGTAAATTGCCTGGTCCTGCGCTCGACATACAGCCCCAAACCATGACAAAGCCCCCTCCGTGCTTTACGGTCGCCTTAGTGTTTTTTGGATCAAATTCTGTGTGTGGCATATGCCACACATACATCTTACCATCCGACCCATGCAAATTAAATTTGCTTTCATCAGTGAACAAAACCTGAAAATATTGCATAATATTAAAAAAAGTCGATTTTATATATATTTATATTCCATCAAATTACTTGATTACAAAAATCTGGTGCTTTTAACAGGTACTCCTTGGCAAATCGCACTCTAGAGTTTTTGTTCTTAGGGCTTATAAATGGCTTTTTTCTGGCAACTCTTCCATGGTAGCCATACTTGTGCAACGTGTTTTGCACAGTATTTAAGCACACATCCTTTCCAGTGCGGTTTTTCAATGCTATTTTTAATTCTTTCGCCGTTTTGAAAGGATTTCGTTTAACTTCTCTTACTATAATTCGCTCTTCTCGCTCTTTTAATATGGTGCCTTGCCCTTCTCGACTCTTATTTTCTAGCCTGAACTCATCACGGAATCACTTAATAATATCATGTACAGTTGATTTGCCTCTACCGACCAGTTCAGCAATTTCTCGGACAGTTTTTCCTTCAAAATTCAGCCTGACTATAAGTTGTCTTATTTCCACCGTAGTTTGCTTTCCGTTTGGAGACATTTTAATGAACTTTCTAATGTGTTGCACTGCAAAGACTAACCACAACTCATAACGACAGACAAAATGCAAGTTCCAAAAAGAAACTTGCAAAACAACGGAACTTTTCCATTGGTGTTTTACTTTGTCCGATTATTCGTTGCGCGCCACAAATTGACTTATTTTTGTTTTTGTTCTTGTATTATAATACTTGAAGATAAATGTTTTGTTTTTTTTTAATACTAAGTTAGGTAAATATCTAAAATATATATAAATGCGAAAAAAAGTATAAAAAGTCCATTTCTACTTAATTTAAACTCACTCAAACATTCAAAAAGAGCTTGTCCGATTATGCGATGAGGCCACTGTATATTCTTGGTCGGTATGATGAGACGAGTCGATTAAGCTTTGTCTGTCTGTCTGTCCGGTTCTATGTAAACTAGTCCCTCAGTTTTAAAGCTATCGAGCTGAAATTTTGTACGAAGCCTTCTTTCTATTGCACGCTGAAAATATGTCGAAACCAACGGAATCGGACCACTACGTCATATAGCTGCCATAGGAACGACCGGTCCAAAAATTCGTCTTTGTGAGAAAAACTTTTTTATTTCTATAGCTATCTTTTTCAAATTTCGCACTAATCAATCAAATTTATAGCTAAACCAAACTTCTGAATTTGGTTGTAATTGGACTACTCTATCATTTAGCTGTCATAGGAACGACCGTTCTAAAAGCAGGTTTTTGTTAGGAAAACTTTTTTATTTCTGAAGATATCTTCACCAAATTTCATATTATTCCATCGCATTGACTACTAAATCAGGTCCCTAAATTTAGTTGAAATTGGCTCACTATTTCATATACCTCTCATAGGAACAGTGAAATCGGAACAAGTTTTGCTACTAATTTCAAAGTGGCAAATGCACCATAAGTCTCTCTTAATTGCCCTAACCCCTTGTGCGTCAACTGTTCCATTTGGCCCAGTTGACGTTTCACGGCATAAACTGGTTTCGGAGAATGCAGTTGCCAGCATGCACCTCCTGCACATCCATGGCCACGAACGTCGTCGTGGACGGGACTCGAACCCGAAACGCCGGTAGTCAAACATGAGACTGATGCCTCAACACACTGCGCTACCGGTCGCCCCAAATGTACCATAAGTCATAATGAAGGTATGATACATATCATACCTTTTTTACCAATATAATCCTCTTTCAACTTTGTATACCTTTGGCAGGAATGCTCTAATTTCTTTATTCCCTCCAAACCAAGTGGCGATCCCCGGACAGGTCTGCAAACTCTCTCTGGATCCTGTCAACTCCTTGTTGGGCATAGGGCATTAACCACACCGACTTTCCACCTCGTCCTGTTCGCCGCCATCGCTTTCAACTGTCTCCACGATTTGCCTAATGACTTACCCTCGACCCCAACTGATCTTCTCCAGGTGTTTCTAGGTCGTCCAACGCGGCGACTTGCATCGGTTCCCTGTGGGTTCCAATCGAGGGCCTGTTTAGCAATGTTTTCCGGCCCCTTTTGGAGTGTGTGACCTATCCATTGCCACTTTCGCCTTTTTATAGAGGTGCCTATCCAATCCTGGCGAGTAATGAACAGGAGGTTGTCGTTGGAAATGACCTCCGGCCAGCGTATGTGCAGGATGCGCCGTAGACACTGGTTCACGAAAGTTTGCAATCTAGTAGTTGTTATCGCCCTGGTCACCTTCCAAGTTGAACAGCCATAAAGAAGCACAGATTTTATATTGGTTATTGGTTTCGAAGATCCTGAGTTTGGTACGTCTGGTGATGGTGTTGTTTTGCCAGAAAGGAGTTAAACTGAAAAAAGCTGCTCGAGCCTTATTGATGCGAGACTGTACATCAGCATCCGCTCCACCATCTGCTGTAACTACGCTTCTGAGGTAGCAAAAATTGTCCACTTTTTCCACCGTCTGCCCCGAAACACAAAAATCGCTCTGTCTTCCTGGATCCAAGCTCAAGTACTTAGTTTTGGCAGTATTGATTTTGAGCCCCGCATTGCCACTTTCGCGGTGCAGGGCATCGGTCATTTGAACTAGATGATCCGATATATTTGAGAGAAGACATATCGTCAGCGTAATCCAGGTGTTGAAGGTATTCAAACAGGTTCCATCTAATACCTTTGCTCTGGTGTTCACGAAGCGCACTGCAGAGTACGTCGTTAATGGCAATCAAAAACAATATAGGTGACAAAATGCAGCCTTGCCTCACTCCGCTATATACCTCGAAGGGATCTGAAAACTTACCCTTGTGTAAGACGTGACATTGGGCTCCGCTATAGGACTCCTTGATTATGGATATGATTTTATCTGGTATACCTCTCCTATGTAAAGCCTTCCAGATGTATTCCCGGTCAACGCTGTCAAACGCTTTCTCGAAATCGATGAACATGAGATGTAATGGGGATCTCCATTCTGCGGATTGTTCAATAATAATTCGGAGAGTGTTGATGTGGTCGCTACATGAAAAGTCCTCACGAAAACCGGCCTGTTCATCGTTCAGTGTGCGGTCAACAGTTTGCTTGATCAGGTTTAAGGCAATTTTTCCCATCAGTTTGGAGACTGCGGGGAGGAGGCAAATTCCACGCCAATTATTACAATCCTTACAATCCTTTGCGATGTAAAGATGATCCGAGCGATGGCTTGCGATGCAAAGATGATCCCGGATGTTCACTGCACGCAGTTATGGAGAGTAGAGACCAATTTAGTTCAAGGAATAGAATCTGTTCGACATCATATCGTTTGTGCTTGACCCAGTAAATTTATTTCTGTTTCAAAACAGTGCTCTAAAAATGGAAGGGCGTCACCATTGGGTGCATCCCATTAATGAAGAAAGGTCCAGTGTTGGTGAATTTCATCATCTCTTCCGCGACCTCAGACGAGAGGTTTCACAAGCGGATTGAGCAGCGGCGCACCGCTGTGGATAAACGCAAAAAGCGGCAGCCGCGGCGCCTTTAGGACGATGAATGTATAAACCGCTCGACTCGCCGTTGCGACCATCGCCGCGGTTTGTGGAGCGGCGAGATTGCATTTGAATTCAGTGTAAGAGCCGGTACACTTGGACGTCCAAATGACGCCTCCCTCTTTGATACCTAACTGCATTTCAATTCACATGATGCGATAGGACGCAGCGTCACTCTGTATTATATAACCCGGGCCACATAATAGCGAACCTGAATTTACAATTTATGTTATTTTTAGTTTTAAATAAACTGTTTTTTGGCCATTACTTCTAAAATATAAGGAATATCGCATTTTTAACACCATTTTCACCCCCCTCACAAACCCCCGTCCGAGCTGAGAGCTCCCTCCCCACCATTTTTTTTCAAAATTAATTGTCAATTGTACAATAGTAGTCACGATCAACGATTAACAATTAATTAATTGGCACTTAAAAGTGATCTTCAAGCGAATGGTTTAAGAAACATCATACAAATCAGACATTGTGACCGTGTCCGTGTTCCGGGTTCGAATGTATGTAGGCCGGCTTATTAAAAATTGATATGCGGACGCGTGAAATGACGCAGATAGGAGCAGAAACCAGCGTCATCCCAGATAGCTATCGCGGCGGCAAAATGCCGCCGATGAGCCGATAGTTATCGGATAGCTATCTGCGGCCATGTGCATCGCTTCATTGCCCGTAATGTATTTCTTCCTATCCGATTGAAAGTGACGCAGCGTCAGACGGCATTTCGACGTCCATGTGCACCGGCACTAAATATGTAAACCGCCGCTTCTGCTCTATGCCTTTATACGCAGCGGTGTCCGCTGCTCAAACCGCTTGTGAAACCACGCGACCTTATTACGGTGGTAATAACCTTTCATTTGAGCCATACTGAATCAAAACCGGAGTCCAAAGCGTATATACCCTAGACTTGTACAGACCTAGTTGTGATACCAAAACTTCCAACTGACAACGGGCATTGCATTAAAAGTGAATTTCCCATATGGTCAGTTTGAGCTGTGGGCGTGGATCCAATGAAAAGTTTCATCGTTCATCCATTCAAATTTTGGATATTTACATTTGAACTAACGTTTATAGGGAAGGTTGCCGTTCATTCAATAGGATCTTGCCCATTCTCAAAATCAACTAACAACCTACACTATAAATATTTGTCGCAGGGGACGTAGGGGCTGCTTGGGACGGAGCTTGGCCATTTCCAATACCAACCAACTAAATCTAAATCCAAATATTTGAACCAAATTTCAAGTCGCTAGCTTCATTCTATCGAAAGTTATCGCTCATTTAAAATTTCATCTGTAGGGGTTCCTTCGGTCGGATCTTGCCCATTTTCAATACCAACCAACTAGATCATGCTACAAACATTTGACCAAAATTTCAAGTTTCTAACTTCATTCTATCGAAAGTTATCGTGCGAACGAACAGACAGACAGACAGATATGGCTAAATCGAATCAGGAGATGACCCTCATAATTTCCATGTATACACTGCCACACCGCCGCGCCTAAAAGTCTAGGGTATAAAAGCAGATATACATGCATTTTTTTCAATGTGATCTTACATCAAATATTACTTTACAGCTCGTACTTGCACCATACTGGCTCCAAAAAGCTTCACATCGCAAAGCCCATAAACTACATCGCAAAGCCCATTAAATTCCATCGCAAAAAATCAGCAGTCGGTACTCGCACGAAAAAGCAAAGAAGTTTGTGAAAACATCGGGCCATCGCTCGGCTCATTATTGCATCGCGCGCAGTGTGTACACTCAAAGCGTGATTCCATTTAAAATTGAAGACTTTCCATTTTCTTGCTTTAAAAGCTTGTAATCGCATTGCATCGCTCGACCCGGCTCGGCTCGGCATCGCACGCAGTGTGAACATCCACTTAGGTTACCTTTCTTCGGGATCTTAATAATGAGAATGACGCCCTTCTTCCATTCTTTAGGGAGAGTTTCGGTTTGCCAATACTCTTGGATAAGGGGGAGAAGAATATCCGCAGTAGCGTTGATATCCCCGCCTTAAAGAATTCCACCGGAATTCCATCTATCCCCGGGGCTTTACCCGCTTCCATCGATTTAATAGCCACAGTTAATTCCTGTTTAGATGGTGGATTGGTATCAACTCTGGCTATTTGCGGAATATTTTCTACTTCTAGCGAAGATGAATTCGAATGTCCAAAGGTGTTGTTGAGGACCTCAATGAAGTGCTCTCTCCACCGTCCCAGTTGGTCTTCATCAGTGACCAGTAGAGACCTGTCTTTATCTTTCACGGGATATTCAGCTGTAAAAGATTTGCCAGTTAATGGCTTGATAAGTTTGTAAAGGGTCCCACTGTCACCACGCCGCTTCCTCTTCCTTCTCCGCTAATGCATTGATGTTGTTTCGTTTGTCCCGTCTTACGCTTCTTTGCACGCCTTTCTGAAGAGAACGGTATTCAGCTCTAAGTTGGTCTTTGACTGCGTCGTCAGTGGCTGAGTTGATTTGTCCTCTAATTCTCTTGCGTGCCGTGATTAGAGACCATGAATGGCCTTCTACCGCGCTCCAATCTGCCCGCAAAAGTTTCACCGCACGAAATAAATGAGTCCTTAGCGACGTTCCATCTATCATCAATTGTAGGAGTCTCATAAGATGGTGGTGCATTAGCTTTTTCGTGCAAGGCGGTGGAATAAGCACGTCTTATAGATGGATCTTTACGCTTTTGCACATTAAAACGTGACAAGATTCTTGCATTTTGAGGGCGATGGATCGCTGCCGTTCGTAAGCCTACTTTTGCGACAACAAGTTGGTGATCGCTACCAATATCAGGACCCCGCTTCGACCTGACGTCTAAGAGACAGTTCCTCCATTTCTTGCAAATTGCTATATGGTCAATCTGGTTCTCTGTTCTGCCATTCGGAGAAACCCAGGTTGTTAAATGGCATCGTTTGTGCTTGAACAAAGTACCGCCGATGACGAGCTGACGAGAGTTGCAAAACTCCACGAACATCTCGCCATTTTGGTTCCTGTTGCCTAGGCCATGTTTGCCCATTAGGTGTTCCAAACCAAGATTGTCAGACCCGACTTTGGCATTGAGATCCCCCATAATAATCTTTATGTTACCTTTGGGAGCCTTGTCGAAGGTGTCGCCGAGTCGGTGATAGAATGCGTCTTTAGCTGATTGATCCGCTGGTTCAGTCGGGGCGTAGCACTGAATTATTGTGAGGTTTCTTACCCTGGATTTAAATCTGGCTGTAATGATACGGTCGGAGATTGGCTTCCAGTCAATTAAAGATAGGCGTGCCACCCTAGTCAACAGGATTCCGACGCCTGCCATTCGAGGTGACTTATCGTCTTCATTTCCAGAGTAGAGCAGTACTGTTTGGGAGCTTGGTGATAAAGTCGATCCCGATCCAGGCCATTTTGTTTCGCTTAGTCCTAGTATATCGATGTTATATGCGGTCATTTCCCGTTCGACTTCAGTGAGCCTCGCACTATTGCACTCGCCCCACATCGTTCGAACGTTCCAAAAACCGATCGTGGTCCGTTGTTTGTAGCCAAAAGTCGTTGCCGGTGAATCAGTCCGTGGTATCCGAGGCTCGTTTAATGTTTCGAGTGTAAATTTATTTCAGGTACGCAGGTTACAAGCCCGCATACCCAATCTTAGGGGAAGGGTTGCTTCCTTAGGTGTCCTAAGAGTCGCCGGGAGCTATTTTTTATATAGCGCAGAGGTAGCTCTCCAATGGTGTTTTTAATTGCGCGTTCTTTTGATGATCTTTCAGCTGGGTGTGACATGTTGGTGTTATCACAACTATGTTGCAACTCCACCGTTCGCCTATTTCCTGAGACGCACTGGTGTTATTGGCCATGATCATCGTTATGTGCCTCTACCAAATGTTTTGCAGTGCAAAACTCGGTTGGCTTGGTTAGCCGTTCCAGGAGGCGCCCACGCGGAGGACTATGGTAGAGGTCTTTGCCCCCCGAGTGATGACGGAGGTCGAGGGTATGGGCGTTCAGACCATACGTAACAGTTAAGTGCCGAAACCTCCCCAATAGTGAGCAGAGGTTCGGCAACAATGTTGAGTCTATAATAATAATTGTATTCCGGGGGATATCCGAAGCAGACGGTCCAATGAAAGTCGTCGCAGATCCCTGTTTTGCTAGAGCATCCGCCGCCTCATTTCCTGTTGTACCTGTGTGTCCTTTTACCCACATCCGCGAAACCTCATTTTCTGAGGCACACGTGTTGAGCTTTCGCACACACTCTAGTACCAGTTTAGAGTTTATGTTCGTCTGCTGCATGCGTCTGACCATCGATTGGTTGTCCAGTGCAATAAGGATTATCTTCCCCCGCACCTGACCTTCCAGTAGGTGGTCCAAGATTTAGTCCATTGTGGATGCGAGTCGTGATGACATCTAGGGCTGTAGTCGTGCTATGCATCTTTCTGAAGCCGTGTTGATGGTCGGCAAGTCGAATGTGGGTCCCTACTATCGGTTTGAGTATAGCCTCGAGGGTTTTCGCGACTGGGGAGAGCAGAGATACGGGACGGTAGGACCCTCCCAAGTTGGCCTTCTTACCGGGTTTTAATATGGGGATTATTTTTCCGGTCTTCCATATTTCCGGTATCACTAACGACGATAATGATAGGTTCAGTGTCGTCGTTAAGTACTCAATGACTGGCGTATCCAAGTGTTTCAACATGGTCATTGATATGCCGTCAGCTCCTGATGCTTTGGTGTTGTCTGCATCCTTAATAGCTTTGGCTACTTGGCTTGGGGTGACCTGAAGCATTTGGTCCACTGCTAAATTGCGGATGTTTCTTCGGATTGTACGTTTGAGCTTGTCGTTGGGTGGATGTTCGACAATCTTCCGGTTGAAGTGGTTGGCGCACTTGATCGGGTCGTAGTAAGATTTATTCCCGAACTCGATGGCTATATGTCCACTTTTCTTGGTGGGGTTGGTCAACGATTTAACAGTGGACCAAAGCCTGGATACATTGGACTTGAGGTTGCAGATGTTCAGGTGGGCATGCCATTTGGCCTTTCTGTGTTCAGCTACCTGTTTCTTGATTGTAGCATTCAGCACACCTATTTGTGGATCGTCTGGGTTTGATTAGCGAATGCGATCTCTGTCATCTGCTAGTGTGGCGGCAGACGTAGGAAAGTTTGGCCGGACCTTAGGGATTCTGCCTGCAGGTGTGAATCTAGCTGCTGCCCTGATGATGATTTCCCTAAAGCTAAATTCAGCAACTCGCACATTCGTAGGTACTGGGAGAGCGGAGATAGCGTTGTTGATGGATAGTTGGAATCCATTCCAATCTGCTCTATTGTAGTTGATAAAAGTGCGGCGTTCTGCAAACATTTGATGCGAAGGTCGGTCAAGTCTTATGATGATAGGCGGATGATCAGATAGCAGGGTGAGATGTGGCTCACAGATGAGATTACTGATGAGGCTGGCACTAGCGATCGAGATGTCAGGTGAGCTGGTGCATGAGCCTGTAATTCTCGTTGGAGCGTCGTCATACAAGGGGCAGAAATCGTAGGAGTCGAGTTGTTCTGCGATGGTGACTCCTCTAGCATCGTTACTGAGATTAGAATGCCATAGCTCATGGTGCGCGTTAGTCTCCTAGTAATAGACGATGGTAACCGGAGAGTAGGGGGTCCAGGGGGACTCGATAACCTGAGGGGGCTGGATACCGACGGGATGTAGATATTGAATATTTCCATCTCTACATTCCCGGACTTAACTGCTATTGCCTGGCTTTCGAGGACGCTGTCGTTGTCATTAGGTAAAGTCAGTTCTCGGTATGGTACCTCCAGGTGCATCAAGAAGGCGAGTCCTCCTCCTGAACCAGTAGCTACGATGAAAGAATACAGGATGTAATATAAGCGAGAATTTTGGGAACCATTTTCTTCATGTGGTTGTGCGCACCAACACTATCTCATTTTCAATGGGCTCATTCACCAAACATGAGCAACAACGCGGCAACTACTGCCGCTCCGGAGCATTCGTTCTGGAATGACTACCTCGCTTTGTTATTGTGTGTGCTATCGGAATCCACATGGCACATGATCCGAACATACAGAAGGTCTTATCAAGACAAATATTTCTTTCTCTACGATTTTGTGAAATTTATCCTGAAATACAACGCGAAAACCACGAAACTAGTGCGAAATCTTTATTTCCGGGACTCTCGCACTTTTCGCTACGGAGGTGAAGTAGCGGCTCAGCAATATGAATGAGCCCAATAGTGAAAATGACAGACGGACATCTGTTTACCTTGCGACTGGCGAGAAATGGCCCGCGAAAGAAAACAATTGTTTTATTAAGAACACAATTGTATTTTATTTATTCCAACGCCACATCACGGTTCCGCACATCTTAAAGGACGCGTTCAACACTTTTACGTGTGTAATGAGATTCTTATTTTCCGGAAATTCTACTTGTTTCGGCGGACTTTTACGACGCGCGCTATTTTTGTAAAATTTGGGTGTTTCGCACTATATTTTACATTTACAAGCCCACAAATAGAATTTAAGATTCGAATCTCGCAAGATTACGAAAAAATTTCACCAAACAAACTTAACTTTCTCTTATTAAACCGCACTTGAAAATTCCACTGCGCCAATTCACTTCTTTAAAACTAGGAACTGTCAACCAAACAATTGTCATCCAGTCTAAACAACCAAAACAGCTGTTAAAGTTTGGTTCCCCACACACATAGTGTATATGTGCGTTAGATCTCATCCATATAGATCGTTGACCAGTAGGTCTTTGCGCAAGATGGTGTGGTTACCATAAGAAGTTAAAGACAAATTAGCATGGAGTTTAGTCTGTTGAATGGCTCCAATCATGATGCTATTTCTGTCCATGAACGAACTGACAGCAGTTCGTCAGGAATGCGTTGCAATTCATTGCAGTTGAGCTGCACCAGTGAGAGCATGTAAAAATTTGGTGTTGGTTGTGCCGGGTTGAGACTGTGCCGACCGACGGGAGTTGTTGTTATTGTCGGCGTTGTTATTGAGTTGTGGCCACCTGAGCCAGCTAACGTAGTAGGGTATGAATTCACCGGACTAGATTGTGTTGTTGGTAACCTATCAGGAGGTGGATGTTCGATAAACTGTTTATTAAAGTTGTTGGCGCACTATGTTGGGTCGTTAACCGTAATGTTACCGAATTGGATTGCAACATGCCCTTTGTGTTTGGTTGGGTTTGCAAGAGCCCTAACCGTTTACCAGAGAGTTTATTGACGCCCGTTGTCACGTTGCAATTGTCGAGGTGAGAGTTTTCACTGGAGTTTATTTCAATGCAGTAATGTATTTGAAACTTGGCCATGGAAAGTTAAATGCCATACAATTCAATCCAATTGATAGATACTTTGATTCGATGGCGATAAAATCGATTTTCAATTATTCATCCGGCCGCCTCAAGGCCAACTGTCCGGCCGCGTGACCGGAATGGATTTTCACTGGAGTTTATTTCAATGTACCAATGTATCTGAAACTTAGCCGGGGAAAGTAAAATGCTGTACAATTGAATAGATGAAAAGATACTATAACGGACGGTTTGGCGGGCATCCGAAGATGCCCGTGGGGACGGAGCCTAAGGTAGCATAATGACCGTGAAGGTCGGGCCGTGCCATCTGGCGAAGAAAAAGGCCCCTCAACGAGCTAGGCAGCGGCCTATGCTTGCTGTAGCTCAGTTCGGGAGACGTGGGCGGGGTTTTCGCCGCTCGTTGCCCCTGTCCTTTACGTATTAACAAAAATTCGAGAAGACAACACAAACAAGGGAGGTAAAAATGGGGAATAAAAAAATGAGGCGATAAGGATGAAATGGTTGGGCGATGGCTCGCTTGCCCTCGCGCTCGTATTGAGGTCCAGGTGTAATGGGACCCTCGGCCTCTGGTTTCGTACCACCGACAGATCCTTACTCATCAGGTGCTGCCATAGATCTGCCGGTGGAAGCAGCACTACCAGACCATAATATGGTTCATTGCAGGTGGTTCATTACAATACTTTGAATCTCTGGCGATATTTTTTCAATTGTGCATCCGGCCGTCTCAAGGCCACTTGAACAGGCCATTCACGATCCGGAATTCCTTAAGGCCAGGCCTCATCAGTTTTTCCGGAGAAAAATTCCGGAACGTGTGTGGTGGAGGCATCATCATCATCATCGTGGCGCGACAGCCCGACGTCGGGCCTTGGCCGCCTGGATCATTGTCCTCCAATTATCTCGGTCACGTGACCACGTCCTCCAATTTTGGGAGCCCAGCAGCTGCGCGGCGTCCACACCTACTGAGCTCTCCCAACGAGATCTCGGTCGTCCTCGCAGTCTCGCTTCGTCGACTCGTTCTGCATTCATTACTCTCTTAGGCATGCGATCATCGTCCATTCTTTGTACATGCCCTGCCCATTGAAGTCGTTGTAGTTTGACGATTTTCGAGACTTGCAGCTCATCGTATTTTACATTTCATACAACTCATGGTTGTACCGGATGCGCCATCCATCTCGATCGCAAACAGCCCCGAAAATTCGCCGTAGAACCTTACGTTCGAAAGTGTCTAGCATGTTTTCGGAGGCTTGAGTTAGGGTCCATGCTTCGCAGCCATAGCATAGCACTGGTCGTATAATGGTTTTGTACACGCGGAGCTTCGTGTTTCTGTGCACATGTTTCGATTTCATTATGGGGAGAACCGAGAAAAAAGTCTTATTAGCTAACTGTATCCGTCGCTTGATTTCGTCAGTTTCGTTGGCGTCCCTTGACAGGTTGCAACCCAGGTAAATGAAGTTGTTCACGAACTCGATGTTGAGGTCCCCCACATTGATGCTTGGTTGTGCAGGTGTCCTTGTCACCGATTGCATCATTATTTTAGTTTTACCCTCGTTAATACGTAATCCAACTTCCTTTGCAGCGGTATCAAGCGTATGCAGAAGTTCTTCTGCGTCAGCCAATCTTCGGGACATGATGTTGATGTCGTCGGCGTACGCTGCTAATTGTGTCGACTTGATGAGTAGCGTCTTGCTGTTGTCCAAATTCATGGCCCGAATAACGTATTCCAGTGCTAGGTTGAAGAGCGTCGGAGCCAGTCCATCGCCCTGTTTCAAACCAGTGCGTGTTTCAAATAGATCAGTAAGTCTATTCTGGATCCTGACTTGTGAGACGGAGTTGGTCATCGTCATCTTTGTCAGTCGCACTAATTTTGCTGGTATACCAAATTGCAGCATGATGTTGTACAGTACTCCACGATCGATACTGTCGTATGCCTGCTTGAAGTCGACAAAGATTTGGTATACGTTTACGTTGTATTCCCAGCACCTCTGGAGTATCAGTTTGACTGAGAAGAGCTGATCGGTTGTGGAGCGACCAGGTCTGAAACCGCTTTGGTATTCGCCAATGACTCGTTCTGCGTACGGTTTTATTCTATTTTCCAGAATTTTCGTCAAAATTTTATAGGACGTACAAACTAGTGAGATGCCCCTGTAATTCTCACACCGCAGTTTATCTCCCTTTTTATGAATTGGACAGATGATGCTTCTGCGCCAATCGTCTGGGATCGTCCTCCCATACTCGCAGGAGTAATTGATGTATGGCATCAACTAGACTTGTTTCACCGAATCTTAGCAGTTCAGCTGGAATCTCGTCAGCGCCCGTCGCTTTATTTTGTTTTAGTGACCGCAACGCGAGATCAACTTCCTCTACTGTCGGGGGTTGAATGGGTGGGCCTAGATCAACAATATCGTCGAGAGCTTCCTGTGTGGGGATGTTAGATGGTCGGTTTAGAAGCTCTTCAAAATAAGAGGCCCATCGTTTGTTAATACCATCGGTGTCGCTGATGATGTTTCCATCCTTGTCCTTACAAAGGCTAGTCCTGGGTTGGTAGCCGTTCTTAATTGTATTTACTAGTTTGTACGCTTGTCTGGTGTTCCTATTAGCTAAGTTTTCGTTTATGTTCAGCAACTGCTCGTCAAGGTATTTACGTTTCTTACGTCTAATTATTCTATTCGATATTCGCCGTAGCTCGTCATATTTTTCTCTTCTGGCTCTGGTTCCTCGTTGAATCCATTGTCTGTAGGCCTCGTTTTTCGCGTCAAGTGAATTTTTGCATTCTTCGTCGAACCAGTCATTTCGCGCTCGCCGGGCTTTATATCCCACGACCTTCTCTGCGACATCCTTGATGGTACCCTTGAGTTCTTCCCAGAACCCATGGACGCCTGTGTTGCTGATGTTGTGTAGCATAGGTGATAGTTTTTCCTCAGGGGCGGTAGTATACGCCACCGCTGTAGCATCACTCAAGAGCTTATCAACCGCAAAGATTTTGGGAGGGCTGATTCTTGACTGGTGCACTGAGGAAATTCTACATCTGTAGGTTGTCTTCACCAAGTGATGATCTGAGTCGCAGTTTGCTCCTCGATAGGAGCGGACATCCATGACACTAGACGCCCATCTCCTGCAAATGAGGACGTGGTCAATTTGGTTGACGGTATGTGCGTCTGGAGACTTCCAGGTCTGCTTGTGAATGCGTCGATGCGGGAAACACGTAGAGCTTACGACTAGATTCCTGCTGCAGGCGAAGTCTATAAGTCGCTGGCCGTTATCGTTACATTCTTCATGGAGGCTGTGGCCTCCAGTGGTCCCCCGATGCCAGCTTTCATTCCCGACTTTCGCGTTAAAGTCTCCCAGCAGCAATTTGACGTCGTTTGTTGGAAGTGAGTCGAAGAGAGTTTCAAGGCGGGCGTAGAACTCGTCTTTTACTGCGTCTTCTTTAACTTCAGTGGGGGCATGCACATTGATGAGCCAGAGATTGAAGAATCGAGTCTTGATGCGAATCGCACACAGCCGTTCATTTATGGGTTTGAAGTCAGTAATATGCGGTTTGAGGTGATTGTTCACTATAAATGCTACTCCAAACTCCTTGCGGCCCGATGGTTTGCCACTTGTAAAAATTGTGTGCGATTTCTTGTCATTAATCTCGCTGCCAAGCCAATTTGTTTCCTGGACTGCAGTAATGCTCAGTTTGTACTTTTCGACCTGTTGAAGGAGGGCCTTCTCGGCCCCCGGTTTGTTCAGGGAGCGTACATTCCAGGATCCGAAAGAATAATCCTTTATTCGTTTGCGTGGTCGTCGTTGTTGATCCGTCCAATCCGAGGCTTTTGTTCCAGGTTTCTTGACATGGAGTGGTTTTTACAAGGACGAGTTGTCAGCACGTCGCTTAACCCCATTCAGGGGATGGTCTCGGAGATAGCTGCTTCAGATGGATTAATAAACGTGCTGGAGCCCACACAACTATGTAGCAGGTCCAACTACGCAAGCCAATCCATCCTACTAGACCTGAGACGCTTAGGTGTTCGTCAGCCATTCAGGCTACAGCTATCTGCCTTTTCCAAACTGTCTTATCGCTAAGACATTGGCCGTCAGCGAATTGATACACTGCCGTTACCAGGGGGCGCCCACGCGGAGGACTATGGAAGGTCTTTGCCCCCCGTGGTGGAGGCATGGCGGGAACGATTTTCCTTCCGGCCACCTGAAAGGCCAATCCGAAAAAACGGCTATACACGATCCGGAATTCCTCAAGGCCAGGCCTGGTCAGTGTTTCCGGACAGGAATTCCGGATGGTGTATGTTCGGCTTTACGCAACAAGTGACCTATCCACTGTCAGTTTCACCTACGTATCAATCCAGATAAATAAAACAGTATTTGACATTTAAGTTTTATTTTTTTCAATCTCACATATGACAGTTTACAGTTGTATTTATGACCCTGCAATGATGCAAGGGTCGTCTTTGAATCTTAGCCTAGTAATTGAAATATCATTTCGATTGAAATATTACATGAAAAGAGTTTATAAATAATACTGTCTTAAGTACTAAATCTTTTTTAAATTCTTTTGTAACTTAAATTCATTTGAACAGTATGATGATTTGAAGCCAATTCGAATCGATATCCATTTCTGATTAACAGCTATTCGTATGTCCAAGTTTACATATCTGTTTGTACGTAGTCGGTTCCATCATAATACATGTTCATGTTCGTAAAATAATTATTTTTCACTGTCTGATACAACTAAATATCAATGCGAAACAAATATGAAGAACTCATATTCAAAAAATTGTATTCTTTACAAAATGCTTCAATTATATACATATCTAGTATGTACCAGTGTATGACGTATTTCAACTTTTGCCTCTTTGTTCCCGTTCTTGCGAAACGAAAGGGCGTAAACTTAAATTCTAATATTCTTAATTTTTTCAACAGCTCCTATACTTCTTTTGTTCTCGTTTCAATACCGCCTAATATGTAGTTCGAGATCATAATATTTTGTGAGAGAGCGAAGCAGTGCACTTAGTCACCTAAGCGTCGTCCCGAGGCTCGTGGAGACGGAGAACGAGACCGGGAATCGACGCGACGTCGCGATGCTGAGCGACTGCGTCGTGGTGATTTGCTGTGCCCACGACTATCATTGCTGTGCGAACGACGTGGAGACCGTGACGAGTTGTAGCGACGTTTTGGCGACCTGGACGCTCCATTCCGTTCAGGACTTGTGCGGCTAGTGCCGTTGCCATGTCCATTTTCACGGGAACGTCTGCTATCGGCGACACGTTCCGGATGCGAACGATATGACGACCGAGACCTAGAGCTGCGACGTGAATGTGATCGACTTCCGGTACGCGATCTAGTACGATGATCCCGTGAATGCGAGCGGCTCCGAGAGCGTGACCTACTGGAAAATTAATAAAAAACTGAATTAGAACATATGGCGACAATTGTAACGCTTTAAGTCTATTTTCAAAAGGTATGTAGCCGAATGCATGTGGAAGAGACGATATCCTCACTATATTTACACAAACAACAACACAATACGATCTTCCACATGCACTGTGCTACTAGCGTAATTATACATATGAATCAACAAGCTTTTAGCGGACACTACATTATTAAAAAATTAATAAAATATGTATCATGTTCACCGTGGTGCTTCACCTAGAAACAAAGGGTTTATACGTAGGAAATTAAACAAAAAAATTTTTACGAAACTCACTAGCGATGTTCAATTGTCTTTATCATTTGTATACAATGTTCGCTTCGCGCGCGCTCTCTCTCTCTCTCTCTCTGTGTTTCTGTGTTCTAACTCTGATTCTGATTTCAAGATGACAACACAAACGTTTCAGCTCTTGCAGATCGATACCGTTGCCAATAGCGACATGAAGTTCTAGTAGAAAGGCATAGGAGGATCATGCAAGATGCTTCTCGAGATGACGCTGACAAATTCAGACCACGATGCAAACACTACGAAATTTCAGTTGAACTAACAGCCTGTTTCTGCCTGATATACAAATCAAATAGACAAGCAAAGAATTTGGTTTTTGTCTCGTCTATTTCGAGGACATTGCTTTCGCATATTCAAAAAAATATGCATATACTTGTTGCACCCACTCTATCGATGACACGAATCCCTGGCTTCTAACCATACCATTTTATGTACGTTTCGTTCTCTATTGCTATCACCTGATGATAATCCCGATGTTCTTGCTGACAAGACGGATGACAAAATATCGAACGTGGACTGGACAAGCTTTCATGATGAAAATGTCTTTTTGGTTTTTTTTTTTTTGGTTTTCACTCTCGAAGATCGCAAGCAAGTGTTCAGATGACTTTCTGTTTGATTTCGAACAGGTGAAAACTCGATGTTTGTTGCTGTTCAAGGAGTGTGATTCATACACGGGATAACGGATCAGATCAGATTTGTCTATCGACCGAAGAACAAACTATAAATTTCAAATAATAAAATGAATCGTTTTAATATATGCCAAGTAAGTGTGCAGAATTGAAGATTTTCGATTATTGTATGTTAATTTTTCAATTTTTGTTAGGTGTTATATTGAGGTGTGGTTGAATTTTAATGCAGAATAATATCCGAGATCAACTATTTACATGAGTTTGAATGCATAGTTGTAGTAGGAAGTTTAAAAGCTTAGCTTGATCAGTATACATACACAAAATTAACCTTATCAAAGAAGCATTCTATATCCGTTGTTTTCCTTTATTGTGCTTTAGTGTCACCATACACTCTCTCTCTCAATATCCCTAACCCCTTGTGGGGCGTAGCTCGTCAACCGTTCCATATGGCCCAGTTGACGTTACGACGGCATAAATTGGTTTCGGAGAGTGCAATTGCCAGCATGCACCTCCTGCACATCCATGGCCACGAACGTCGTCGTGGACGGGATTCGAACCCGAAACACCGGTAGTCGAACATGAGACTGATGCCTCAACACACTACGCTACCGATTGCCCCGACTCACCATACACTGTCGAACTCGATCTTGAACGTGGTACAAATGTCCTCTGAATAGCTCAAGACACACACACACACTTCACATAACCGTGAATAAAACCGGTCCACTTGTACCATGTTCGAGATCGAGTTCGACAGTGTATGGTGACACTTAAATAGAAGGGAACGCGTGCCTGAAAGGGCTTCGGGGAAACAAATTGTGGTGGGGATTTTTTTTCACTTTTTATGTTTTTTGCGGTGCTGAACACGAATCCGTAGCTTCCCACCAAAATTTCTTTACGGAACATGGTCAAAATCTCAGAAAACCTCAAAATTTCGGTACTTTTTTGGGTTTTTCGATTATAACTTGAAAATCGAGAGTTACTCGCCTAAGTCTTTTCAAAGACTTTCCCGTGGTCCGATTTCAATCAAAGTTTGTACGTAGCTTCTTTGGGTGATTATAAGTACCACTCGGTGATATTACGGTCCAGCTGATGGTATGCGTAAAGACATAAGGACTCTCTTGATCACGAAATGAAACAGAAACCAAACCTAGTAGATATGGTTATCTCCTGATTCGGGGTGATGGGACCAAAGGCATTTTGAATCCTTTGGTAAGGACTAACGGACGTGGTTGACTTACTTTTGAGCGATGCTACGGCGCAGGCATACACAGTCGCCCTTGAGGAAAAACTATCACCTAGTGATGGGCATAATGACTCTTTTCACTGTGCCAGCATATAAGCTCTGACTCTTTCCAATGAGTCGTTCAAAAAGAGTCATGCAAAGAGTCTGAAACTTGGTAAAAAACATATTCAATAAAAGTCGTAGATGGGCGACCCCAACTTTTTTTCTCTTTTTTGACTCCAGATTCGGAGTTGGCTACCCCCCAATGCCCTTTAGTTCGAGCCAGCCCGATCGGACCACTATTTTCCATGAAAGCGGGGCTGCCAGTCTGGGATGGGCGACCCCAATTTTTTTCTCTTTTTTGACCTCAGATTCGGAGTTAGCGACCCCCCAATACCCTTTAGTTCGAGCCAACCCGATCGGACCACTATTTCCCATGAAAACGGCCCTGCCAATCTGGAGCGAGCTCTTTTGACTCTTTTTGAACGAATCTTTTTGTGCGAGTTGATTTTGTGTCGCTCTTTTTGAACGAATCTTTTTGTGCAGTACGGTTCTGTATCGCTTTTTGAACGAATCTTAGAGAGGGGAGGAGGGGATAGGGAGGGAGAGGGCTGAGGAGCATCCAAATAGTGGGGATGAATGCTCCATGTTTCCATCCATCCCCTCAGCCCGCATGGGGGCTCTTAAGGGGGGTCAAAATGGTGTCAAAAATGCGAAATTCCTTATATTTTAGAAGTTATGGCCACAAAACAGTTTATTTAAAACTAGGGTATAAAGAGTAGTGGTGTAACTGTTTGAAACAGAATGATTTATGGGATAAACTGAATCGTGGTCGTGTGAACGGTCCACAACCCAAGGCAGTTCACTTTCCAGTCCACGCTCGATACAAGCGTTACAAGCGTGAGATCGGAAGCGTGCCACGCTGTTGTGTATTTGTCCCGTCAGAACGCTGCTTTACACTGTAGCTGTAGTGGAAGTGGAAGCTATGGGTTTTTGTTTGGTTTCATCTAAAGTTGAGCTTGAGCTTACGTAAGACGAATACTTTTGTTTTAGAATGTTGGGATTGTTTTCTGTATTTGGAGAAACTTGGCTGTGCGGTGCGACGCGACGTAAGTAAATGATTTTTGATATGTTTGCAGTCAGCATGGGTTGTTGCGTATATGTCTATTTAGAAGTATACACAATGCGTGCATTGCATACTGCATAGAGATGAATATGAATGGATTTAGATGGGATTGCTTTGGTAGATAAATTATGGTGGTTTTGCTTTTAGATAGATAATGGGATGGGATGGGATGTGAGTGAATGAATGTATTGTATTACATTATATGTAATGAGAAATGAGCGTGGATTGGTTATGCGTTGGGTAGTATTCATGCGATTGGCTAGTTTGGGAATTAATTTTACGGTGAGTCATTCTTAAATTGAACGACTCGGAGGCTATGTCGTTGTGCCGAATCTTTCGCTCATTCTGTTCGAGTCGTTCAAAAAGAGCGACTCGTTACTGTGTCACACATCACTACATCACCTATGCTACACGACACCAACAACACAGGTGTACACGGGTTCCAGGAAGAACTTGAAGGTACCGTCAAGGAAGTTGCGGAGAAGATCGTGGGATACAAGGCCCGTCGAGCCCGAAATGACTGGTTTGAAGAAGAATGCAGGAAATCACTTGGCGCAAAAAACGAACCCTACAGACAATATATCCAAAGTGTAACTAGTGCCAAAAAAAGAAAAATATGACGACCTACGGCGAATATCAAATGCAATAATTAGACATAAGAAACGGAAATACTTTGACGAACAGTTCCTGAACATAAATGAAGGCCTATCTAATAGAAACACCAGACAAGCGTTTAGACTAGTAAATACAATTCAGAACGGCTATCAACCCAGGACTAGCTTCTGTAAGGACAAGGATGGAAACATCACCAGCGACACCGATAGCATCAATAAACGATGTACGTCCTATTTTGAAGAGCTTCTGAATCCAACATATAACGTCCCCATACAAGAAGCTCAAATCGATGACGTTATCATAAATCATTGCCCTACTACACAACCTCCGACAGTAGACAAAGTTAATCTCGCCTTTCGATCACTCAAACCAAATAAAGCGCCGGGCGCTGACGAGATTTCAGCTGAGTTCCTAAATTCGGTGGAGCGGGTCTATTAAATGCCATGCACTAACAACTTCTGCGAATCTGGGAGGAAGAGGTGATCCCAGACGATTGGCGCATGAGCATCATCTGTCCCATCCACAAGACCCTTTACACGTCAGGACTCCCTACGCCGCCTGACGGACTCGAAATTGTCAGTTATGCTGATGACTGCATGATTTTAGCAACCGGCAACGACATCACTCAAATGTGCGAACAGATAAATGGATATCTCGACGAACTGAACACCTTCTTCGTCAGCAAAAATCTTACTCTGTCTGCGCCGAAGTTTACCGCTACACTGTTTACCACATGAACGAACAACAAGTGGATATTGCAGTAGATGGTCAAACTATCCCACCATTAACCACCGTAAAATTCTCGGTGTCACCCTTGACAGCATGGCTACCTTCTCGGCCCATGCGTCAACCATTTATGACAAGATGAGACGAAATAATTCCTCAAATCTCTAGCTGGCGGTTCCTGGGGGAAAAACAAGGAGACCCTACTAACGACAAATCTATCGGGAGATCTGTGGCCAATTATGCGACTTCCATCTGGTCGGAAAACTTATGTGACACTCAATGGAGGAACGTCCAGACCTGCCAAAATACAGCTCATAGAACTGTCACAGGCTGCCTACTGATGTCGTCGCAGGACCACCTTCACCAAGAAACCAGAATGATGCCCCTAAAAACCAGAACACACTTCCAACGAAGCAGTATCTGGTTGGCTGTTATCGGAGTGACCATCCTAACACCACGTCCAGCGTAAATACGGGCAATGCGGCAAATGTGCATGTCCAACGTAAACACGATACTGCGGTAAATGCATGCGATGAGACGTCCTCGCATCGCGCGCATTGTTTGAAAATCAAACTCGTTTGATTTTGTCCGCATTATCGTGCGCAAAAACGACGATGGGGATTTTAATTTCCGAAGTTCAAAAGCGGAGTGTGCTTTGGAATAAGAGCCACCGTAGTTATAACTAGGGTATAAAAATAGAATGGCGACGTGTAGTTTCGAAATTTGGCACAACTAATATGAAGAATCCGCTGAATATATGTATGTTTCAAAGTCCGCGTTGATAGAGGATCCGGAAGTGTAGGATAAAGTTAAATTTTTCCCAGTTTGCCCTGAAAATTTTGTTTTTTTAAGGTAGACATCGCTATAAAAACATGAAAAAAAAATCGTTTAGTTTTGAAATTTTGCATGATTAATGAGGACAGTTCCTTGAATATATGCTTCAACGTCCCCGTTGATAAGAGTTCCGGAACTGTAGGGAAAAGCGGGCCGACGTTAATTTTGAAATTTTTCATGAATATTAACATACCAGGACCACTTTAAAGTGGTCCTGGTATGTTAATATTTGGTGCCTTGGTTTTCAACCGATTGAACTAACTTTAACAGAGTATAAAAAGGTCCTAAGCAGTCGCATTTATTCACGAAATTTACTTTCATCCGCTCGCAATTGCCGGTATAGATGATAAAGCTCGCCATAAAATGTCTGTTTCTGTATTGTTTTAAATCGATGACCCTTGTATTTTCTTTTCGTCAATATTTTAATTTCCTGCTGAGACATGACAATTGTCAACGCAACCCCCATTAACACTTATCGTGTTGTCGTTGGACACTCGCCGCATTATCCGCAAATAAATGCGTTACGTGCGGGCCCCGCTACGCACGCACTGTATTTATGCTGGACGTGGCGTAACTCTAACCTTATGGACAGAACTCCACCGCCACGTCATGTAAGACGTAGACCGCGACCGGGAGATCCAAAGGTTTAAAAAAATTCCCTTCGATAACGCCAGCTACAGATCGACCATCACAACACTGCATAGTGACGAAGTGCTATCCTCAATCGCGGACATGACACCAAACAGAGTACTAAATGCGCAACCACCTGCTATATCTTCAGACGAACTACGATTTCCTATAGCAACCAGGACTACACTCGCCCAACTTCGTTCTGGTTGGTGCTCACGTCTTAACTCGTACCTATCCCGCATTGATAATGACATACAGAACTCCTGTCCAGCCTGTGGCCTCACTCCACACGATGTTGAGCATATTTACCTGTCCTGCAGCTCCCACGCGCCTAACACCTACTGCGCTATGGGATAATACTATTGAAGTGGCTGCGTTTTTACGCCTGAACATTGAGGAAATCATGGACAATCAGGCTTTGTGATACACACTCATCGGATATCAGCGCGTTGCTACTACAACAACAACAACAAAAAGGCAGATGAATTGCGATGTAAGAATGACAGAGACATTTCACTAGTCTGTACGTCCTACAAAATATTTTCTGGAGAATAGAATAAAACCGAACGCTGAACGAATCATTGGCGAATATCAAGGCGGTATCAGACCTGGTCATTCCGCAACCGATCAGCCTTTTACGGTTAAAGTGCTGGGAATCAACGTTGACGTGTACCAAACTTTTGTCGACTTTAAGCAAGCATACAACAGGACAGTATCGATCGTGGTGTACTGTACAATATCATGCTGCAATTTAGTATACCAGCAAAACTAGTACGACTAACAAAGACGACGATGACCAACTCCGCATTTGACGTCTCGTTCCTGGACGACTCGTTTTTCGACGGCCAAGAGCTGCCAAACCCCCTCGATGTAAGAAGAACTGCAGTATTCGAGGCATCGCTACCACAACAACAACACCAACTCCGTCTCACAGGTCCGGATCCACAACAAGTTCACTGATCGTTTCAAACACGTACTGGCATGAAGCAGGGCGATAGACTGGAGCCAATGCTCTTCAACCTAGGACTTGAAGATGCTATCATAGAGGAACTGGAATGCTATTCGGGTAATGGATATGGACAACAGCGGGACGCTACCCACCAAGTAGACGCAATTGATAGCGTACGCAGACGACATCAACATCGTGTCGCGAAATAAGGGGCACTCCACTATACTGAGCGACCTGAATCTCCCTACAGAGACGGACTATACACCCCCTGGTTACCATTTCGGCAGAAACTTTACTAGCGTGGTTCCGACGAGGAGCCAGTGGATGGAAGATATGCCTTCGACCTCGGATCTTGTGGCGATCTATACGGATGGCTCCAAGACCGACGAAGGGGTCGGCGTTGGTATATTTTCCGAAGACCTGGGAATCACTCTGTCAGCTCGTCTCCCTGATTTCTGCAGTATCCTACAGGCGGAAATCTCGGCGATCTCGTTGGCCTTGTCCCGTCTAAGCAGTTCTGTCATCACTGCAAGGGACATTGTTATTTATACGGATAGTCAGGCGGCTATTCGCTCACTCGAGTCCGTCTCGATAACTTCTAAAACCATTAAGAACTGCCGCGCAGCTCTGGAAGAGGTGGGTGGCTTCTTTAACATCACCCTGTGTTGGATACCGAGCCATAGTGGTTTCGTGGGAAACTGCGTGGCGGATGATCTGGCTCGGGAGGGCAGAACTGGGGGGTTTGACGTAAGATTGGAGGATATAGCAATGCCTTTTGCTATGTGTAAATCGGCGATTAAGGCCACTGCTGTCAACAGGGCCAATACAAGATGGCTCAACGGGGCAACATGCAATACGACAAGGTCGATTTGGCCGATATTAGATTCCGGCCGCTCTGCCGGCCTGGTTTCGATGAATAGGAGGCACATTGGCAGAGTTGTTGGAGTTATTACCGGACACTGCGCAATCGGGGAGCATGCAGGAGGCTCAATATCCCCCATCATGATTTCTGCAGAAGTTGTGGAGATGAGGGGGAGGAGGAGACCATCCTCCACTTTCTCTGTCATTGTCCGGCCTTGGCTGGTAGGAAGGGCTACTTTCTGGGCTCGCGGATCTTCCATGATTTGAATGACCTTAAGAATATATGCGCCTTCCGGTTAAATCGCTATATCAGTAGCACGGGCTGGTTTGATACGCAGCCCTCTTAAGGAGACGGTTTTTCTTTTCGGGGTGGTGTCACAACGGGCCTTCGGAGGCCTAAGTGTGCTGTGTGTAGCACGGCAGCCCCTTAACCTAACCTAACCTATCGTGTCGCGAAAGCTGACGGACGCAAAAGAACTTCTGCATACTCTTGACACCGCTGCAAAAGAAGTATTCTATATTTTCTTGTGAAGAGGGCAATCTCCGTTTTGTTTGGATGCACCCTAACGCCACAATTTGTTGCCCAGTTTGTTAGGAGAGAGAGTGAGAGCGTTCTGTAGTCCCTCACTAAGAGTAGTAGGAAACTTAGCTGAGATTGCAATAGCAATGTCATCCGCATAGGCAATAACCTTGCATCCCAGTGCCTCTAGGTCCAGGAGCAGTGTGTTGACCGCGATGTCCCCCCTCCCCTTGCGGAGTGCCACTATCCACACACCTACATACGGATGAAGCACCCAGCTCTGAACAAATAATGCTAGATGTTACCATAAGGTTAATAAGTGTACAGAGTATGACTGTGCATCAGGTTTCACGTTGTTAAAGGCGCCTTCGATATCCAGAAAAGCGACCGTAGCATACTCCGTAAAACTTAGTGCTTTCTCAATATAGCCCACGATGGAGTGGAGGGCTGTGTCTACAGACTTTCCCTTCCAGTAAGCATGCTGTGAGTTCGATAAAAGGGGCGCGAGAATGCTACCCCGTAAGTAAATATCTATAAGCCTTTCCAGCATTTTAAGTTAAATCGAGGACAAGCTGATGGGCCTAAGATCGTTGGGGTGTGCGTTGGAGGACCTCTCCGTTTTCGGAATGAAGACCACAGAGAGGTCCATCTCTCCATGTTCGAGTGACGTAGACCAAGTCTAGACAGGCCTTTAAAATAATTTCAATGTATGATTTCAATATACAATGTCGGACAGCCGTATATCTGCTGGAATTATGCCGTCTGGCCCAACCGATTTAAACGGCTCAAAGCTGGAAAAGATCCAGAGAATAATCTCCTTTGATAGAATAGATGAGGAGTCACATGGAGGTATGTGGAAGTACTCCAGCATGCGTCCAATTGGATTTTCCGGCGAGCTGACTAACAGGGCGTCAATCGTCTCCTTGCTTGAGGAAGTTCACGAGCCATCAAGCTTCATTAAATAGTTTGGACTAGATGGGTTCGTTGCAAGTATTTTACGCAGCTTCTAAACTAAATTCGTTAATTTCTGCACTCCATCACTCAGGTTTTTTATTGCCCCGCGCTCTTCGTATGGGTCACTATTTGATAGTCGCTGTTAAAAGCTTCTGTCATAGTAGAAACCACGTCATCCAACTCCTGCTTGTTATTCGGTTGTCCCGGTAAGAGCGGCAATTCTTCAAAAAAAAAGTCTCGCAATAAATGGTCCAGTTCGTATGTGTATCTAAGTCATAAATCTAGATAAAAAGATATTGCCAAATTTATAAACCTCAATTCACGCGCCTGCACCCCGTTCTGGGTATTCTTCCATATTGCAATTATACGTAGTAATACCATATCCCCTACAAAACAATACTCATTAGCAAGCAATTTTATTATGTATTCCGGATGACGCAACGGTTAGCACGTTCGCCTTCTACGCACTGAGCCCCGGTTCGATTCCTGCTGAATGCGGTAGTTCTCGATAAAAAGGGGATTTATGTGTCGGACTATGAGCCCACTCAGCCGTTTATGGGGTAAATAGCTCGGTTGAGCGTGTGGCTGATCACACACCTCTGCACAAGACATACCGTCACGAAAATGAGATGATGCTAACACATTGCGAGGCCATGGTTCAAATTGGACTGTTGCGTCAGTTATTTATTTTTATTTTAAACAATTTTATTGCTGCCTATGTAAGCGACTTGTTCGAGTCGTTATGTTATATTTATTTATTTATTTCATTTATTTACTGAACAGGATAAGATCCCAATAATACAGTATTATATGATAATAAAAAGTAATGAATATGAAAAAAAAACAGATTTAAAACAATTTTTCTCTGTTTTAAATCTGAAAAAATAGACAAAATCTTAACAGAAGTTTCAAAGGTAAAAAAAAAGGAAAACATAAATTAGTTAATCAGTCATTTAATTCATGTGATGAAACTGAGGGTAAAGGACCAAGACCTAGTCTGTCATAATTACGTATGGTCCTAGGTAATGGAGAGTTCATATAAACAGAAATCTGGGCATTGGGAGGTTCGAAGATGGCTAGCGATCGTGTGTTATATGAAGGGAGACGGAAATTGATGTCTTCAGAAACCGATGAATGTAGAAGGCCCTGACAAATCTTAAAGAGAAAGCATTCGTCGAGATAGATTCTTCTTTTACGCAAAGACAACATTTCGAGTAAACTCAAGCGATCAGAATATGGAAGGCAGGAAGGAATTTAAATTACCAATTTAAATTTAAACAATAAGGATCTGATGAACTTTCGTTGGACGGTTTCTAAGGCTTCAGATGAAACTGAGGTAGAAGGGGACCAAACGACTGAGGCGTATTTAAGAATGCTGCAGACCAGTGAAACAAATAGATTTACACCAGTGCGTAAGGAACGAAAATTACCCGAGCAGCGCAAAACGAATCCAGAAAGCGTGGATGCCTTGTTAATAATGAAGGAATAATGCTCAGTAAATCTTAATTTGGAATCAGACAACGCCGAGATCATTAAACGAGGAAGTGTATTGTACTGCGAGGAAATTAATTTTATACGGAAACGAAGTTGGAGAAGATTTCAAGGAGTAAGTCATGACCGAACATTTGGAGATGTTCAGATGTAGTTCATTTGAAATGCACCATGAATATAAATATATAAATATAATAAATATAAAGAGATGGTAGTATACATAGTCCAGCACTCAGACGCATACATGAGTGCGGGACGAACAACCGCTTTGTAGAACTTGCCCTTAAGCTTTCGTGGCATCTTCTTCTCGCAGAAAACTCCACAGTTTTCTCGCCACTTCATCCAACCGACACTGATACGATGTTTGATGTCGTCATCGCAGGTAGCTTCCTTGTTGACCATCGAGCCCAGGTAGTTGAACCTTGTACAGGACTTCCACTGTTCTCCTTTAATGTAGATATTTGGTATGGGTCTTCCTGGATCTGAGAAAGGACAGCAAAGATACTCAGTCTTTGGTATGCTAATCCTCAGTCCATGATACTCAGTGCAGCCTGCAAAGCAACGATATCTTCGCTACCCAGGACAACGTCATCGGCGAAGAGAAGGGATATTTCCAGGTCGTCAGAGATGAGTGTTAATAAATAGAACATGATGATGTTGAAGAGCAAGGGACTCAATACACTGCCTTGGTGAACTCCGACTTTAACCGGAAACTCTTCAGACTCACCAACTGTGCATCTATCTTTAGTAGTTACTCTATCATACATGTCTTGTATCATCTTAACATATGCGTCAAGGCATAAGCATACAATAGTCAAATCGCGACTTAAGATTTCTCATTCAATTTGACTATGATTGTTCATTGTACTTCGGGTTTGAAGGTAAATCAGATTTCAATTATTAGTTTGTGGTGCCAAACAAACAATTCTTATAAAATCATCTGAGTATTCCAGTTAGGCCTATAGATACTCAGTAGTCGCGACAGCGGCATTGCAAAGTGTGAATCAAAATATGCTGGGCTACTTAGCTTGTCGGAGCTTAAAATGTCGTTAGTCTGAATTTCGCCTAAATCGACAAGAGCTTGTTATACTCTAGATGAAATCTGAGAGTATTATAAGTTTGCCACAAAGTTTGTAACGCTAAGAAATAAGGCTCGCAGAAAAAAATTAATGATACAGAAGTTGATATTATCACTCGAATATCTCAAAACCGGATGTCCGTCTGTCCGTCCGTGACCTCTCTAGCTCGAGAACGCGTTGAGCTATGAAGTTCAAATTTTGCACACGTTATTTTTGACAAAAAATGAAGGCTAGGTTCGTGAACGGGCTAAATCGCTCCACCCCTTCTACCCCCTCCCATACAAAATGACACATTTTTGAAAATTTACAATAATCAGATTTTCTCAGAAACTATAAAACATATTGCTTTGAAATTTTGAATATATCACTTTTCTGATAATTGTAACCTATGTTATAAAATTTATTGTAATCCTCACCCTCCTTCTACCCCCTCCCATACAAACTGCACTATTTCATGAAATACGTTAAGCCAATTTACTCATTACCTATACAATTTATCGGGCTGAAATTTTGTACTTAATCAACAAAGTCTTAACGATGCATCCGAGATTGCAATTATTTATTGGCTTTAACCAGGTTCAAATTCATCTAGAGTATTGCATGATTGGGGTTTACCCCAATCGTAGTTCTTTTATGTTTAACTAATAGTTTCGTACAAACCTATTAAGTATTTTAAACAGGATCTACTATTTGCCTAAACCCATTGTGGGCGATTGCCCCATAACCGCCAAGTTGACGTTTCGTTAGCATATAACTGGTCTCGGATAATGCATGTTGCTGGCATAAACATCCTATCTATTTAGTCGCCTTCTACAACAAACCCAGAATCGTTCTGGCTTGTTCTTAGGCCCTACCACACCACACAGGGAGAATACACAGGATTAAGTTTTTAATATTTGTCACCTCCAGTCATTTCGGTGTGAATGTATCCTGTTCTACTGAACTATCAGTGACTTGCTTTCTTCGCCCAGCGTTCTCCTTATCTACCGGCTGGTTTTCTTCTGGTTTTCTGTCGGTTTCTATTCCCTTGAACTATTTTCTGAGTGAGAATTCGGCACTTTTAAATTCGCTCTTAGTGCCCGAATAATTAAGAAGACAGAGATCTATGATTTGTTATAATATTTTTACCCTTTGAAGATATGTCGAAGGCTTTTAGCGAAATACTTTATTCCGTGAAATTTGAATTTGCGGTTTATACAATAGTTGGGACGCTAAGCGACATAAATCGACGCCACCTTGCAAAATATGATAGAGAAATGCCGTTTGGTACGAATGTTGGTGGGGCCCATACTTTCAATTTAAGAGATGGAGCCACCTTGGACCCCGCGGCAGAGCGGCTGTGCGGGCGAAAAACCGCGAAATTTGAGCCCTTTTTTTAATATTCTTATCGTAACTTCTTCACGGAGCCTCGTACCGAAAAACTTAATAAAGAGCGTTAAATTCTACATCCAATGCATTGCTCAAAGTTGAAATTTGGTTTAGTAGTATAATCAAAATCGATAGTCGAAAAACGTCACTTTTTGAGGCTTTGGAGAGAAATCACACTATATCGCTTTTCAAGCTCACATATCTCTGTAACGGATACTCCAAATGAAAAACCGTTCAAGTAAAAGTTGGAGATATTTTGATTTCCGGTTTAACGTGTCAAATACTTTTCAAATCGGTTCATTTTTAGTGTAGTTGTGAGTGAAAATGCTGGAATGCTTTCTTAGCGATTCCAGCTTTAATAGCTCTACTTCGGTAAGTACAGTAGCTGAAGTTTTGTTTTAGTCTCAATTTACAGATAATTAAATCTTGTTCAAAAAGTCTTTGCTTGATAGCTTAGGTCATAGTTACGCTTTTTAGGGTTTTGTAGAAAAAACAAAACCCTTATGAAATCAGTCAGGGGTTATTCGCCGCTTAAAGCACATAAATGAAAATTTCCAGGATGGCGGCATATAATTCGGATAGCGACGTTAAATATCCAGAATGTTGATATCTTTAGGAAAAAGTTTAATAATAGTATATTTCGATAATTTGATTTACTACTCTCTGCATATCCCGTAAAAGTGACCTTAAGAGAAAAGTAATAGTGCCAATCCGTTAGCAAAGGGTGCATATATCTTGTTATAGATACAATTTGCATGTACGTAGTCAAAATTCTTCAACTAGTCAAGAATAAAAAACAATAAAAATTATTTTTGTTCACTATTGCCACATTGTGCACCGTCGAGTCAGTAAGCGGATAGATTTGAAACTGATTTGTTTTGTGTTTCGTGACAAGTGGCAATGTGTTACAGTTATCAAAAGTGATAGTGCGTATGATAGATGCTGATTGTTATTTGGTGAGTTTGAGGGACACCTGAAAAGGGCATCCCTTCAAGCCATGAAATTCTGGCAAGCTGTGGAAACGCAGCAACATATTCCATCTGGAGATTGGGGGTGGAAACTAGAAGGAGAACGTTGGCCATTATGGATAACAGCGCCGGTTGCTGCAAAGGCATGTGCCACTCTTCAGCGTTGCAGGTGCAAGACACCCTGCACGAGTAACTGTGGCTGCAGGAAAAAAAGTGTCCTGCACAAAGAGGTGCACCTGCAGTTGTGAGTCAGCCGCTGTAGGGTAGCATAACATACTTATTGCGTATTTACAACGCTTCATCTTTGATGTTTTCTCAATGAAGTAAATATTTTCTTCATTTAAGTTTAAGTTTTAAAAAAATCCGGAAAAATGCGAATATTATTGTAAGTTATAACCGCATGGAATCGCGGTTGCCTTTATTCGACTCAGAATGACCACATACATTAGGAATCAACTTAAAAGTGGCATACAAACTTTTTATTTTCAAATTATTTGATAAAAAAGCTTAATTAATAAAAAAAATAATCTGGAAAAAATGTGCATATCTTTTGAACTAATGGTCGTATGGAATTCGGTTAGTTTCATTCTACTCAAAATGATCAAATACATTAGGAGCTAAGTTTAAAGTGGCATAAAAGCTTTTTATTTTTAACTTATTTAATACGAAATCTTATTTAATTAATCACAAAATCTGGAAAAATGTGAATATCTTTTGATTTAATGTTCGTATGGAATTGCGGTTGATTTCATTCGACTCAGAATGACCAAATACATTAGCAATCAACCTAAAATGGGCAGAAAAGCTTTTTATTTTTAACTTATTTAATGAAAAAGCTTCCTTAACTAATCCAAAAATGTGGAAAAATGTGAATATTTTTTGAACTAATAGTCGTATGAAACCACGGTTCAATTTCTTCTACTCAGAGTGACTAAACACATTAAGAACCAACCTAAAACTGGCATGAAAACCTTTTATTTTCAACTTACTTAACGAAAAAGCTCAGTTAACTAATAAAACAATCTGGAAAAATGTGAATATCTTTTGAACTAATGGTCGCAAGAAATTGCGGTTGGTTTGATTCGACTCAAAATGACCAAATACATTAGAAACTATCCTAAAACTGGCACAAAAGCTTTTTCTTTTCAACGTATTTAATAAAAAGGCTTATTTAATTAATAACAAAATCTGGAAAAAGTGAATATCTTTTGAACTAATAGCCGTATGGAATAGCGGTTGATTTCATTTGACTCAGAATAACCAAGTACGTTAGGAACCAACCTAAAGTGTCATATAAGTTGCTTGAACTTTGAAATTATGGACGAAATTTAATCATTTAATTAACTAATTATTTAATTAATTAAATTAGTCTGACAAAAAACTTAGCAAAACTTTTATATACAAGGTTAAAGTATCTACGAATTGAGGCTAAACCAAAATTTTTAGCTGTTATATTTATCGAGATGGAGCTATTAAGGCTCAAATCGCTAAAAAACCATTTATGTATTTTCGCTCACAACTACACTAGAAACGGGCCGATTTGAAAAGTATTGGTCATGTTGAACCGGAAATTAAAATATCTCCAACTTTTACTTGTACGGTTTTTCATTTGGAGTATCCGTTACAGAGATATGTGAGCTTGAAAAGCGATATAGTGTGATTTTTCTCCAAAGCCTCAAAAAGTGATATTCTTCGACTATCGATTTTGATTATACTACTAAACCAAATTTCAACTTTGAGCAATGCATTGGATGTAGAATTTGACGTTCTTTAATTTACATCCTATGAAATTTTTTGATCCGAGGCACCGTTTACAAATTATTAGGACAATATTAAAAAAAAGGCCCAAATTTCGCGGTTTTTCGCCCGCACAGCCGCTCTGCCGCGGGGTCAAAGATGGCTCCATCTCTTAAAATGAATGTATGGGGACCACCAACAATAATGTCAAACGGCATTTCTCTATGATATTTTGCAAGGTGAAATCGCTTAGCGTCCCAACTATTAGGAACTACAAAGGTTTTTACCATTTAAAGTGGAATGGACTCTGAAGCCACATTTTTAAGGAGTCGATGTGATTAATATTCTACAGTGTTTGCCAAAAGTCTTCAAAAGATACACGTTACATTTTATTGAATTTTTATACTCTAGATGAAATCTGAGAGTATTATAAGTTTGCCACAAAGTTTGTAACGCTAAGAAATAAGGCTCGCAGAAAAAAATTAATGATACAGAAGTTGATATTATCACTCGAATATCTCAAAACCGGATGTCCGTCTGTCCGTCCGTCCGTCCGTGACCTCTCTAGCTCGAGAACGCGTTGAGCTATGAAGTTAAAATTTTGCTCACGTTATTTTTGACAAAAAATGAAGGCTAAGTTCGTGAACGGGCTAAATCGCTCCACCCCTTCTACCCCCTCCCATACAAAATGACACATTTTTGAAAATTTACAATAATCAGATTTTCTTAGAAACTATAAAACGTATTGCTTTGAAATTTTTAATATATCACTTTTATGATAATTGTAACCTACATTATAAAACTTATTGTAATCCTCACCCTCCTTCTACCCCCTCCCATACAAACTGCACTATTTCATGAAATACGTTAAGCCAATTTACTCAGTACGTATACAATTTATCGGGCTGAAATTTTGTACTTAACACTTAATTAACAATATCAGTTAGATTAAAAAAAAATAGTCGATTACCCTTACTCCGTCTACCCCCTCCTATATAATATCCGAGATTGCAACCAAAATTATTTATTGGCTTTAACCAGGTTCAAATTCATCTAGAGTATTGCATGATTGGGGTTTACCCCAATCGTAGTTCTTTTATGTTTTTTTATATGTATGTAGACGAAAGTGCGATCCATAAAATTTTCTCATGGTGTCATGCAAATGTTTTTATTTTTGACAAATGTTTTCTAAGACGTCTATTTGATCGGAATGCACTTTAACTAATTATAGGATCTAACGACATCTAGTTTGGATGACGCAACTGTAAAAGATAACGTAGGAATAAAAAAAATGAATCATTGAAGATCGAACTGTTTCTATTTTCATACATATTTTTCAATCTCCACCTGAAAGGAAGTGTTTATGTCCCTTTTTATTTATAGGACCAAATAAATATCTTTGGTTTAGACTATGGGTCAGCACTAGAGATGGGCATAATGACTCTTTTCACTGTGCCAGCACATAAGTTCTGACTCTTTCCAGTGAGTCGTTCAAAAAAGAGTCATGCAAACAGTCTGAAACTTGGTTAATAACATATTCAATAAAAGTCGTAGTTTTTAAAAATTCAGTTTTTTTCCTTTATTTTTTACCCCCGATTCGAAGTGATGCCATTTAGTTCGAACCAGCCAGATCGGACCACTGTTTCCCATGAAAACGGGGTTGCCAATCTGGGATGGACGACCCCGACATTTTTTTACCTTTTTTGACCCCAGTCAGCGACACCCCAATGCCCTTTAGTTCCGAGCCAGCCAGATCGGACCATTATTTCCCATGAAAACGGGGTTACCAATCTGAGATGGATGACCCCAAATTTTATACCCTTCACGGAAGTGACAGGGTATATTAACTTTGTCATGAAGTTTCCAGCGCACAGAAGGAAGCATCTCCAACATATATTGTTGGTCAGTATGATGAGACGTGTCGATTAAGCTTTGTCCGTCTGTCTGTCTGTTTCTAAGCAAACTAGTCCGTCAGCTTTAAAGCTATCGAGCTGAAATTTCGTACAAAGCCTTCTTTCTATTGCACGCTATAAATATGTCGGAACTAACGGAATCGAACCACTAGGTTATATGGCTGCCATAGGAACCACCGGCCCCAAAAATTGGTTTTTGTGAGAAAAACTTTTTTATGTCTAAAGATATCTTTAGGTTAGGTTAAAGAGGCAGCTGCGCACAAACACAGCACACATAGACCACCACTGGATCCGTTGTGATACCTCATAGGCGCAAAAACGCCATGTGAGCCTAGTCGTCAAACCACCCGGATCTATCAATGAAACGATGCAGATGACCAGCATTTACGTCCTTCAGGTCATCGAGGTCAATAAAGTAGAGGGATCCTAAAATATCCTCTCTTCTACCGGCCAGAGCAGGGCAGGTGCACAGGAAGTGATGTACTGCCTCCTCCTCTTCGTCCCCACAGCTTCTGCAAAAATCATTGTATGGAAGCCGGAGACGCCTAGCATGCTCACCTATCAGGCCCGTGATGATCCCCACAACCTTTCTGAGATGCCTTTTCTCCAGCATCATCAGCCCTGAGGAGCGGCGAGGATTGAAGTGCGGCCAAATCTGCCTCGTAACGTTGCAGGTATTACCATTTAGCCAACCGATATTAGCACGGCTTATTGCGTTTGCCTTAATTGGCTTCTTGCATGCTGCTATAGGCATTTTGACATTGCGGAAACATCCCATATCCATAATGGCCGTACCTACCCGAGCCAGCTCGTCTGCCTTGCAGTTTCCGCTGAAACCACTGTGAGCCGGAATCCAGCACAAAGTGACGGTGAAAAAGTTGCCGAGCTCCTTAAGAGCGGTGCGACATACCACCACGATTTCCGAAGTAGTAAGGTTTGCGTCCAAGGACTTAATCGCCACCTGACTATCTATGTATTGTAGATAGTAATATTCCTTGCAGATATGATATTACGACCCAGCCAAGTCAGAACTTCGGCAATCGCAGTGATCTCCGCCTGCAGAACGCTACAGAAGGCTGGAAGACGAAGTGACAAGCGATATCTTTAGACAGTTAATGTTTTATTTCACACTAATCAATAGCATCTTTAGTCAAATCACATTTCTGAATTTGGTTGAAATCGGACTACTCTATCATAATAGCTGTCATAGAAACGACCATTCCAAAAGCAAGTTTTTGTTAGAAAAACTATTTTAATTCTAAAGATTTCTTTAGGAAATTTCATATTATTCAATTAAATTGACTGCCAAACTACGTTCCTAAATTTGGTGGAAATCGGCCCACTATTTCATATACATACCTCTCATAGGAACAGTGAAATCGGAACAAGTTTTACTATTAATTTCAAAGTGGCAAATGCACCATAAGTCGCAACGAAGGTATGATACTTTACAAAGGTATTATACTTCCGGCAAGTTAGCCGAAGGCTAGCTTGTTTTTTCTCTGATTTGACCCAGATTCGGAGTCAGCGACCCCCCAATGCCCTTTAGTTCGAGCCAGCTAGATCGGACCACTATTTCTCATGAAAACGGGGTTGCCAATCTGGGATGGGCGACCCCAATTTTTTTTTCTCTTCTTTGACCCCAGATTCGGAGTCAGCGACCCCCCAAGGCCCTTTAGTTCGACCCAGCCAGATCGGACCACTATTTCCCATGAAAACGGGGTTGCCAGCCCGGAGTGGGCGACCCCAACTTTGTTTTCTCTTTTTTGACCCTATATTCGGAGTCAGTCTAAATTCCACTCTGTTCTAAAAGCTCCATGCCATGAATTCCTCATTTGGCAGAGAATTTGAGTAATTGGAGTATGCGCTTCGTGAGTGAAACGTCTGAATTTGAGTCAATACTGAATTACACAAATAATCAATGTTTGTGTTATATGTTATCACCACAGCCCAGTATGTCTCACAGTACAGAGTGAGTGAAATATAGAAGTGTGCGGTTAAAAACTCAAAACTCACATTGCGAATAATAGATTTTGTGCCACAGTATACAGAGGAAATTGCCTGGTTGTTGGTTTGGTATCGTTTTCATCTAAAGTTGAAAACTTGAAGTTGAACTTGAGATGATGATACAAGACGATTAATTTTGTTTTAAAATGTTTTGCTTGTCCGACGTAAGCAAATGATTTTTGATTTGCTCGCAGTCAGCATGGGTTGTTGTGTATATTTAGAAGAATACACAATGCGTGCATTGCATACTGCATAGAGATGATATGAATGGATTTAGATGGGATTGCTTTGGTAGATAGATAATGGGTTTAGTTTCAGATAGATATTAGGATGAGGTGTGAATGAATATGAATGTAATACATACATATATGTAATAAGAAATTTTGAATGAGCGTGGATTTTCTATGAGTTACGTAGTATTTAATTTAATTTGAGTATTCATTTTACAGTGTGTCATTCTTAAATTGAACGAGTCGGAGGCTATGTCGTTGTGCCGAATCTTTCGCTCATTTTGTTGAGTCGTTCAAAAAGAGCGACTCATTACTGTGTTACACATCACTAGTCAGCACATGAAGAATTGAAATTGTATTCTCATTCGAGTGTGAACCTTATAGTGTTGTGCTTGTGTTTTCCATCGTTTCACTGTTGTGTGTTTGGCGATTTGAGATTGTTCCTGTTGTAGGTTTAGAAGGTGAATGATCACTGAGATTTTGTGTTAAATTAGTGATTGTGCATGTAAATGGTGCTTAGTGTGTTAGATGCCGTCTGTGCTTTTGGTATGTTATTGCCTTAGTGAGGCCATTACACCTGTGATGGGTGTTTGGTCGTCAGTTGATACCACTGCTCAGGGCAGATGGTTTCACCTGGAGAAGGACCGGTGAGCCATCCTGAGTATGCGTGGTAAGTTAGCGATAGCACTACTCAGGGCAAGATTACTTCATCTGTAAAAGTTCCGATGAGTCATCCTGAACTAGTGTCCCCGCTGATGATAGTTCTGCCTGTGATGGGTCGGTTTATCATCCTGGGATGGTTCAGAGAGGACTGTTCCACCCGGACGGGTTGTGGTGTCCAGGTCTGAATGACCAACATGGGTTCTAGTGAGATCGGTCCACCCGGGATGGGTTGTGTAATTCTCCTAGAATGTGTTCATGGGCAGTGTTCACCCATGGATTGGAGTAGTTACTACGTAACGAACTATATTGGTGAGGTGTCTGCACCTCAAAAGCCATAGTTTGAATGTTTACTTAATTCGGTTAGCATGAAGCTTAACGTAGCTCGCCTGTAGTAGTTCGTTGTGGACTAGTTTAGCACATTTTCTCTCTATTTGAAAAATTATCTTTTCAGATAGATGATTCGAGCAGTATCGTGGTCGTGTACGCGCGTAAGTAGTCTGGTCGTTAATTTTATACGTTACACGGTTAACACGTCTGCCTTCTGGGCACTGCACCTCTGGTTCGAGTCCCACTGAAGACAATAGCCTTTTCGATAAAAAAGGACTTACGTATCGGACTACGATCCTACTCAGTTGAATGAGCACACATTTGGGGTAAATAAGAGGACTGTGCGTGTTACTGATCACAGACCTCCAAACAAACCGACATGTTCTAGTAAACGAGCGAACTGTTGCGCCAGTTATTTTTTAAATTACCCAGGCTCTTGGAGGCGAACAACTCTTAAATGATTATTTTACAAAACTCCCACTCGACTTTAGTCAATTACCTTCTCCTGGACCTGCCATAGCGACGACAGTCACGCGCATAGTGTCCGCGTCCTCCACACTCGTAACATTTATCGTCCGGATGGAAAGGTTTTCCACGATTCCTGGATCCTCCACGACGATCCCGGCCACGATCTTCCCGATCACCTCCTCCGCCGCCGCCGCCACCACCTCCACTGCCACCATATTTACCATACTTCCCAGTGGAGAGCTCCACACGAGCCCGGCGACCGCAAATTGTGCGGCCGTCTAGTCCGCGAACAGCATCCGCAGCATCGCGGGCATCCTCGAACTCCACAAAGGCGAAACCGGGCGGATTGCGTGCCACCCAGACACTTCGCAAAGTACCGTACGAGTTGAAGACATACTCAATTTCATTTTTTCGCGCGTTATTTCCCAATTCGCCGACGTAGACCTTGCGGTCACTGGGATATCGGGACATCCGTTTGGACTGCAACACAAAAGAGAGAAAAAAAAGTGCACCGTGAAAAAAATGCAAATTCACACCGGATCGGAAAATCGATAGACGGCCATGGGTCGGCAATTTTCAAACACTGAAATTCGAGCCCTAAATCACTTTGAGGCAAGCGGAAATTAGTGGAAATTCAACACAAAACAATGCCGGCTGTATTTACCATTTTGAAAAGTGCTAACGGAAGCCTCTGTAACCTCGCAAAAATCGGTCGCAACAGACAAACAGCAAATTACAACCTCTCCCCGGCGCACGCCAGACACTTGAATTTTCGTTGATGTTCAACCGGCTCCCGAGAGCTTACATTCAATTCCGCCGAAAAAGAGGAGTAAAAGTCCGCGCCAATTGCAGTTGGCAAAAAAATTCAGCGAAAGTGCTTTGAATCCTTTTAAGGGGAGCAGGTGAGAAGACCGGTTGGTTCGTCTCTTTCAGAAAGGAGTTGGTAGGTGAACGTGAAAGAGATAGAGTTAGTTCAATGACCGGCTGGGGAATTGGAAGAAGCGAAAATTCCTCAAGGGAATTTTTGTCGGAAATTCGAATTTAGTCGGGACACATTTTGTTAGCTTTTGCATAAACCATTGAATGCGCTGAATTAGTTAGGCGGAAATTGTTAAGCCCTGTTCGATACAAGCGAACAGAGTGAATCGAACGCATCGGATCTGCCACGAGCGAATTCAAACAGCCACCATATGAATACGCGGCGAACATGGAGAGAATTGTGGACTGAATATATGTACAAGCATACAGAAGCGAATTGCCGAGAAACCAGTTAACGTCCAAACAATTCACTTTCAACTCTGATCCGATGTGATCCCATATGAGACCTATATCAACGGCCGATAAGTCGTTTTGTATGGGAATTGATCTTGATCCAGTGGAAGAAACACGGCTATCGTATCGTGACGCCACTGCCAAAGTTCGGGTCTTAGGCGGCTATTACACTAAGGCTGCGCGCACGTTGGCACACGTTCGCGTGTCGCGTTCACGTGTTTTATGTCAAACGGTTTGAGTCGATGGTTTCCAACCAAAGACGCGAATCTGTCAATATGACAAATGCTCGGCTATTGTCGTATCAACAAATTGAGATCATTATTGTGCTTTAAAATGGATAATTAGGTAAGAATTGAGTGGCAAAACAAACGACTGGGGAGTAGTACGATGTGCACAAACACACATTTCATACTAAATTATTATTGCGAAAAAGAAATCGGACACCTATTGCTATCAATATTAATGGGCAGCCTGTGGAGAAGGTGGACAACTTCGTCTACCTGGGTAGCATTGTTGCCGAAAATGGTGGTACGGAGCAGGACATCGCTCGTCGTATCAACCAGGCTAAACGTGCATACAGCATGCTGTCCAAAATCTGGCAGGGCAGTTATCTCAGCATCAAGACCAAGCTGGGCCTGTTTCGCTCCCTGGTACTATCAGTGCTTTTGTATGGGAGCAGTACATGGAAAGTTTCCGTAGGAGTTACCAGAAAGCTGCAAGTTTTCGTCAACTCATGTCTTCGTCGAATTTTAAGAATTTTCTGGCCCGAAAAAATATCAAATGAAGAGCTAAGTCGGCGTACGGGTCAGATGCCAATCGACGAATTGATACGCAGGCGAAAATGGCAGTGGATAGGTCACACATTGCGGAAGAGTGATAACTGCGTTGCTTTGCATGCCATGAAATGGAACCCCATTTCCAACCAAGGCCGACCAAGAGGGGGTCCTCGAATCACATGGCGTCGATCTGTGGCAAAGGAGTGTCAGGTACTGGGTAAGTCTTTTGGGGAGTTGCGCCCCATTGCACAGAACAGAGTACGATGGCGCGCAGGAGTAGTTGACGCGCTATGCCCCGCTAGGGGTTAAGGCAAAGTAGTAAATTATTGGCTGTAACACACAATAATGAACTTAATTTGGTGATACGACAACAGCCGAGCATTTGTCAATTCGACAGATTCGCATCTTTGGTTGCACACCATAGACTCCAACCGTTTGACATAAAACACGTGAACGCGACACGCGAAAGTGTCCCAACGTGCGCGCAGCCTTAAAGTTCTTTTACAAATATCGTTTGTAAAAGATATTTTCGAAGAACTTTTCTAGTGTAATAGCCGCCTAAGGCGGCTATTACACTATAAAAGTTCTTTTACAAATATATTTGACGAACGATATTTCAAAAGAACTTTTATGAATGATATTAGCCGCTAAAGGGGGAAGGTGTGCAAGCATATTAGAAAAGTAGTTGAAACAAGCAACGTCCATGTCGCAAATCTTTTCTTAGGCGGCTACCACACTATAAAAGTCCTTTGAAAATAGCTTTCATAAAAGATATTTGTAAAAGAACTTTTATAGTGTAATAGCCGCCTAAGAAAAGATTTGCGACGTGAACGTTGATTTTTTCAAGTGCTTTTCTTACATGCTTGCACACCTTCCCCCTTAGGCGGCTAATATCATTCATAAAAGTTCTTTTAAAATATCGTGAGTCAAAGATATTTGTAAAAGAACTTTTATAGTGTAATAGCCGCCTTAGAGCGACCACAGAGTGAAAGCTGGCGCTTGTACTGGTGTTTTGATTGCGAATACTCAGTGAAGAGAAACATTCACGTGAACCGTGCTCATGGAGCTTTCCCTGCCCATGCTATCGCTAAAGCGCCGCCATCTTTATCCTCAGGCCGGAGTGTCAAAGTAATGACGTCATGACAAGCAGTGAACCATATGTAACCAAAGTGAAAAACGCGTGCAGTCGACCCCTTGAAATCTGGCTATTTTGGTGCGTAAAAGTGATTTTAGTGTCGCGATTTTAAGTGCAATTGAAAATAGTGCTTATCACTGATATTTAAATGTGAAAAAAAACGCAAGGTGCCGCGAACTTCCGTCCAAAATGAACTGCCCGAAAGTGCGCGAGACATGAGTGTGGTTATGAAAGTGCGACACGGAAAATTTCGCATTTTTCGTTAATTTTCCGCCAATTTAGCTAGTGTGAATAGTGCAGCACTAGCATGGGACGAATCCTTGGGCCGGTGAATTCAGCGGAAACTCCCGGAAGTGCTCCAAAAAGTGAATTCAAAGTGGTTGTCAAATGACAACATTACAGGTGATTTTCGGCCTTTTCATCGGAATTCATAGGGTAAGTATACGTTTTTTGTTGTGCTAAAATTTTAGTGGATTGATGCGCCCCAAAATACGGGTCTTGCACGCGTTGTTGACGAGCCAGACGAAAGTTTCATTATAGCTGACAGGACTAGATGCCTGGTCCAGTTCGCCAACATCGTCGTCAAAATCCTCATTTTGGGGCGCATCAATCCACTAAAAGTTTAGGACAACAATAAATGTATACTTACCCTATGAATTCCGATGAAAAGGCCGGAAATCACCTGTAATGTTGTCATTTGACAACCACTTTGAATTCACTTTTTGGGGCACTTCCGGGAGCTTCCGCTGAACTCACCGGCCCGAGGATTCGACCCAAGGTAGTGCTGCACCATTCACACTAGCCAAATTGCCGGAAAATTAACGAAAAATCCGAAATTTCCCGTGTCGCATATTCCTAACCTCGCACTTTTCAATGTACCATTTTACTCGATATTTCCCGGAACTTCACGTTTTTTCACTTTCACACGGCACTGATAGCCACTTCTTTTATTTTCACTTAAAATCCCGACACTAAACTCACTTTTACGCACAAATATCGCGAAATTTTACCGGACAACCGCGCGAGTTCACACTTGGTTGACTGCTTGTCATGTCGTTAGTGCTTTGACAATCAGCTGACGCCTCCGGCCTGAGAGTAAAGATGGCAGTGCTAAAGCTCAACATCGCATTCATAATTGTCCGGTGATTTCATATATAAAATCCATTCATAACACACATAAAAATGAAACGAATACACCGGACAATTACGAATGTTATCTACAGCAACATGGGAAGGGGAAGCTTCATGACCACGTTTCATGTGAATGTTTCTCTTCGCTGAGTGTTCACAATCAAAGCACAAGCGTCAGCACCAGCTTTCACTCTGTGGTCGCCCTGATATTTGATGGTTCGATGGAAGTTCGGTCGTGGTTGCGTGCCTCTTGTTAAAAGAATGGCTGAACGCAGCCAAACCCGTCCTACCAATAATACCCTCGTATCGGGCCTCTCGTTAGTCATGTCAAGACTCCCAGATATGTTCGAACCTGTCAATAGTCCCAAATTCTTACCAAAATTTTTTGATAAAAAATGTAATCAAATCCGCAGGGGTTGATTGTGAAATGGGACGTCTATTACAACCGGCAATGGTTTCCTGATCAAGCATTCCTTTGAATTAGAATAAACATAATAACTTTGTGCCTTACGCTCAGTAAAAAATAAAAGAAATAAACAAAAATTTTCTTCCAGTTTTATGAATTACTTTGAAAAAAATTAATTTCATGAAAAAATATAATATAAGACAACCCAGATGTTCTACAATATAAACTGTATTTTCATTATTATTACAAGAAGTATTATGGCACTCTGTAACAGAGTCCGGTTTTGTTTTATATAAATTTTATTATAACATGATGTATATAGTTTTCTCTATGCGTTCTCAGGATCAGCCCACTAAAAGTGATGTACAATATTTTCTTATATAGTCTACAATTAGGGTGGCAATCTACAATAAGAATTGTTATACAAACATAAGTCCCATAAGCATATAATAATCTTTAGTTTCTAGTCATAAGTTAGTTTTAAGTTGTATTTTATATTAAAAAAAAAAAAAAAAAAAAAAAAAAAAAAATCTATTTTAAAAAAAGGTTGTTCCTCCAAGTGAGCACTGTAGGAAATTCTCCGAAACGAAATGAATTTATAATATAATATTATGTTTCACCGATAGATGTAGCTTGAACTAATGTCAGAGTGACATAATTTAATCAGTCACCATTCATATCTATAACAGCCTGTAATAGGTTAAGTAAATACATGTACAAATCGCTCAATAAACTCAATTCAATTCAATTCAATTCGTGGTTGCGTGCTCGTTCATGTGTGGTGACCTTTAAGCGTTGCATAAGCTTTGCACGTATTTAGCAATTTAGATGCACGTAAATCTGTAAGAGTATAGGGCGATTCACACTCAGTGTCGTAAATGTCATAAACGTCGTACTCGTCGTAAACTTCTGTCATCCCCATAGTAAAATGACAGAAGTTTACAACTTTACGATAAATACGACGTGAGCATGAATCCCCCTTTTATGTTTTACACGCAATCTGCACCTGAAATTTAGTGCGTTCTCCAAAAACCTTGCACGTTACAAGTTGCTTTCAACTCGATTCAATTTCAAGTGTGTAATGAACTATACGCTGGTTGTGCTGCTTCCACCGGTAGATCAAAGGCAGCACCGGATGAGTAGTGATCTGTCGGTAGTACGAAATCAGAGGTCGAGGGTCTCGTTACACCCGGACCCCGATGCGAACCCGGGGCATCTGCGCCGTCCGCCAACCATTTCATCCTTATCGCCCCGTTTTTTTATTATTCCTCATTTTCGTCTCCCATGTTTGTGTTGTCTTCCTCAGGCCTATGAATTTTTATACCCTAGACTTTTAGTATAGGGTATATTGTTTTTGTCACGACGGAAATATGTAACACCTTAAAGGAGGCTCCGGAGGTATAGCAATGTATATATATAAATGATCAGGGTCACCTCCTGATTCGATTAAGCCATGTCTGTCTGTCTGTCTGTCTGTCTGTCTGTCTGTCTGTCCGTTCGCACGATAACTTTCGATAGAATGAAGCTAGAGCCTTGAAATTTTGGTCAAATGTTGGTAGTGTAATCTAGTTGGATGGTATTGAAAATGGGCATGATCAAGCCAAGAGAACGCCTACCTCCCCTACATATGTAAAATACTTAAATGTATCTGTAACTCCCGACTAAATAAATATGAAAAGCTCTAGCTTTGGTAGATTGCTCGTGAGGATAATCTTCTACTCTCCTCGAAAAATAAAATCGATCAGTTGAAAACTAACGGTAATTTTCTTACAAAGAGCCCCGTACTACCCTACTTTTCGGGTTTTTTGTCTATAACTCTTGAACCAATTGACGTAGACGCCTGATTTTTGGCATGTAACCCTAGGCTGAGAAGATGCTTGAGTTCTAGTAAGTTGGGCATAATCGGATCAAAGGAACGCCTACCACCCCTACAAATTTAAAAAAATTCAATATTCCTTTAATTACGATAACTTTCGATAGAATGACACTAGCGAGTTGAAAATTTGACAAAATGTTGTTAGTGGGATTTACTTGGTTGGTATTGAAAATGGGTAAGATCCGACTCAAGCAACCCCTACCTCCCCTACAAATGAAACTTCAAATAAGCGATAACTTTTGATAGAATGATACTACCGAGCTAAAAATTTGGTGGAATGTTGCTAGTAAGACCTACGTAGTTGGTATTGAATAAGGGCAAGATCCAACCCAAGGAACCCCCACCTCCCCTACATATGAAACTTCAAATAAGCGATAACTTTTGATGGAATGAAGCCAGTGACTTGAAATTTTGGTCAAATGTTCGAAGTGAGATTGAGTTAGTTGGCATTAAAGCTGGGTAACATCCGACCAACGAAACCCCTACTTCCCCTACAAACGAAACTTTAAATAAGCGATAGCTTTCTATAGAGTGAAGTTAGAGACTTGAAATTTTGTTTAAATGGTTGTAGGGTGATCTAATTGGTTTGTGGCAATGATGAGCAAGATCCGACCTAAGGAACCCTTACCTCCTCTACAAGTGAAACTTCAAATAAGCAATACCTTCCGATAGAATGAAGCTAGCGACTTGAAAAATTCGACAAATATTGTAGAATGGGTTAGTTAGTTAATTGATTTTGAGAATGGTCAAGATCCTAATGAATGAGTGCCAACCTCTCCTATGAACTGGCCATATAAGAGACCCATTCTTAATGCATATGGTCGTTGCCAATTGGTACTTTTGGTATCTCCACTAGGTCTGTAGAAGTCTAGGGTATATACGCTTCGGACTCCGGGCCGAAGCGAAGCTTCGGCCTGGTTATTAATACCGTAATATTTCGACTGAAGCCGAGTTCGGTAGATATTCTTATGCTGAATAATGAAAACACTTCTATTGAAAAATTAAATACTGTTGTATGTACGAAGTACGTCTCTCTTACGACATACAATGTACTAAGCTCCATCATAATCTCGAATGATCGATAACAAGTATCAACTGAACGGGCACTAGCGGATTCTCGAACCTTCGTTGAGTAGTGGAAACCCGAGACTAGGATATCTCGAAACGCCTAGAATCTTCGCTAATTGACGAATACATGGATTAGCAGCTAAAAGCACATGTCACCAAGAACAAGAGGAAGTAAGAAGTAGTAATACTCGACACTCAGTCGCAGTCCAATCGCTATAAAGGGAAAGGAGATAATCGTTATCTGCCGTTAACAGATAGTTCGAGCTAGTTTGACGTTGGTAGTTAGTACGCGTGTGTAGCTCGTTTTGTAAATAAAGTGTGTGTGTGTGTGTTTTTCAATCGAAGTGTTTTCATTATTCAGCACAAGAATATCTAACGAACCTAGTTTCGCTCGATCAGAGGAAACATTACAATACAATCTAACAACCAATGACTATTCCTTTCCGGCGGATCTCGATGACGATTGTAGTCCTTCCCGTTTCTTAGCGGATAACGACTCGACTCCGACCGGACTTCAAATGAATTCCCCGTTTCCACTTCCGAGCGGATACTGAACGTCCCGCTCTCGATGGCCTCGTTTATGCCGCGGAACTATCATCAAGTATTAACTAATTCGAGCTGTTATAACTCACGACGACATAAACATGTCGCATTAACTAGTTTTGGTACTAATTTTAGGTCCACTTGCGATGCAGAACTGGACTGAAAATTGGGACTAGATGGTATTGAGGTCATCTCTAATGGTTTTGTTGGTGAAAATTATATTTTATATGTTAAATAAATACCTCATCTTTCCTGAAACTATACATTCGTTTCATCCTTTGGTTATAGCAGTATAAACGTGTTTTTATTAGGAGGCTACTGCCTCTTGACATCTTCCAAACCAAAGTCACAAACCAACAACTGACTAAACTGAATAAACTCTGTAAGCTGCTGAGCACATGAATAATACAAAAATGCAATACTAGGCAATCAGAATTTTAAACTTACTTTAAAGGACAATCCTGGCAAACAGAAAGGTACCCAGGGCTCATCCACGCTTTGTCCGGACACCGAAGATGCTCCAAATGCCGGCAATTCAAAGCATTTATGGATGCCTTAGGTACATGACTAAACCACAAAAGACAAATACAACACCAGGAATACCTTGCTAAACTGAAACTAAAAGGATAATCTACTCTATAGGAAGGATGGGGGTGCTACAGAGGAAAGCTAGTTGAAGGGAAAATACGTGAAGTAAAGTGGGTTAGTCCTAAGACTTAGAGCAAGTAGCCATAATGTGCCTGTGGGGATGCAAATCGGTGGAAGAAATAAAAAGGACCCGATGGTGTCTTTTTAGTCCTGTTCTGTACCAGAAATGCGCCCCAGGTTGGACGTCAAATATGTAACGGACAGTTTGGAAGACATCCGAAGATGCCCGTGGGGATGGAGCCTAAGGTAGCATAATGACCGTGAAGGTCGAGCCGTGCAATCTGGTGAAGAAATAGGCCCTTCAACGACCTAAGCAGCCGCCTATGCTTGCTGTAGCTCAGTTCAGGGGACATGGGCGGGGTTTTCGCCGCTCGTTGCTCCTGTCCTTTACGTATTGTAATGTTTCCTCTGCTGAGCGAAACCAGAACGAAACCAGGTTCGCTAGATATTCTTGTGCTGAATAATGAAAACACTTCGATTGAAAAACACACACAAAACGAACTACACACGCGTACTAACAACCAACGTCAAACTAGCTAGAACTACTCGTTAACGCCAAATAACGGTTATTTGCTTAATAACGATCCAACCGCCACTGAGTGTCGAGTCTTACTACTTCTTCCTTTCTTCGGTGGCATCTGCCTTTAAGGTCGGCCGCATCTTGGACGTAGGCAGGGCAGCGCAGCGCGCACATGGCATTGTTGTTGTAACAATTGTCAGAATCTGATTTTACAACAACAATGCCATGTGCGCGCTGTGCTGCGCTGCCCCGCCTACGTCCAAGACGCGGCCGGCCTTATAGTTGGAAATCCATGCATTCGTCAATTAGCGGAGACTCTAGATTTACTACTCAAATGAAGGTTCGAGAATCCGCTAGTGCCCAAGTCAGCTGACTCTTGTTATCGATCATTCGAGATTATGATGAAGCTTAGTACAGTGCGTGTCGTAAGAGATACCCACTCCTTACACGCAACAGTATTAATAAAAACTCATAGGCCTGGGGAAGACAACACGAACAGGGTAGGCAAAAATGGGGAATAAAAAAAATGAGGCGATAAAAATGGAATGGTTGGCGGACGGCTTAGTTGTCCTCTCGCTCACATTGGGGTCAAGGCGTAATGGGACCCTCGGCTTCTAGTTTCGTACCACCGACAGATCCTTACTCATCAGGTGCTGCCATAGATCTGCCGGTGGAAGCAACACAGCCAAACCAGAATATGGTTCATTACAAGGTCTTTTGCCCCCATGTATAGTATTGTATATGCGGAGCTTCGTGTTTCTGGGCAAATGCTTCGAAATCATTATCGGAAAGACCTAAGAAAAAGTCTTATTTGCTAGGTATATACGTCGCTTGATTTCGAGTGTTTCGCTGGCGTGCTTTGACTGGTTGTTACCCAGGGGTGTGAAGTCGTCTACGTATTCGATGCTGGTGGGTCTCAAGCGATGTTAACAGCTAGTTAGTCATTGGTTGTTGGTTAAGCGTGTATATAGCTCGTTTATTAAATAAAGTGTGTGTTTTTCAATAGAAGTGTTTTCATTATTAAGCATTATGTGAGCCGTAGACTCACGTACTAGTCCGCCGGAGTGAAAATTGTATGAATACGGTTCGCGTATCAGTGGTTGGTACCCGATCAATCCGGTGGATTAGTACGTGCGTCTATAGCTCAGATAAGAATATCCTACGAATTAATAGTTTGATTTCCGACACTTGTAGTTCTGTTCAAATTAATAAAAACCAGTAGCTCTCCTAACTACAATAAATTTTATTCAGGTATATACATCTATTTCGAAAGCAACTCACTTCCTTCCTCAGTACTTTGCTACTAAATTTAGCTATTACATCAGTCGCCTTAAATAGGAAATTGCATGTATCCAGGAGGATTTACAAGGTCATAATTATTATATCTACATGTACTCAGGCGCGGTTTTCTTCGTGGGTTATGTGTGTTGACTCCTGGTGTGGGTTTTATGTTTATGATGAAGGTCTACTTGCTATCAGTCGGATTAACTTCAATGAGCAATTACCTTCGTCGGTGTTGAGTAATTTATTTCGACCTTCGCGTAATATGGCCAAACTTTCCCATGCATCGAGAGTGTTGGGTTTTTTCACATGTTGCAGCAGTTCCAAGTTATCCTTGTCCACTGTATGATTTTCTTCAATGACATGTGTGGCTACCGACGACCTTATTACGTTTTTTCCCCGTCGCGCTGCAGATACCTCGCTCATATGCTCTTTGTACCGTGTTGTTATGAGGCGCTTTGTTTGACCGATGTAACGCTTATCGCAATCCTTGCATGTGATTCGGTAGATCCCGCTCTTCTCCTCTGATGTCAAAGGGTCTTTTTCGCTTCCTAGCCGTCGCTTGAGTGTTGAGTTCTTGCTCGATCCGACTACCTGGATGTTGAATTGTCCTAGGAACGACTTAATTTGATAAAAGTTATAAGATACTGGTATACTTATCCTTTTAATATCTTTGTCGGTAATTTGATTGAACAACGTCGAGCGTTCTTTTCTAGATTTACGGAAGATCTTCTTTTTGATAAGTCGTTTGATGTAATGTTCTTTATACCCATTTTTGACTGCCGTATCGAGTATGTACTCCTTTTCCTTCTGGAATCCCTCAGGTGTTAATGGGTACGTAATGAGCCTGTGTACTATGCTGTTATAGGCGGCCATTTTTTGTGCGTACGTGTGGTTCGATGTTGCTGTAATTGTTCTTTGCGTCGCCGTCGATTTTCTGTATATATCGAAATGGATTCTACCATCGGTATTTGATATTAATAAATCCTGAAACGCTATGCTTCCATTCGATTCTCTCTCGATTGTGAAATTAATTTTTGGGTGGATGCTGTTGATTCCGGCCAGTATCTCGTCTACTTTATCTTTTTCCACGACCGCCAGTACATCACCGACGCTCGGGCATAAACACGGCCTTAAACGTTTGTCGTTGTTGATCCGTCCAATCCGAGATTCTTTTCCCTGATTTCTTCACATGCTTTAGTTTTTGTGATGACGGGCTGTCGCCCCATTGCACAACCCTATTCGGGGGCTGTATCGGTAATACCAGGCCGCTATAAATGGTGGCTTGACTCTGTTAGCAATGGCTGCGTTCAGCCAAACACAAAACATGTTTTGTTGCTTTCAACTTCCGTTCAATTTCAAGTGCAGATTGCATGTAAACTTGACAGATAAAAAAGTACCACACATTTTTGCGGGAGAGTATATGGGGGAGTGAAAAAGAGCGAGAGAAACGTAGCAATTCGGCCCAAGTGAGGAAGTAGGAAGTGGGATGGAAATTTGACATCTCTTTTGCTCTATATGGACCGGGCGGGTGTTCCGCGGCAGAGAGACAGACTGGAATGTTATTGTTCCAACTGAAAAAGTAGGAGAGGGGATGACATCTTACGTGCTTCCTGTGCTTTTATATAGACTGCGCGGGTGTTGCGCAGTGGAGGGCGTGTGTCTCTCTCTTTACTTTTTACGACTGGAATTGCTTCAAGTAGTTTAGTGTTGAGTATATGCGGATTGCTCCTCCATAGGTATTCTCTATGCTACATATATCCTCTTTCAGGTTCATATGTTTCTGAATTGCTGAATTAATTGCTGAAAGAAACAAGTTGAATTTTAGATACGCAGCCAAATGGCTGTACCCGAAACAATTTGTGGTACTGTTCTCATCTGTCAAGTTTACAAGCAACTTGCCCCTAAAATTGATCGGGAGGGTTGAAAGCAACTAAACATGTTTCGTATTTGGCTGAACGCACCCATTGGTCAACGACTCCTCACGTTCCAGGGAGCGCCCACGAAAAGGAAGAAAGAAAAGGCAATTAATTTGAAAAGAAAATAGAGGCAAATCCCACTCATCTGGTAAGACTATGCAATTGTGTCAGCGAAAATTTACCAAAACAACCCACACTTGCAAAATATCGAAAATCATCCTGACGGCAGGAGCCGCAATATCCATCTCTTTTCATCACGGAGAGAAGATAACTTTCAATCTCGCCGTCCGCTTCCGAAGAAAAACGTGGCAACCATTTCTGCGTATGGCTACCACTCTCTTTTCTTCTCCTTTTGCGGTTCATTTACATTCTTTTCTCGCGTGCGCCTGTTGACAGTCCACGAAAAATCGGGTCACGCTCCTCTATTCAGCCGTTGAAGCTTAGCGCTGAATCGGCTCAACACACACACGTACAAAGTACGCACACACGCGGAACTCGGCCAGCTCTCGAGGTTCCATAGCAGTTCGTCGTCATATTTTAATCACTCACGTTTAAGTTAGAGTTAGGTTATCTCGTAACGTAACGTAAGTTTTTAAAGTTAGTTAATTTTAAGGGAGAACAGTTTTGGGTTTTTTCCTTCTTAAAAGTAACGTGATTTAAACGGTAGGCGCACGCGAAGCGCGTCGCGAGTGTGTAAAGGAAAAAGTGTGCGGAAAAGGCTGCCTGCGGAGCCTCCACCAGGTCGAACAAGCACGTAAGTACCAACGTCCCCAAATTGCCCGAAATTTCCATTGAGTCTGAGAAACGACGCAAAAAGCCGATTCCCGCGAATGAGGCAAGTTTTTGCTAGCGGCGAGAGAAGTCGCCGAAGAAAAGGCCGGAAACGTTCAGCGAAGTGCAGAAAATTCGCATCACGCCGCCTAGTCTCGGAAGATCTTTTTTGTTTGCCGCCACTTGGAAAAGACGGAAAGAAAAAGTAGCGACGCAGAAAGACGTTGAGGAAGCTCCTTTTGTCTCGAGTTTTTGGCGCCGGGTGTTTCCAAAAAAAGGTGCAATAAGTAAAAAAGGAAAATGCGTGGGTGATGTGCGTATGGAATTTAGTTTTTGTCTCCGGTGGAGGATTTGCGTGTGAAAACAAATTCCCGTGGATAGGGAAATTGTAAACATTTGGAGGACACTTTCGTCTTTATAGTTGGTCGACGTAGGCAGAAGCGTAAAAAACTGCGGTTGGTCCCAAAGCGAATTTTCGTCCGGGTAGACATTTTTGTTTTTTCTTCCACACGCAGTCCCATTTTCACGAGTTCCCCCGTGCACACACACACATGCACATGGCGCGATGACATTCCCTTTCTAATACGTCGGGCTGTAGATTTTTTCAATTTTATTTGAAATTTTTAGGATTAAGTGTAGTACTAGATTAGGAATTACATTCTTGCAATTGACTACTTTTTCTTTGTCCTTTTATCAATGCGCTAGATAGGCAGTCGTCGGGCCGGCATCTTGGATTCCCGGAAAGGCGAAACGTCACAGTCACCAACACAAGCAAGCACAACTTCAGATCAAGGGAAATTTGCAGTTCAGTGGCCACAAATCTGGAGACATTTTTTCGAAGATCACGCTTGACCGGGACGGCGCTATCATTCGGAACGGGCGCGAGAGTGAGAGAGGCGCATTTTCAAAGATTACATTGCGCGTGAAGTTTGTCGACGTCTAATGTCCTCGTTGCCCGCGGCCGCATTCTATTTTGTCGCCGTCATTTTGTAGCGTGCGGTGAAGAAGTTTTTTTTCGCTAGCATCGTGTCTCCCATTTAACGACGATTTATAGTGCGTGTAACTTTTAACGGGACGTTTTCTTCCTCATAAAGTGATTTCCTGATGAAAAAATCTATTTGTCGGGCGCTCGCTCGCACGCGTCTGTGAACAACGTGTTAGGTTTTATTTCTATTAGAAAAAAAAGTTAATACGAGCATTCGTGCTTACGTACGCCAGGCGTACTTTCTTCGCGAATAGTGCAGACTCGTATTGTTCATTCCCTCTGGAGAACTACGCAAAAACCGCCAAAATAACGGCCACACAGCATAAGCCGAAACCAAACAATTTCACCATGGAAGAGGACGAGAGGGGCAAATTGTTTGTTGGCGGCTTATCGTGGGAAACGACACAGGAGACCCTGTCGCGATTCTTTTGCCGCTACGGCGATATCATCGATTGTGTTGTGATGAAAAACAACGAGACGGGCCGATCGCGCGGTTTTGGTTTTGTCACGTTCGCCGATCCGGCCAACGTGGGTCATGTGCTTACCAGCGGTCCGCACAGTTTGGACGGCCGTACGATCGATCCGAAACCGTGCAATCCGCGCACTCTGCAAAAGCCCAAGAAAGGTGGCGGCTACAAGGTGTTCTTGGGCGGACTGCCCTCCAATGTGACGGAAACGGATTTGCGTACGTTCTTTGGACGGTACGGTAAAGTCACCGAAGTGGTGATCATGTACGATCAGGAGAAGAAGAAGTCACGAGGCTTTGGCTTTCTGTCGTTTGAGGAGGAGACGGCCGTGGAGTGTGTCACGAACGAGCGATACATCAATCTGAATGGAAAGCAGGTGAGTGATGATTTTTTGTGTAATATTTATTTGTCTAATTCGACCACATGAACAGGATGTGTATGCCAGCAATAGGCATCATCGGAAACCGGTTATATGCTAACGAAACATCAACTGGGCCTCTTTATGGGCAATTGAAACGCACTGCGCTTCACTAGGGGTAGGCAACTACATACTAGCCGAGTTTCTTTGTACCAGAACTGAAAATTCAGCAAAAATACGGCACACAATAGAATAGCGAAAGGGGAATTCAGGGGACAGCCCATATACGGAAATATAAAGCGAATTGCCGGGGTTCAAACAATTCACTACCAACTCTGATCCGAAAAGATCCCATTCGGGATACCAGGATCAAGTATACCGGTCAGTCGTTTTGTATGGGAAATGTAATGGACGGTTGGGTGGGCATCCGAAAATGCCCGTGGGGACGGAGCCTAAGGTGGCATAATGACCGTGAAAGTCGGGCCGTGCCATCCGGCGATGTAAAAAGCCCTTCAACGAGTTAAGCAGCTTATGCTTGCTGTAGCTCAGTTCGGGAGACGTGGACGGGTTTTTCGCCGCTCGTTGCCCCTGTCCTTCACGTATTAACAAAAATTCGTAGGCCTGAAGAAGACAACGCAAACAGGGGAGGTAAAATGGGGAGTGATAAAAAAAATGAGGCGATTAGGATGGAATGGTTGGCGGACGGCGCAGATTCCCTTGCGATCGCAACAGGGTCCAGGCGTAATGGGACCCTCGCCTCTGGTTTCGTACCATCGACAGATCCTTACCCATAAGGTGCTGCCATACATTTGCCGGTGAAAGCAGCTTTACCAGACCAGAATTTGCTTGAAGGCTGGTTAACATGTTCAAAGTACACTTTGCCAAAGTTTGACATTAATTCACAATGATGTCAAAGTCGAACTGCCACCTGCAAAAACCCGGGATTTAGCATTTTCAGGAAATTCACACTAAAACACCATTAGCTGCGTTTTTTGTACAGAGCAGAGTAGAGCAGGATAAGCGGAAAAAAAACGCTCTAGAGCAAATTAGAGTAGCAAAGACGAAAACGGAGCATGTCTTTGCTGGGAGTGTGTCTTGGCTTAGTTTAGCATTCATGCCTGCTACAGACAGTGGCCCATCGCGATGGTGACTTTGATGGCCGCCATCACACACCAAATGTCAATTCAAATAGTTTCAAATATTGTCCGTCCACACAATGGTCTTCGATGGGCCATCAGGAAATTGCGTATATGGGGCCTTTGAAATTGAAAGCTGTCGCTCTGTGCGTCACGGCAGCTATACCTAGTCTAGCCATAAATATTGTTACAAGGTTTGGCAACCCTGCAGAAAGGAACCGTTATATAGCATTTCTTAAAAATTGAACTAATCGCTATAGTACGCTTGTGCTTGATGCATTTGTCATCATTTGAGTTTAATTTTTAGTGTAGTGAACATGGATTGGGGTGACAAAGAAAATAGAATTGCTGTGATTGCACTTCATAAAGTAGGAATGCAACCAAGTGATATTTTTAAGACTCTGCATACCCTTGGTATAAGCCGAATGTTTGTATATCGGGCTATTGAAAGATTTAATGATACGTCTGGAGTAAGTGACCGTGAAAGAAGTGGCCGTCCGCGAACTACTCGAACACCTCAAGCGGTTAAAGCCGTGCGCGAGAGAATTCGCCGTAATCCTCTTCGGAAACAAAAAATTTCATCGCGTGAGATGAAAATACCCCAAAGAACAGTTTCACGTATCATCAAAAGTGACTTGGGGTTGGGTGCTTATCGTAGATCTACCGGGCATTTACTAACAGATTCGTTAAAAAAAATAGAGTGGAAAAATCAAAACGATTACTTTGCCGGTACGCAAACCAAGAACACCGTAAAATTTTGTTTACGGACGAAAAATTTTTACTGTCGAAGAAACATTTAATAAACAAAACGATAGGGTTTATGCTCGCAGTGCCAGAGAAGCTTCTCAAGTTGCCCAAAAGGTTCAAAGAGGTCATCATCCACCCTCAGTAATGGTTTGGTGGGGTGTTAGCTACAACGGGGTGACAAAGTTGCATTTTTGTGAGAAGGGCGTCAAAACGTCTGCCAAAATTTATCAAGAAAGTGTCCTTGAAAGTGTAGTGAAACCTCTCAACACGTCATTATTCAAAAATCAGCCTTGGAGTTTCCAGCAAGATTCTGCACCAGGCCATAAGGCGAAGTCAACCCAAAAATGGCTTGAAGAAAATGTCCCAGATTTTATTAAAGCTGAAGATTAGCCTTCCTCTAGCCCAGACCTGAATCCGCTGGATTACGAATTATGGTCTGTCTTAGAGCAAATGACGTGCTCTAAAAGACATTCTAATATTGAATCCTTAAAGAAGTCTCTTACACATGCAGTCGCCAACTTTCCGATTGAAGTCGTGCGTGCTTCCATAGATAAGTGGCCAGCTCGATTAAAGGCTTGTGTAAAGGCAAAAGGCAATCACTTCGAATAACTTGTTGCAATTTCTGTTGTTGACAATGCATTTAATAAATAAACAATGATTTCTTAACATATAACACCTCTTTTATTGAACAGTGCTTCAAAAAGTTTGTAACAGTATTTATGGCTAGACTAGGTATATAATCACACGGATCGCGTACGACAGAAGGTCGATGATAGTACCATTGCGGTAACTGAGAAGTGGCCTGTCAACTTAAATCAGCTGCTCAAAGTTATGTACGCGATGGGCCATCGCGTGGAGGAAAATGGCTCTCGAAGCCATTTGTGGCCATCCGATGGTCCATCACTGTTGACAGAAATGACGGTTACGCGGCATTGGCCACTGAACGCCATCCGCCCGTCCACACAGTGGCGATGGCACCGAATGGCCGGGGCTGGGCCATTGTCTGTAGCAGGCATCAAACGTCAACTCAAATTTCAAGATGAAACTTAAATCCTAAGTACATATACGTAGTACGGTCCGTGAGTTCTTGGCCTAACAGAAAGAAAAGTCATAAATAAAAAAAACTGCGACTATTTTTCAATATATTCTCCCTTTATTTGCACACACTTTTCAGAACGTCTGACTAAAGCTTCTAAGCCACTATAAAAATATGATGCATCTTTAGAGTCAAAATGGTCGTACACCGCCTGTTTAATTTCATCGTCACTGTTGAATCGTCTACCCCTTAACAAAAAATAGTTGGATGGGGCCAGATCAGGGCTATATGGTGGGTGTTCAATCTCTGTGAAGCAACATTCGCGAACAGTAGCCTTGGAAGTGGACTTGAGCATTGTCATGAAGCAAGCGCACACCTTGGCTGAATTTTCCGCGCCTTTTCTCGATAATTATTTGACGCAACTGCCTTAGTAAGTCAGAGTAATATGTTGTGTTCACGGATGTATTTGATTCCTTAAAGTCAATCAGAAGGATTCCCTCGTAGTCCCAAAAGATTGTAGCCATCACTTTTTTGGTGCTTTGAGTGACCTTTGCTTTTTTTTGGCACGGGTTCTCCTTTCCGATGCCACTCCATGGAATCTCTTTTGGATGTCGGATCATAGTAACAGACCATGGTTTCATCACCCGTTACAATTGATTGGATTACTCCTTCTTGGTCCTCGTGGCAAAGCTCTAAAAATTGCTCACAACATTCTACTCGACGCTGCTTTTGCACTGCGCTGAGAATTTGAGGCACCCACCTTGCACTAATTTTTGTCATATTTAAATTTTCATGTAGGATCCTTAGAACACTTGTTTTGGAAATGCCGGTCTGTGCTGCAATTTCTTTCGTTTTTAGACGTCGGTCACTTAGAACAATTTCTTCCACAAATTTAATGTTTTCTGGGGTAGTCACCGTCACAGGACCTCTCGCACGTGGGTCATCTTCTAATGATTCTCGTCCCCAACGAAACAACTTAGACCAATTTTTTATCGTTGAAAATGATGGACACAAATCGTCGTAAACAGCCATCATTCTCTCTTTGATTTGCGTTGGCGTTAATCCTTCTTTAGTCAAAAACTTTATAACAGCGCGGAACTCAATTTGAGAAATTTTTTAAAACAACTTGCCGGAGTGATCGTTCGAGCTTTACTACAATTAAACGGATTGAAGTAGCAAGTTGAAATTTTGTGTAAAGCTTGACGAGACTTGTCACTGACGCTTGCATAAAAAAATTACTATATGAGGCCAAGAACTCATGGACCGTAGTACGTACATACATAGGAGGTGCATGCTGGCAATTGCATTCTCCGAAACTATTGTAGTTTATGTTAACGAAACGTCTACTGGGCCACATGGAACAGTTGACGCGCTATGCCGCACAAGGGATTATACCCCATTTTCCAAGCTGCGGAATTCCGCTGCGTCTTGCGGAATAGACTACTTTCAGCCTTGTTTTCCAGGCTGCAGGATAACGCTGCGACTTGCGGGATAGACTGCCTGGAAAGCAGTCTGTTCCGCAACACGCAGCAGTATCTTGCAGCTTCGAAAATAGGAAAACAAGGGTTTTGAGGTAATCTGTTCGGCAGCACGCAGCGGATCTCTGCAGCTTGGAAAACGAGGCTTTAGGGCAATTGAGTAGTACAGATACGATCGGACCAATTTCCTTTAGGCAACAAAATTATTTTGTATGTTTACTATTCCATATAATTAGACAAAACGAACATTTTATTGACTGGTAATGCATTTTATGTAGGGGGCGACCGGTAGCGCAGTGTGTTAAGGCATCAGTCTCATGTACCGGCGTTTGGGGTTCGAATCCTGTCCACGACGACGTTCGTGGCCATGGATGTGCAGGAGGTGTATACTGGCAACTGCATTCTCCGAAACCAGATTATGCCAACGAAACGTCAACTGGGCCACATGGTAGAGTAGAGTAATGAATTTTATGTGGCTTCCCAAACTGTAAACTGCTCGAAAACATCGGAATCTGCGCTGCCTGCATTTCAAAATGCAAACTATACTTAACAGAGTAGGATTTCCTATCCAGAGCAGATCAAATTGTTAGTGTAATTGTAGGGTATTAACCTACTCTGCTCTGCATGACTGTGCTAAAAAAAACCGCGCCTATAGTGAACTGACACCTCCCATAACCGGACACGTCTTAAGCCGCGATTTCGCATACATCAGAAATAGGAACAGGAGCAGAATTCAGTACATTTGCGACATAATTCTGTCGCTATAGCGACAGGAACATAATTTTTTCGCAAATGTACTGAATTCTGTTCCTGGTTCTGGTGTATGCGAAATCGCCTCTTTAGGCTGAGTTCATGCAAACTGCGGCAACTGCCGTTTTAGCAGTTCCAAACATTTGTTTTGTATGTTTTCAAAGAAATTAGGCTCCCTTAAATGGGCGCTTCTATAACCGCACGCGGGCACTCATTTTTCAGTAATTTTTCAGACATAGGCCCGTTTTCTCTATGTCCTGTTAATTTTTTGCCTTGACCCCTCCAGGGGCATGGGCGCGTCAACATCTCTAGCATTTCTATGCCTTGTTGAGGTTTCGTTGGCATATCTACTTTTCAGAAGTGCAGTTGCTAGCATGCACCTCCTATCCGCGTCGTCTTTATACTGACAAGATCGGAGCACTGTGAGTGTTCTATTAGTACTCACAGGCAGTTTTTGATCGCAGCAAGATTTGATCTCCGAGCTCTAGATTAGTATCGTAGAGCGGTGACCGAACGATCACGGCCACCGAGCGCGACAAACTGCCTGTTATAGGGACTTATTTATCAAAGGCCTTAACCTAAATCATATACAACACCCAAAATACAACAAAGTGGAATTTTCTCCCCTTATTTTTGAACGGCATTATCGTATTTTGGGTGTTGTATATGTTTTAGGTTAAGGCCTTTGATAAATAATTCGCTGTTAGCTAACAGGTAGTTTAACAGAGGACATTGAGAAAACGGGCCTGAATTTTTAATAGCCGGACAACTCAATGGCTTTCCAATTAATTTTCTTCGCATTTTCATGAATGAATAGTGCCTAAACTATACACACGGAGTCGATAGCTCATAATGCTTTTAAGCATAGGACCCGAACTCACCGAAAGTACAAAGTTAAACCAGTGCTTTCACACGGATGAGTCCCGAGTAGTCATGGTTGCCAATTCACGAACCTACTCTTTTTAGGTCGACCTACTTCGCAATCGAAAAATGATCAGTGTCGGAGCATGAAAACGAACTTAGATCATAATGGTTCCTTTAAGTTCAGGTCGGAGTCGGAGCAGTTTAAAAATGAACAGTGAATACGTTTCATAGTTCCATCTGTCGGTATTGGAGCATGATCAGATCAGATCGTCTAAATCTGGGGGGAATACATAAATTAAAGTAAACGCGCTCTTCACAAGTGCCGCCGTTTTCCGACACAGCCGTTTGTCAGAAAACGGCGGAAGCAAAATTGTACACCTAATACAATACATTCGTCTATTGAAATAAACGGCCTGTCCGGAATTCCGGATGGTGTATGTTCGCCTTAAGAGTTAATACGTTTCAAATAAATCGGTTTATTGTCAACGTCGGCTGGCTGGATACTTCGGTTTAAGTGTTTTAGGTAACAGAATCTTGGTGGTATCACAACGGATCATGAGTGGTCTATGTGTGCTGTGGTTAACTCACGGCAACCCCTAAATCTACCTACCTACATTTCCGTATGAGTCGCATGAGCAAGCCACATTGGTGACCATCAACAAAGTAGATGGTTGTGGCGCGAAAGCATGCTGTTCATTCGGTTCATACGGCCAATGTAAATGAAGCCTTATTCGACACTGCAATATAGCGATATGTAGATATGTCTTCTAACCTAGGCAGTAATTCAGTTCTCCATTCTCTTATTTACAATTACGACTCAGACTTCGACGAACCTAGTCACCCGCTCTTTTGGTAACTCCATGACGTACGACAGACTCGTTTCGTATACGGAGTAGGTCTGCGAACCTAGTTTCTTGAACCTACTCCGTTGTCGGACTCGGGGTAGGTCGACCTGATCCGCAAGAGGAGCAGGTCATATCATGACTAGTTCGGAGAAGCTCGCCGGTTCATGGACTGATCGACGCACCGACATACATACGATCTGCCCGTGAGTATGTAGTAGGACTCATCGACTCACAGACTCACCGAGTGAAAACATCTCTCAGACGAAGGTTTTGGACGTGTACCAGGTGGGGTATGCATGACACACTCCAGCTAGGTATTACATAATACTACTAGGTTTTTTGCACGCATTTAACTGCAATAGGCATGATACAGTCCTTACAAATTCGACGCATTATTATGATAAATGCTGTGGTTTCGTTAGTTTTGGTCCGTCCCATATATGTATTTATATAGACGGGCATATGCAATGATTCATGTTGTGCATATGTACGTTCGTCCGAGCACTTCCCGTGGTCTGATCTTAACCAAATACGGTATGTAGGTTCCCTGAGTTATCTTGATTTCGGAACGGTGGCAGCAAATTCGATCATCGACTGGACTTACGGAATATTCTACTATTTTCAAACCAGAGTTACTCGCCTAAGTCTTTACAAAAATCACTCTTCCAGGCTTTTCTCGTTGTGCGATTTCCATAATAATAACACATAGTGATATTTAGGTCTTGCTGGAGGTGTGCGACATTAAAGTGATATCTGGGCAAGATGGGTATCATCTGACACGGTTTGTTGAGGCGAATGCATTAGACTATTAGAGAGTTTTAGCAAGACGTACAAACCGCTTGTCGTTTACGTCTTTGAGTGCCGGAAAGGTATCTACAACTTCGCCAACGTCAAACAACGTCGAAAAACGTTAAACAGGCGATGTTGTCTTCTTTCTGTTTAACGACAACAGATTCCGTTCGCACGCGCATTACCTTTTCGACACTCAAAGACGTAAACGACAAGCGGTTTGCTAAAACTCTATTGTTCCAAGTCATTTTGAATCTTTGGGTAAGGAAAAACGAAATTCTGGTGAATTAGCGTTGATGGCATTTTGAGTGCTTTGGTGAGAAAAACATTCTTTGCAACGAAGTGATATATGTATTGGTCTACAACTTAATAATGAGACTTTTTTTTGGAATTTTGGGCATTTATTCATAGATTTATTCATATAACTAAATTATTCAAAATATTGGCCATCAGCAGCGATAACTTTCTCCCATCTTTCGGGAAGTCTACGAATTCCGTCGCGAAAAAAATCTTGGGGTTTCGAGGCTATCCATGAATCGAGCCAGTTCTTAGTATCCTCATATGAAGTGAAGTGCTGATCAGCCAACGCATGAGTCATCGAAGCGAACAAATAGTAATCGGATGGAGCAATGTCAGGGCTATACGGCGGGTGGGGTAGCACTTCCCATTTGGTTGTTTCCAGGTACGTTTTCACGACTTGCGCAACATGAGGGCGAGCATTGTCATGCTGAAGAATTATTTTGTCGTGCCTTTCAGCAAATTGTTGCCGTTTTTCACGCAATGCTCGACTCAAACGCATCAATTGCAGTCGATAGCGCTGCCCGTCAATGGTTTCATTCGGTTTTAGCAGCTCATAATAAAGAACACCGATCTGGTCCCACCAAATGCAGAGCTTGGAACCATGAATATTTGGCTTCGCGGTCGATGTTGATTGGTGCCCGGGCGGTCCCCATGATTTCTTTCGCTTTGGGTTATCATAATGAATCCACTTTTCATCGCCGGTCACAATACGATGCAAAAAACCCTTCCGTCTTTGCCTTTGAAGCAGTTGTTCGCACATGCAAAAGCGCCTCTCAACATCTCTTGGCTTCAACTCGTACGGAACCCAGTGGCCTTGCTTTTGGATCATTCCCAGTGATTTTAACCGCTTCGATATGGCTTGTTGAGTCACTTCCAACGAAATTGCCAACTCTTTTTGAGTTTGGCACGAATCTTCTTCGAGTAATTTCGTCAATTCTTCGTCTTCAAACTTTTTTGGCTGGCCAGGTCGCTCTTCGTCGGTAATGTTGAAATTATCATTTTTGAACCGATGAAACCACCGAAAACACTGTGCATGCGAAAAAGCATCGTCACCGTAAACTTCCACGAGCAATTTATGACTCTGAGCTGCAGTCTTCTTAGCAAAATAATGTCCAAGTAAAACTTCCCGCAAATGTTGTTTTTTTCGTGAATTTTCGAAACTTTCCATGGTCCGGTAAAATACGTTGTCAACAATCAACACGAAATGTTTATACTGACATTGACAGCTTATGAATACAAACTTCAAATGGTATGTATGTCAAAGATGGACTACCATTGGTTTATCGGTGTTGCCATCTCTAAAAAAAGTCTCATTATTAAGTTGTAGGCCAATATTTACATATAGTCAAGATGGGTATCATGTGATTGGGGGTGTTCAGGCGAATGCACTAGACTACTCTGGATGATAGTTTGAGTCCTTGGGCCAGAAAATGAGGGCATTTTTGCATTCGCCTGATAGATATGGATATCTCCTGAATCGGGCGACAAGGACAACATTTTTCAAAGCAAATCATAGACAAGTAGAAAAGAAATGGATCAAAATTAAAAAGTATTTGCATGGGACGGGCCTAAACTGCTGATGAACATCATCGCTCTTTTTTGTGGCATTAAATTAAAAGCTATTAAAATGTGAAATCATTTCGGACTTTTCTTTAAATGATAGTTCTATTTTGAACTAACAAAAAATTAATATATTGGTGTACTTTGCTTCTGCCGTTTTTTCCTGGAATTAAAAGCTTAATTGTCAAAAAGTACGTACAGATGTATTATTCAAAGTACTGTCCATCGCTAGCGACAACTTTCGCCCATCTCTCCGGCAATTTTCGGATTCCATCTCGGAAAAAGGAGGCGTCTTTCGACGCGATCCATGATTGCATCGATTTTTCGACTTCCTCGTACGAACGAAAATTCTGATCAGCCAGGCCGTGCGCCATGGGACGAAACAAATGGTAGTCGGAAGGAGCGATGTCTGGGGAGTACGGCGGATGGAGCAAGATTTCCCATTTCAGGGTTTACAAGTATGTCTTGACCACTTTTGCAACGTGTGGCCGAGTTGTCATGCTGGAGGATGACTTTGTCGTGTCTCTCTTGGTACTGTGGGCGTTTTTCCTTTAATGCTCGACTTAAACGCATCAATTGCGTTCGGTACCGATCTCCTGTGATGGTTTCATTCGGTTTCACTAGCTCGTAGTATATCACACCGAGCTGGTCCCACCAAATGTAAAGCATAACCTTGGCGCCGTGAATATTCGGTTTTTTCTGCCTTTTTAAGCAGTTGTTCGCATGGAATTAGTCGCCGTTCAATATCTCTCGGTGTTAACTCGTACGGAACCCAATTTCCTTGTTTCTGAATCATGCCTATGGCCTTGAGGCGTTTCGAGATGGCTTGCTGAGTCACTCCCAGTTATTCAGCTAATTTTTCTTGCGTTTGGCACGAATCTTCATCGAGCAGTGCTTCCAATTCGTCGTCTTTAAACATTTTTTCTCTCCCACCACCATGCTTGTCCTTGACATTGAAATCGCTACTTTTAAAACGTTAAAACCACTCACGGCATGTTCTGTCACTCAGAGCAACCTCACCGTAGGTTAGGTCACTTCCTGTGCACCTGCCCTGCTCTGGCCGATAGAAGAGAGGATATTTTAGGATCCCTCTACTTTATTGACCTCGATGTCCTGAAGGACGTAGATGCTGGTCATCTGCATCGTTTCATTGATAGATCCGGGTGGTTTGACGACTAGGCTCACATGGCGTCTCTGCGCTTATGAGGTATCACAACGGACCCAGTGGTGGTCTATGTGTGCTGTGTTTGTGCGCAGCTGCCTCTTTAACCTAACCTCACCGTAAGTATCTGAGAGCATTCGATGAGCCTCAACTTGGCTCGAAAACAGACATTTTGAATCGCGAATCTTATTAAAAATGCGAAAAACTTTTACTAATGCGGGAGTGTCGATACGTTCACAGACGTCCAAACTCACTTTGTGACACCTACATACGTATTTTGACTAGCCCTCACCAATGCAGCCGTCTGTCGGAAAACGGCGGAAGCAAAGTTGTACACCTAATATTTAGCTTGTTCTATGTACAGACAACATCCACCATTTCTTTTTTTCTCCTTTTTTTAAGATCCTATTTTTGTAATAAACAGAAACACAATATTAGTATGCACAATTAGTCGAAACGGTAATAAGTAAGAACTCCTACCACCTCCCCTACAAATGGAACTTAAATTAAGCGATAACTTACGATAAAATAAAGCTAGCGAAATTTTGGTTACATGTTTGTAGTAGAAAAACAGTCGGCAATTAATGCGGGAATTTCATTGTCTGCAGAAGCATAGCAGCGGCATGAAATGTGTCTTGGATATTGTGCTTTCTTGCACCTATTGCACATGAGCAAAAGTTTTTTTCTGCTATGCTTCTGCCGATGCTATGCTTCTACCGGCAATGTGTAGGACTTATAAGAAATGTCTCTAATCGACTTTTTTTTTAAATTCATACAAATTCCGATCAGTGTCAATAAAATTTTGACCAAGCGGAGAATATCGACTACACGTTGATATGTTGCTTAGACAGAACACATCATTTTTAAGGCTACTGACCCGTCTTTTCACAGCACAACATCTAGCGTTATAAACCGTATTTATTATGATAATATTTCAATATAGTATCTCAGCAACAAATTTCCATTATGCACATGTATACTTTTTTTCGCCAAGTTGTGGTGTGTGTAACATGTTTTTTTTTCGATCAGAATTGGAACATGATGGACACCGGTATTTTTGTTTGCCAAAAAATTGCGTAGCGGTGAAATATATGACAACGTGTTGTTTATATACCAGAGACAAGACTACGTTATCTTAACAATAAAGAGATAACTAGATTTCATCGAATATGCTACATTTACGCATATTTGAATCAGGTGTGTGTAGCTGAGATACGATAAGTTAGCTGGCATAGATTGCCCTTCGTTAGTTGGCCATTTGTATTCGAAACTCACCATCGCCGGTTTCATTTCCCTTGCCTTTTCAGCGACAACAGCAGACAAACTTCTACGTTGTTGGTTATGAACTAACCGGCTTGCGGGTCTAAGTTACCGGCTTTTTTATTCGTTAAGTGCTCGAAATTCTTATGAAACGTTGAGAAAAATATGTTGTGCATGTATATGGTAGTCGTATCGTAGCAGAGTGCAGAAAACGAAGAAGAAGAAGCAAAACGTGTTGTGTGTGTGATACGGACATCGACCTTTCGTCATTCTTTTCCTTACATCGCGCAGACCATGCGAACATTCACTTCTCGTTATCTGTATCTGACAACCGCTACATTTTTGCTCACCTCTATGGTAGTTTTTATTGCTTATCTGTAAAAATGTATTCATGGATTTTTCGAAACTACGAGTAACTCATTTTTTTTTTGCCACGACTTTTGCATAAAATCATCGAAGCTGTGACGCATTGTTTTTATTTTAGAGATTTCGTTTATTTCAACTAATGAAAATATCAAATGATTAGAAGAAAGCATTTTTGCTAATTGGGCCTTTCACATGATGCTTGAGGAGTGTTATTTTCACTGAGAAGCTTTCGACTAGTTTTCCGTGTGTTTATGAAAATGTAATTGAAATTGATGTGAATGGATTGCATTAATTTTGCCCATCTACATGGCTCTAGCTAATGAACGGGCTGGTGAATAATTGAATAAATTGAAATCCAACTACGACAGCAGAGCTACGCAAAAAATTGTTTTATTTTCAGCAATAACGTCTTTCACCATATTTAGTCTGTTCAATATGTTGTCTATAATTAAAACACGTTTTCTGTCTAAAGTTCGTTCTCTTTTTTTTTATTCATTTTTGAAGAAACAAAGTTGAACTAAGGCTAAGTTCTTTTGGACAGATTTTTAGACACACGCAGCACACTTGTATATACAAATGTCGAAGACTTGTGCGAATCAGGAAATACTCATATTTAAATGAGGCGAAATGTATCAGAATTTTAGTTCGGAAAAACCCAATGAAAGAGCCACCTAAATTATTAGATCAGACGTGGGGTGAATAAAAAGAAGGCACGTCTCTGCAGATGCGCCGTCAAAGTGTCAGACACGAAATAATGTTGAACACTCTCTAAAAACAGTTTTTTTTTCGGATTGTCTGACCGAGATTTTCCTCCCGAGTCTCAAAAGTATGATGGCGGCGTGTGACGTCAATGCCATTACTCAAATCGAAAATGTGTCCAGGAAACTGTATAGAGGTTTGTCAGGCAATGAAAGTATTTATTTTTCTTGAACGTTTTGACATTTTTTTTAAGCGTGCGCGTTGTTTGTTTTTGTAAAAAAAAACACGGAATTTGTACGAATGTCGCATATTTAAAATGGTCACCCTGAGAGATTTGACGAAATTCGTTGTTTTATTGACTTACTACAACTCAATTGCCCTAACCCCTAATGGGGCATAGCGCGTCGACTGTTTCCATGCGGCCCAGTTGACGTTTCGTTGGCATGAATTGCTTTCAGAGAATGCAGTTGCCAGCATGCATCTCCTGCACATCCATGGCCACGCCGAACGTCGTTGTCGATTCGAATCTGAAACGCCGGTAGTCAAACATGAGACTGATGCCTCAACACACTGCGCTACCGGTCGCCCCACAGTGCTCCGAGTTTGTCAGTATAAAGACGGCGCGGATAGGAGGTGTGTTAGCAACTGCACTTCCGAAAAGTAGATATGCTATATGTTGACGTTTCAACAACAAGGCATAGAAATGCTAGAGATGTTGACGCGCCCATGCCCCTCGAGGGGTCAAGGCAGAGATATTAGGCGCGCTCGGTAGCCGTGATGTCTCGGTTGCCACTCTATAATGTTACATCTAGTGATTAGGGGTTCAATTCCCGGCGCGTCAATAACAGAAAAATGCAAATGTGTCTAACAGCGCACGTGGGCAGAAATTAAACTTCAAACCTTGAGTTTCAATGCCTGCGTTCACGTTTTTGAGTGATTTTTCCGTTTACATGCATTTCAATTGCTGAATAACCGAAGCGCTCCAAAATGTGAACGCAGGCAAAAATACTCATTCATCCCTCTTTCAAGAAATTAATATTCCACACTATCCGTGCACATGGCGCAATCTATTGGGTAGTTGAAGAAGTTTCCGCCCCTTCCTGAAAGGTGTCGCTAGAGCATTATGATCGTGTTTGACAGACAAGCCGTACATGTATTTTGAAGGTGTATTTAGTAAGCACTGAAACGCAGTTGCTGACATTGGTTAAGTTCATGGTTAAGTTCATGGTTAAGTTCATAACACACAACTGTTGGCATACTTGTTCCCAATTTGTTTTATGAACTCTCTACACTGAGTTTTTGATGGACACAGCAAGCTGTGAATAATGTCATTTTCGCCATCACAAAAATTTCTCCGCTGGCTCTCTCTCAATTGCCCTAACCCCTTGTGGGGCATAGCGCGTCAACTGTTCCATGTGGCCCAGTTGACGTTTCTCGGCATAAACTGGTTTCGGAGAATGCAGTTGCCAGCATGCACCTCCTGCACATCCATGGCCACGAACGTCGTCGTGGACGGGACTCGAACCCGAAACGCCGGTAGTCAAACATGAGACTGATGCCTCAACACACTGCGCTACCGGTCGCCCCCTCCGCTGGCTAGGACCAGCATATGATGACAATCCTGAAATTACACCTGCGCTGTCGTATTCAGACGATTTTTCGTAAGTAGTCAGTTTTGAACTGAAAATTTGACAATTGATGGATGACTAGATGAGAGTGCAGTTCAGAACACAACAACCTGTTGCAAAGCTGCTTCGATACTGTTGCCCCAGCATGTTGCGATTCCGCTGTGTGTTATGAACTTAGCCATTCATTCTCAGTTAAACAAACATTATATATCTCGTGTCAAAGACGTCAACTTTCTATCCGACAAAACAGCATTTGCGGGAAGTTCAGCCTGCACTACTTCCTAATGGACAAAAGCGCTGCTGAGATACATTGTTTGTTTGTAAATGTTTATGGTGACAACGCCCCGTCGAGTACTTCGACAAAAGAATGGTTTCGGCGATTAAAAAAATGGCGATTTTGATGTACGTGATAAAGCACGCGAGGGAGTTGTCAGAAACATTAAATGTTGATAAATCAACAGTTAGTAAACGCTTGCATGCAATGGGAATGGTGCAGAAACTAGGAAATTGGTTGCCACATCAACTGAAGGAGAGAGACAGAGACATGGAGAGGCGTTTGGTTGCATGTGAGATACTGCTTGAGCGGTACCGAAAAAAGTTTCCTGCATCGAATTGTTACTGGGGACGAATAGTGGATATACTACGACAATCCTAAACGACGTCGTAAGTCATGGAGTATGCCAGGTGAACGTGGTCCATCGGTGCCAAAACGAAATATCCCCAGTTCGAAGATTTTGTTGTGCATTTGGTGGGATCATAAAGGAGTCGTGTATCATGAAAGTATTGACGATTCACTCCGCAGCTTCATTAACCTGATGCTAACATCCAGGGTTATGCAAGCTAGTCTGGGTGCGTCGGAAGAACGAAGGCGTGTAAGTAGAGGCACCCCCCAAGGCGGGGGTCCTCTTCTCTGGAATCTGGCAGTTAACAAACTGCTTCTGGACCTGGAAGGGGTAGGGTGTAAGGTGATTGCTTATGCGGACGACATTGCTATTGCCATCTCCGGCAAATTTCCAAATGTTCTCTGTGATATAAAATAATAGAGAATGCACTCTCGATTCTAGCAATTTGGGCCTGTTATACTGGCGTTAGGGCAAATCCGGATAAAACGGAACTTGTCCTCTACTAGGCAGAACATAATTCCTGATCTCACACCTCCAATGATGGATGGGAAGAGGTTGGTGATCAATAATATAGCAAAATTTCTGGGTTTAATCCTAGACAGGAAACTGACTTGGAAGCTCAAGATACAGGAGCGGGTGAACAAGGCTACTGTGGCGCTGTATTCTTGTAGAAGAGCCATAGATAAAAAATGGGGCCTGCAACCAAAAGTTGTCTACTGGTTGTTCGTTTCAGTCCTACGTCCAATACTCCTGCATGATATCACTGTTTGGTGGACGGCACTGCGTATAGCGGCTTATCGCAAAATGTTGGGGAAGCTGCAGCGTCTAGCTTGCATAGCAATGACTGGAGCTCTTAGAACAACACCGTCCGCTGCCCTGGATGTGTTGCTTAACTTGCTACCGATAGATATTTATGCTGAAGTAGTGGCTGCAAATACGGCCATTCGTCTTCGTGAGACTGGTCAGTGGGTAACTTCAAGCGCCGGCCACTCTGCCATTCTCAACAATGTGGATATCCCTTCAACGACCGACTACACGTCTCCTAAGCTTGTATTCGGAAAAAACTTTGCAAGCTTGATTTCATCACGGAGTGACTGGGCTGATACTGTCCCCTTAGAAACGATGTCTATTGTTTTTTATACAGATGGCTCTAAAACTGAGGAAGGATTGGGTGCGGGTGTATACTACCAGAGCCTAGGAGCTAATATCTCCTTACGTTTACCGGATCACTGCAGCGTTTTTCAGGCGGAGGTCTCAGCGATTTCAGAGGTTTTAACTTGGCTAGGATGTCACGTTGTAGCCTCTAGAGACATAATTATATACACCGATAGCCAGGCTGCGATAAGATCCATCGATTCCGTTTCCACCTCATCTAAGCTGGTGGAAGAGTGCCGATCGTCCCTTATTGAGCTGGGAAAAGCCTTCAACATTCTATTGTGCTGGATTCCCTGCCATAGTGGTTTTGCTGGCAATTGTAAAGCTGATGAGTTGGCTCGTGCAGCGACTAGGGAGGGAGATCATGATGGAGCCTCACGAAATTGGAATGCCCATATCCGCTTGCAAAAAGAAGATACTGGAGGATACGGTTGGCAAGGCCAATACAATATGATGGGGTACCAGCAGCACCTGCCAAGTGACAAAAATGATATGGCCCAGAATCGATCCTGGGCGGTCTTCCAAACTTCGATCAGTGGATAGGAAGCACATTAGCGTTCTGGTGGGAGTTATCACTGGGCATTGTCTGATCGGCGAGCACGCCAGAAGACTCCAGCGTCCTTACAATGATTTTTGCTGAAGTTGCGATGACGAGGATGAGGAGGAAAGTACTTCCCACCTCCTTTGTACCTGTCCTGCCTTGGCGATAAGGAGGAAAAGGATTCTTTGGTCTTTCTTCTTTGAAGATTTGGATGACTTGAAGGATATGGATGTCAGTAGGATTTTTCGCTTCATTATCAGTTCCGGCTGGTTTAATGATTAATTTCGCAGGTTGTTAAATACCGCGGATATCACAACGGACCCATCTGTGGTCTAAGTGAGCTGTGACACTTCATGGCAGCCCCTCTAACCCATCATGAACTCCTGAAACCGTCCGAAACCATCACTGAAGATCGTTATCGACTGCAGCTTATACGTTTGAACCGAGCTTTAAAAGAAAAACGGCCTGAATGGAACGATAGACATGAAACATTAATTCTGCTCCAAGATAACGCCAGGCTCCATCTTGCTAAGCCGGTCAAAAACTACCTCGAAGAAGTCAAATGGGAAATTTTAACCCACCCGCCCTACTCTCCAGACATTGCCCCTTCGTATTTTCTCTTGTTTCGGTCCATGCAGACAGCTGTTTCTGGAGAAAGGTTCTCTTCTTTCGAAAACACCGAAAATTGACTCGAATTGGATCGGGTCAAAAGATCAAGAATTTTTTTATAGAGGAATCCATTTATTGCCTGAAAGATGGAGTAAAGTTATCGCCTCAAATAGAGCATACTTTGAATGAAATCATTTTGTAAGTAATTGTTTAAATAAATAAACTTATTCAACTACCCAATACGTCAAGAGCAAGCACTGAACCTATCAAATGCAACTATGACTGAAGAAACTAGTTCCCTAATATTTCGGCAAAAATCACTTTTCCAATTGAGAAAAATGTGGAATCCCATTGAATTTAATTGAGGTGAATGAGGTGAAATCACAGTGGAACATTGTGGAACAAACAAACTTCTTCTAGCAACCGGTAGATGCGCCCTAAATAAAAGCTTTACTTATGCGCTATCCAGATCAGGATCGGGCCCCGATAAATTACCACTAAACGAAGACCACACTCCCAGCAAAGACATGTCCCGATTTTGTGTTCTGTACGCTAATTTGCTCTCGATCGCTTTTTTCGTCGCTGGACTTGCTCTACTCTGCTCCGTACGAAAAAAAAACGCACCTATTGTATGTTTACTATTCTAAATAATTATACAAAACGAACATTTTATTGACAGGAAATGAATTATATGTGCTTCCCAAACAGTTCGCACAGTTCGAAAGGTTAGGTTAGGTTAAAGAGGCAGCTGCTCACAAACACAGCAAACATAGACCACCACTGGGTCCGTTGTGATATCTCATAGGCGCAGAGACGCCATGTGAGCCTAGTCGTCAAACCACCCGGATCTATCAATGAAACGATGCAGATGACCAGCATCTACGTCCTTTAGGTCATCGAGGTCAATAAAGTAGAGGGATCCTAAAATATCCTCTCTTCTATCGGCCAGAGGAGGGCAGGTGCACAGGAAGTGATGTACTGTCTCCTCCTCTTCTTCGCCCCCACAGCTGCAAAAATCATTGTATGGAAGCCGGAGACGCCTAGCATGCTGACCTATCAGGCAATGCCCCGTGATGATCCCCACAACCTTTCTGAGATGCCTTCTCTCCAGCATCATCAGCCCTGAGGAGCGGCGAGGATTGAAGTGCGGCCAAATCTGCCTCGTAACGTTACAGGTATTACCATTTAGCCAACCGATATTAGCACGGCTCATTGCGTTTGCGCCAATTAGCTTCTTGCATGCTGCTATAGGCATTTTGACATTGCGGAAACATCCCATGTCCATAATGGTCGTACCTGCCCGAGCCAGCTCGTCTGCCTTGCAGTTCCGGCTGAAACCACTGTGAGCCGGAATCCAGCACAAAGTGATGTTAAAAAAGTTGCCGAGCTCCTGAAGAGCGGTGCGACATACCACCACGGTTTCCGAAGTAGTAAGGTTTGCGTCCAAGGACTTAATCGCCACCTGACTATCTGTGTAGATAGTAATATTCCTTGCAGATATGATATTACGACCCAGCCAAGTCAGAACTTCGGCAATCGCAGTGATCTCCGCCTGCAGAACGCTACAAAAGGCTGGAAGGCGAAGTGACAAGCGAATGTCCAGTTTCCCTGAGAAGACGCCTATCCCCACACCCGCTTCTGTTGTCGAGCCGTCAGTAAAGAAGCTTATGGCTTCCAACTCAGGGGTACTATCTGTATCCCACTCCTGCCGCGAAGGTATTAGACTTGTGTACCCTTTGTCGAAGGAGTATATCGGAGAGGTATAGTCCGTGTCTTCTGGAATATCCAGATTGCCCAGTATCGCCGAGTGGCCATTAGTCGACTCTTTCCACTGCCCTGTTTCCCTAAGACGGATGGCCGTAATCGCAGCTACCTGCTCAGCCAGGATATCCAAGGGGAGCAAATTCAGCAGTACACCAAGAGCTGCGGTCGGTGTGGTTTTCAGAGCACCAGTGATTGCAATACAAGACAATCTCTGAACTTTATCCAACAGATTCCTGCATGATGCTTTATTGAGCGCCGTCCACCATACAACTACCCCATACATTAATATGGGGCGTATGACTGATACGTACAACCAGAAAATCACCTTCGGTCGCATGCCCCATTTCAGGCCAGTAGCCTGCCTACAAGAGTACAGAGCAACTGTTGCCTTAGTGACGCGCTCCTGAATATTTGCCTTCCAGGATAGCTTCTTATCGAATATAAGTCCCAAAAATTTGGCTTTTTCGCTAAGGACCAATTTCGTCCCCTCCAGAAATGGTGGTAACAGCGAAGGTGGAGTGTTCCTCCTAGTGAAGAGTACAAGTTCTGTTTTAACCGGATTGACTCCCAACATCAACTTGCCTAGGCCACTGAGATAGATAATATCACTAAGAACCCCGGGAAACTTTCCCGAGATAGCAATGGCGATATCGTCCGCATAAGCAACGACCTTGCAGTCCAGCCCTTCCAAGTCCAGGAGCAACCTGTTAATCACCAAGTTCCAAAGAAGTGGGGATAGGACACCCCCTTGAGGGGTTCCCCTACACACCTGTCTGCGTACTACTAACAGTTCGAAAACTTCGACATCTGCGCCGCCTGCATTTGAAAACCCAGACTACTTAACGGAGCAGCATTCTTGCACTAACATTCTATCCAGAGCAGCTCAGATCAAATTGTTAGTGTAATTGTGTTTTTTTTTTTAACTTTTTCTGCCTTGTATGGATGTTGAATAAATGCCTATAATGCATGCTACTTTATTACTGAGAAAAAACAACCACCCTTACTCAACCAATGAACTAAAATCAATGTAAAAGCGTATATACGACAAAACTTCTGTGGTGGATTATGTGATTATATCATTTAAGCAAGGGATATTAATTTTAATTATGCAGTAAAAATAAAACATGAACAAATTCTTGAAGAAAAATTATGCATAAGTATTGGAAATCGTTGGAAAGTCTGGGACCACAGAAGAGAGAATTAGAAGGAAATGAAAAAGAGAAATTTGACATCTCATTTGCTTCTATGTATATGGACCGGGCAGGTGTTCCGCGGCAGAAAGACAAAAGGGGATGTTATTGTTCGCAAAGAAGTTTGAGAGGGGATGACATCTCATGTGATTCCTGTGCTTCTACGTGGACTGCGCGGAGTGTGTCTATTTACTTTTTACTAGTTCGTATGTGGTGGAATTACGTCCAGAATTTAGTGTACAGTAAATGGTGGTTTCATCTCCTTCAATATATTTCTGTGTCTGGGGCATACCGTATATGGGCTATTAGTTGTTGAGCCCGGGCCCGGATTTTCTCTCGACGGCCCTGCTGACGCCTCAACGCACTTAGCTCTCGGTCCTCAATTTGAACCATTTTCTTTAATGTTAACAGCAATGCTATACGTCATGCACTAGATGCAGATAGAATAGTGACTGAGTTCATCCGCGACCATCCCCTAGCCATACTAATTAGCTGTAGAGAAAAGTACAATCATTCTATTTTCAAAAAAACTAATTGTTTGTAATACATTACAGGTGGAAATCAAGAAAGCCGAACCGCGAGATGGATCTGCTGGCGGTAATTCAGGTGCTGGAGGCATTGGTGGCGGCTACGGTAAAATGGGCAACGATACAAATCAATGGGGTCCACATCACGGCGCTCCAATGAACATGATGCAAGGTCCTAATGGTCAAATGGGCGGTCCGCCAATTAACATGCAATTGGGCGCACCCAACATGATGCCCGGCTATCAAGGCTGGGGAACATCGGCTCAACAGCAGGGCTACGGCTATGGCAACAGCGCTCCCGGTTCGTATCAAGGATGGGGTGCCCCGCCAGGCCCACAAGGTCCACCACCACATCAATGGAGCAACTATGGCGGACCACAACAATCGCAAGCTTACGGTGGCTACGATATGTACAACTCGTCGTCGACCGCCGGACCGAACGGACCGTCAGCTGGCGGCAATTGGAATTCGTGGAATATGGGACCGAATTCGGGACCGGCTGCCGGACCGGGAACTGCGGGCGGCTCGGCCAACGACATGTATTCACGTACGCAGACCTGGGGTGCTGGCGGTCCGTCAGCTACCGGACCAGTAGGTGGTATTCCACGTACGGGCCCGGGCAATTCAGCATCCAAGTCGGGCTCGGAATACGATTATAGCGGCTACGGATCATACGACTATGATTATCCCAACTACAATAAGGAACAGACGGCATCAACATATGGTGCCGGGCCCAGATCGACGTATGGTAACGACAGCTCATCGCAGCCACCGTATCCAGCATCGCAAGCCGTTTAAACATGAAGTGCGGTGTTGAAAAACAGTTCTTTTTTATCTAATTACGATATACATAAATATATATATATATATATATATTAACGAAACCATATATAAATATAAAAAATAAACATTAACACGATTTAAGAAACACAAAATAAATAAGGAAAGGAAATTTTATCTACAGAAACAAAGTAAATCTATTTAGCTAATTTAAATATATAAAAGAATAAAATATGCAACTTAAATTTAATTAAAAAGAAATGAAACATACACTGATAGATTAAAAAAAAAACGGAACATGAAAACAATAGAAATTTTTGAAAGAATTAAGTTTAGTAACATCAGGTTTAGAAGCATGTAATGATTTAACATTAGTTCATGTATATGTATCTTTTATTACATTATTAACATATAAACGAAAGAGAAAAATAACAATCACACACGTACACACACGAGATTAGGACAAACGCGTAAAGAACCACACAAACCGCTTTCGATGTTCATCGTTTCCATTTACGCCGGGAGAAAGATTCATTTCACGGGACATTTAGTCCAATGGAATGAACTTCTCTCCTGTGAAGTGAAATAGAAACGACCGGAAAACGTGCGAAAATAAAAGAAAAAAAAACCAACCAACACCACAATATGCGAGTTCGTATTATCTTTTTATCAATTGCATTATCTTTTTTTTTACGTTAGACTTGTTTTAACTGTTATTGAATTAATAAGGAAGAAAAAATCAACTCCAAAACAAATTTAAACAAGCGCGCAGAGTTAGTGTTTTTCTTTAATAATTTTAGAATAAAATAAAATAATATTATATACATATAATGCATTATTATAACACGTGAGGAAAAAAATAAATGGATGAAGTGAAATGTCAATATCAAAACAATAGATATGTTTATATATGTATGTAAAATTTACGATTTATGAAGAGGATATATTATAATGATTATACTTATATGAACATAATTTATAAGAAATAGATATACATTAATATAATGTAATCATTTTAACGGAATAAGTTCAAAATTGCCTGACGTAACTAATTTAAAAAGAAAAGATCAAACAAACAACACACAGAACATGTAAGCAATCTAGAATCTAGATTACGAGACAACCCACACACATACACACACTCCACACAAAAAAGAAAAGCTTAAAAGCATTTAAGTTATATTTAAAAATATAACGACTCTAAGAAAAAAGCCGAAGTATAGACATCAATTGAATGAGTTTTTTTAACACTAGTATAACTTCATATAATTGAAAAATGACCGTTGTTTATGAAACGCATTATATTGTATATATATATACACAAACGATTGAAAAAACATCTGTAAAACACTCGTTAGTTTAAAACAAAAACATCCCAAGCAGAAAAACGAAACTTTTTTTTCCCCCTCTTTCAATGCCATTTAAGACAACCCTGGACTCGTGTGTGTTTTTCAAATGCACGCGTATTGTATATTGATTCGGCTTCGGAGATATGTGCCAGTTGGGCACATTGATGAAGAACTTGCCATCTATTTTTGTAATTCTCTCTCTCCATTTACGGAGTTATTGCGATTTGTATCTTTTTTTTGTATTTATTGTACATTGAATGGAAAATATCCTCTTCAATTTTGTGCCTCACTTTCCGCTATCCATGCAGCATTATAAGCTGATTAAAGCGTTCATTGCAAAGATAATGCCAAGGGTGTTTCAAATATTTTCATATACAGTGGCTCACAGCTTATTTCGACCAGTACGTGAAAAAATATTTAACTGCCTATAAAAACTAAAGTAGAGAAGATATCAACGCTATTTAAAGGCAGGTTATTAGTCTAATGTTTAAGCTAATCAAATATGACTTCATCTATTTTTTTTATATTTTTTTTTTTAATATTTTAAAACAAAAACGAAAAACGCAATCAATAACAATGGGTAACAGATTTAATGTTTAAATTACGTTTAAAGACAAAACGAAAATTCAATATTTAGTATGACCACCCTTCTCGTCAACAACCATTTTTAGCCTCTTAGGCATTGAATCGACCAGTTTTTGTGTACTTCTGGGGTAATTTTGGCCCATTCCTCCACTAATGCAGTTTTGAGATTGCTTTTGTTGGATATTTTCCGTTTTCGGACGTTTGTATCCAAAATGGCCCACAAATTTTCGATAATGTTCATGTCGGGCGACTGGTGCCGGTGGTTGCATAACATGTTCCAAACCAGCCATCTCCGTACAATACCCGACTTATGCTTCGGGTCATTGTCTTGATAAAATCTGAAGTCATCGCGAATGTCCAGTTTCTTCGAACTTTCAAGCAAATTGGAAATTTTGAGATAACGAGACTTCTCCATTGTAGTCTCAATAAATTGCAAATTTCCGACTTCCGCTGCGGACATGCAGACCCACATCATAACGCTGCCACCACCTCCGTGTTTGACTGTAGCTTTCATATTCTTGGTTTGCAACTCTGTATTTGGTTTACGCCAAACATATGAGGCTCCATCAAAGCCAAAAATATTAAATATCGACTCTTCAGCAAATATAACGGTATTCCAAAATCCTTATTCAAATGTTCCTTGGCAAATTTTAAACGGCTCTCCTGTTGTTGTGGTAGCGATGCTTCGAATACTGCAGTTCTTCTTGCATCGAGGGGGCTTGGCAGCTCTTGGCCGTTGAAAAACGGGTCATTCCGGTACAAAGAACCGGCTGCCGCAGGAACGAAACGGCTCTTCTGATTTCTGGTGCTTATAAACGGCTTCTTGCGCGCTATTCTGCCATTAAAACCCCATGCTCTTGCTCTCGCAGCACACGGCGAATAGTTTCTGGGTGGCATGACTTGCCCAACTTAGCTTCCACTTCACTGGCAATTTTTGTAGCGGATAGTTTTGGGTTTTCTAGGACTTTCCGGGCAATATATCGCTCGTCCATTAGGGTGAAAATTTTGTTGGGGGCATTTCTCCCTTTATCGTGTGTTCTATTTTCGCGGACAAATCGGTATATGATGCTTTGCACTGTAGAATCACTTGGTCCAACCATCTCACCAATTTTCCTGCGCGAATGGCAATTTTTAAAATGACCTGAGAACAATTTCTCGCTGATCAATTGTCGTATGTGGCCCCATTTCGCAAAACTAATTTATTTGCACGATATTTTCAAAAAATTGAGCAAGAGTGAACTTGAACACATTACGAATATAATGACTAAAACATAGAAAAAGAAATAACCGCTGCATTGCAAAATAACGGATCATTGCGCAGCTGCAAAGTATTTGGTTGAAAAAAAGTGTGGCATTGTTTTTGGTTGTGTTTTTCGTTTTTAATTGTTTTAAAATATAAAAAAAATAGATGAAGTTATGTTTGATTAGTTTAGACAGTAGACTAATAACCTGCTTTTAAATAACGTTGATATCTTCTCTACTTTAGTTTTTTTTTATAGGCGGTTGAAAGATTTTTCTACGTACTGGTCGAAATAAGCTGTGAGCCACTGTATACATTTTTATACGTCTAGCAAACACTCTCCTAGCGGTTTGGTTGGTTAATTTGCTTTATAAATATATAAAAATACACATTTTTGTTGCGAAAGATCTTGTCACATTTTCATATCTACACTGAATTATATTCATACTACCAAAAGCTGGTAAACTTTCTCCCCCTCTCTTCTTCGCTGTGTATAATTTTCTGATCGCAGTATAACACGGAGATCATTTAGAAGAAAGTTATTTTCACGTAGAGTTCGCACCATTCTAAACACTTGGTTTGAATTTCATAAATCCAATAATAGTGTATTCGATTTAATATGCTGATTTCTACCGATTTTTTTTTTATCATCCAACTCAACACAAAACTATTGCGGGAAAGTAAAATATCGCGTTCATTTACTCAAAAGCCTTTACAATCTAAGCGTGTTCTCATTAAACTTAAAAAAAAAACTACTAGTAAATTGAAGTGACTGCAAACAAACAAAGATTTGTGTTTTAAGGCTTAGAATATGCAGGCCACGACATACACAGTGGTCTATTGTTTTTCATTTTATAAATTACAATTTAAAAATATTTTTTTTGTTTTGATTTTACGTCATAACGTAGATTTCTATTGCCTCTAAAATATAAGAAAAAGTACATAAGTAGACATCTAAAATCAAGTCAGATTAAAGTTTAAATACAAAATAAAAGAAGTTTGTTGTAAGAGACGACAACGGCCGCACACAATACATCTGTCTGCCGTTTTAAATTACGTTACAGTTTATAAAGATTTTTCGATATAAGAAAGTTAAAAATATAGAGAAGGAAAAAAGAAAAAAACGTAGAACGGCATGCCGAGTAAGTGACAGTGATACTACAGTGGTTAAAACAGTTTTATAATTGTATCTTTAAAGAAAAATCGTGAGTAAAATAAAAACTACTTTGTCATTTGTGTTAGAGATAATATACGAGTAATACATATATATAGAAGTACGGTAGCCAAGATATTTGTTTCTCTTTGTTTAGTTTTTTTTTTTAATTCTTTTCGCTATGATTTCTGTTTAAACGATAATTATTGAATGTTTCTTTGCTGTACTCTCCCTACAAATAATAATTAGATTGTCGACATTAAATAGTAGAGTTACTTGTATCCCTAATGATATTTTTTTTTTGTTTTTCAGTTACATATACTTTTTAATTTTCGTCCTCTTAGAATAATTCTTCGGATTAATGAGAAATATCAGATTTAATATATACCTTAATATAAACACAACAAAAATGAGCAGGCTTAATTTTAATTAAATTTAGAACAAAGTATATTAAAACAAAAAAATGGAAAAAATTCAAAAAAGTAAACTCTACAATTTTTCACTATAATTACCGACTAGAGACAAGAGGAAGCAAGAAGCTTGTGTAATCACTGTAAATCATTAAATTTAACTTAGAGAAATGAAACGGAAAGCTGTGGTTTTTTACATTATTGTTATTAAATTTAAATAAAAACAAAAAACTGAAGAAAAAATAGTTTCGCATTGTACGTTTTAGAACATACTAGAGAGAGAGAGAGAGAGAAAACAAAAGAAATAGCTACACACACTCATACATAAATTCAAATTATAGATGGTGTCAACACAAGAAAGCAAAAAAACTATGAGAGAGTATAACTGCAACTTCTCGTCTGATTAGATTTTAGTGCGCTGCTAATAGGTTTCTTCTTTTTTTAAGTACTTTTTAATAATAATAATTGCAAACGAATTAATACATTAAATTATGATAGCTGTCCCTAAAGTCATTTAATCGATTACACTATGTTTTGAAAAAGAAACGATATGAAACAAATTACTTTTAAAACCTTTTTATTTTCGCTTTATACATAATTTTCATTGATATGGTTGAATTATACATATACATTTAATATTATATAAATATATTTACAAAAGAAGTGTGGAAAATTAGTAATTTGAAAATTAGATAAAAACGAAAACATTTAACGTGGCAATAACATAATTATAACGTGTTAACTTGTTTCTAAGCGAAGTTAAATTTCCTGATTTTTTTTAGATATGACAACAACAACAAAGCCAATTGAATTTAATTAATATTTCTTTTTTCATTGATAAAATGAAAACAAAAAAAAACGAAAAAAAAAATACATTCATAAAGTGTTTAGTAAAAAATGCATTCTTTTCGTTTATTATTTCTTGTTTCTTGTATAACAACACAATTTCGATGCAGACGATTTATTAAGATAAACTGAAAACTGCCTTATGTTTGCGTGCGATCCATTTGTTTTGTAGAAATTGTAGAAGCGTTACGATTCGTTGATTTTACTTTCCATATGCTGGGTTCTATTGAATGTTTCGTGGTTTTTGACATTTCATAGAAGGACTATGAATAAATTTTTTAGATGGAGTGGAGTTTTTATTTTCTAATGATTTTGGTTTTAGTGAACTACTATATGTTGGACGTTGGTTTCTCTATTCGATGATGTTTCTCTGTTCCATGATTCAAGAATAGAAAGTTACGCCAAAGAGAATTGAAAATTCTACACGAGTTATCACTTAACTTACCCCTCTGCCAGGAGATTTGTATGTATTGACAAATTGTATAGACTTCACAAGAAAGCTGACTCCGCCTCCGGCGGTAGATTTGTATGTATTGATTCTCTTGTGTATCTATACTGTGTAGTTTATACTATGTTTATACAATTTGTCAATACATACAAATCTCCTGGCAGAGGCGAAACTTCTATGGAGTGATAACTCTTGTGGAATCTATACTATTTGGTTACGCCATATATAGGTTCGTTATTCAGCCACCGAACGTGAGAGAAAGCTGGTGACGTCACAGTCTCGATTTTTCAAATGTGCGCGTGAAAGAAAATTTGCTTTCAAATCGACAGTTTTACTTAGATATTGATAAAATTTTAAATATTTGACCGGCATTTTAGTGGCATTTTGAAAATCAACCCCATCCTCTTTCCAGCCCACCCTAAAAGAAATTGACATTTCTACATAGGGTTTTATTCCTATCTTGACGAAATTTTGTATCTTGCATTTCCAATGCCTGGGGAAAGGTTAATGTTTATATAAGATTTGTAATGGATGGATTGGTGGACATCCGAAGATGCCCGTGGGGACGGAGCCTAGGGTAGCATAGTGACCGTCAAGGTCGGGCTGTGCCATCTGGCGAAGAAAAAGGCCCCTGAACGAGCTAAGCGGCGGCCTATGCTTGCTGAAGGTCAGTTCGGGAGACGTGGGCCGGGGGCTTTCGCCGCTCGTTGCTTCTGTCCTTGCGTATTAACAAAAATTCATAGGCATTGGGAAGACAACACGAAACAGGAGAAGCAAAAATGGGGCGATAAGGATGGAATGGTTGGCGGACGGCTCAGATGTCATCGCGCTCGCATCGGGGTCCGGGTGTAATGGGGCCCTCGTCCTCTGGTTGCGTACCATTGACTAATCACAACTCCTGCCTTCGATCTGTCGGTGTAAGCAGCACTACCAGATCATGTAATTCGATTCGAAAGGATGAAAATGGTACCATGTAACTCGAAAACGATTTTCCCAATTTTACGAGTAAAAATTGCTCGCGTATTCGTTTCGAATGGAACATTTCGTAATGAATACGCGATGATTATTGAAATGGAGAAATTCGTTTTCGAGTAACATGATGGTTTTCATTCTTTCGAAAGCAATTCGATTCGAATCGAATTATATGAGTGGGCCCTAGAATGTGGTTCATTACAGGGCAGCTTCTACTACGAGGCCTGCAAAGAAGTTGAAGCTGAGGACAGAGTGTGATGGGAAAAGGAAAAAAAGACTAACAGGGCTCCTGAATTAGCCGACAACCATTGTAGAGGAGAAAAACAGCAAAGAGAAAAGAAAAACAAATACTGCGCCTCCCATCATCCAGATGATCAACAGGTTACAGAGAATCCTGAGGCTAGCAGAGGCGCAACACTGCATTCCTTGCCGTAATTCACTCATAAACTGTAAGCTGCTGAGCGCATGAATGCAGTAATAATATGTAAAGAAGAATTTTAAGTTTGCTCTCGAAAGGAGGAAAATGGTACCTTGTAACTCGAAAACGAATTAGCCAATTTCAAAAATCATCGAGTATTCGCTTCGAATGAAAAAAATCATATTGAATATTCGACAATTATTGAAATAGAGAGATTCGTTTTCGAATTATTAGGTACCGTTTTCATCCTTTCGAAAGTAATTCGATTCGAATCGAAAGTTGCAGTCTACATTAGATTTCGGAAAACCAGCCCCAACTCCATTCTCATCAGTAAAAGAAATCTACGAATTTATCGTATGTAGACAGTATAGTACACTTCCACTGGTATGTATTGTAGTATCCAATATACTAAATTTCAAATTAAATTATATAACTAGATAAATTTGCAATTTCCTTTTACGGCTGTAAATAGGGTGGGGGTGACTTCCTGAAATTCTATGTGCCCCTGGCATTGAAGGGTAAACTTTCATAAAGTTGGAATAAAACTGTTGGTAGATTTGCAGATTTTCTTTTAGAAGTGAGAAGAGGGATGAAGGTAATGTTATGTGCACATTAATCTCCCAATAGTCTTGGCGGTCCAATATACAAAATTTCGTTACGAAAGGAATGAAACTGGCCTAATCATGTCATTTGATTCGAATCAAATTACTTTCGAAAGGAGGAAAATGGTACCTTATGACTCGGAAGAGAATAATACTACGTTTACGCTGAAATCGAAATCCCTTAGCTGCTCCGAAATCTCCAAAGTGTTTACATTGACACGAATGGGATTTTATTTGACATTAAAATAATTTAAACTGTGATTATACGTCAACGGCTGACAAACATCAATCATTTTTTTCATTAAGATTTCGTTTGTCAATGGGGCGTTCTCATAAGTATCGTGATTCCTATAGGTACTTATCCATTGCCCCTTCTCCGATTCGTGATTTCTCCGATAAACGACACGATTCCAGTGTCGCCATAAATATATTTCTCACAAACATACACCAGTTAATAAGGAATATTTACACTTTTAACCACAATTTTCAAGCAAAGTGACGAGCGAGGACAGACGTTCCGATCACTATACGCATTTTGACGCCAAGAAAGAGTGTTTACGAATGGAGTAACAGAACTTGTCAAGAGCGAACTGTCAAACCTCTAGGAATCGTTGAAGGGGTAATCGGATGGGAAAAAATTTGTGATACTTTTTACCTTCTCAAAGATTCTGGTATCGGTGTCTGAAATCGTAGCGTTTCTGCAAAGTATCTATGAAACCGTGTCAACACGGTCCAAAATATTGTAGAAACTCACCCAATCAAATATTGTACATATATGCGGAATCCGGTGAATTTCAAGAAGATTTCGCCGAAATCCCATTTTACGATATTTCGAGTCTAACGTAAACGTAGTATTAGTCAATTTCAAAAATTATCGAGTATTCGCTTCGAATGAAAAATTTCGTATCGAATACTCGATAATTATTGAAATGAGGAAATTCGTTTTCGAGTTACAAGACACCATATTTATCCTTTCGAAAGCGATTTGATTCGAATCGATTTTCACGATAGGGCTCCTGTATATTAAAATGTAAATTTCTTTTAAGCGGGGCTGGAAAGGGGGCTGCATTTTCAAAATTTCGTATAGACAGTCACCTTCCCCTTGAGGTTCTTGGGGTTCAATATATAAAATTTCAAGAAAATCCGATTAAAATTGAATATTTTTAGGCGAATTTTCTGTTAAAAAGTAAATAACTTCATACAAAATGTATTGAAAGCTTGTGAAACTGTGAGACGTCATACAGAGAGAGAGAGAGCGAAAAAATTGCACACTTTGCGTAACCTTGTATTCTTCAATTATGAATCTGTCCTCTATATTTTTAACCCTGTAAGATTTGTTTACAAGCAGGCCTGCAGCCACACAAGCATACAGAGTACGTATCCATTGCTAAGTTATTTTCAGCATCCTTTTCCGTTGTAAAACAAAGCTGACTTTTCAACTGGATCGTGGCGCTACATCCCGTAGTTGGGTCCTGGCCGTCTGGATCATTGTCCTCTCTAAGTATCTCGGTCAAGTGACCGCATTCTCCAATTTTGGAAGCCCAGCAGTTGATCGGCCTCAGCATCTTTCCAACGAGCTCTCGGTGTTCCTCGTAACCTTGCTTCATTGATGCGTCCTTTCAATATTTGTTTAGGCATGCGGTTATCGTCTTTTCGTTGTACGTGCCCTGCCTATTGAAGAAGTAGTTTGCCGATTCTCGAAACATCCAACTTATCGTATAGTTCGTATAGCTGATGGTTGGATCAGGAAAGAAGCGCGTGAAAATCGGACAGAAAAGAAGCGCATGAAAATCGGCATAGTGCAACGGACGTTGATTTACCATCGACGCACTTCTGCAATGTTATGTTAATTGTCAGACTCCTCCCGGGGCATGGGAGCGTCAACATCTCTTGCATTACTATGCCTTGTTGACGTTTAGATAGCATATTTTTGGATAATGCAGTTGCTAGCATACACCTATCCGAGCCGTCTTTCTTACTGACAAGCTCCAAACGCTGTGAGAGTTTTACCAGTACCCACAGATAGTTTTTTATTAACGCGGTGAGCATTGAACCTCTGTTTCTCTAGATGTAGCATCGGAAAATGGCAGCCGACCCTCACGATAACTCGCAGCAACGGACTGTATAGTATTGTACTTACTACGCTCGTATGAACTCCGCAGGTATTGTACGTCCGTACAAAACAACGATCTTTGCAAATGACGTACTTTGTACGCTCGTGTGACTCTGGGATAAGTCGATGTAGGTTCGATGGGTAGAGACGCATTCAGACTCATGCTAGCTAGTTGGCCAAGCTCCCATCTGGGAATGGTGTGTGCACCTGCAAACGGACGAAATTCCAAATTAATGGAAATTGTCACTTCAAATACACAGCATAAAATAATTGTATAGATCGTTGTGCTTCAGAATGGATGTCGAGGTGGCCATGGCTACGTCTATTGCTTTTTGGCGGCTATTACACTGTAAAAGTTCTTTTACAAATATCTTTCATGAACGATATTTTAAAAGAGCTTTTATGAATGATATTAGCCGCCTAAGGAGGAAGCTGCGGAAGCTTGTCAGAAAAGTACTTGAAACAAGCAACGTTCATGTCGCAAATCTTTTCTTAGGCGGCAATTACACTATAAAAGTTCTTTTAAAATATCTTCTATAAAAGATATTTGTAAACGAACTTTTATAGTGTAGTTGCCAGCAGTATTGAAGCAGTATTGCAGTATTTTTTTTTCAGGGAAGAAGGGATCAGTGTGGCTAATGCCGGGTTTCCACCAAAGAGACAGTTTTGAAAAACACAGACAAAAACTGTTTTTCTAAACAAAAACACCAATGTTTTGTAAAAACTGAACAGTTTTTAAAACATTTGGTCTCTAAAAACTGTTTTAGGAAACAAAACACTTTCCCATCGCGAATGGGAAAATGTTTTTGTTTTCTAAAACAGATCAAAGGAAAACACATTTGTTCTTGTTTTTTGTCTGGTTGGTTGAAACACGCACTTTGGTTTTCTGTGACAGGACCCAGGTACACAGTCAGTTATCAGTTGTCATTTTGAGAACTGACCCAATTTCTCCGTTTTTTCTGTTTGTCTAATTATGAAAACCTCGTCATCTGAAATTTTGGTTGGACACTATGTAGAACAAGATAAACAGAACTAGAAACAAAACCAGTCTGTTCAGTTGAAACAGTTTGTTTACATAAAACAGAACTGTTTTCAAAAAACAAAACGTGTTTCTGTTTTTGTTTTTGAAGACAAAACTGTCTCTTTGGTGGAAACCCGGCATAAGGCGCTTTCTTAATAATGTCAGTCAAATCCGAAGATGTTATCATTTGCCTGGCAGAGTAAAGGGAGAGGTAAACTTTAGGCATACAAACAAATTAGAACCAAATTTAGATTGTTGTATTATGAACAACAGTCGCATCTAGTCTTATGCCGGGTTTCCACCAAAGAGACAGTTTTGAAAAACACGGACAAAAACTGTTTTTCTAAACAAAAACACCAGTTGTTTGTAAAAACTGAACAGTTTTGAAAACATTTGTGTCTCTAAAAACTGTTTTAGGAAACAAAAAAAAACCATAGCGGTTGGGAAAATGTTCTTGTTTTCTAGAACAGATCAAAAGAAAACGCATTTGTTCTTGTTTTTTGTCTGGTTGGTTGACACGCACTTTATTTTCTGCGATAGCATCCAAGTATACAATCAGTTGTCACTTTAAAGGCTCAAGTGATATAACTTTTATTTTATCTAATTTTTTTTTATTGAGAATTGACCCAATATCTCCGTTTTTTCTGTTTAAGATGTCATTTAGTAAAAAAAAGCCACAGCTTATTATGAAATCCTCGTCGTCTGACATTTTTGGGACACATGTTGAACAAGATAAACAGAACTAGAGACAAAACCAGTCTGTTTACATAAAACAGAACTGTTTTTAAAAAAACAAAACTTGTTTCTGTTTTTGTTTTTGGAAACAAAAGTGTGTTTCAAAACTGTCTCTTTGGTGGAAACCTTATGCCAGGACTAGGAAATATCGGGACTAGAACATAAGAAAAATTTTCGGGCAACTTTTCATTAAAGGTTACAGCTTATGAATATTTTTGTTTGACACAGTCCAATATAGAAACTCACCCAATATAACAGCGCAGGTGTCCTTTCAGAACTGTTAGCATATATGCTGGTCCCAGTCAGCGGAGAAATTTTTGTTATGGAGAAAATGGCATATGGCACAGCATGTTGTGTCCATCAGAAACTCAGTGCAGAAAATTCAGAAAACAAATTCGCAACAGTAGGCCAACCGCTGTGTGTCATGAACTTAACCAATGCAATTCATTCGAAACGATTGGGTTACGTGATACCAAACTGCTTTCGAATTGAATTCGAGTGCGGGAATATGTTTTGATACGAATCGAATTACATGATACGGCCCCAAATCTTCTGATCTGCTTCAGTTCGACCGCAATAAGATCACAACCAAATGTGGTTTCCTCATCGGATACTCGATGTCTGAGAGGCCATCTTAAAACCCATGTAGTAGTAGAGAACAGTAGCTGCCGTTTCTGTGGAGGTATGGTGACGAAACGTTAATTCTCGTTTTCCATGATTGTTCGGCGTTCGCAGTCGCAGGGATAGTGTTGCGATCGCATTCTCCGAGCCGGATGATGTAGCCTTGATCAATCTTGATCGGCAGGCTTATGCCCGAACCAGATTGCCGGCAGAAGCATAGCAGCGGCAGCAGCAGCATCGTCTGTGACTTGGGTAAATGTGTTTTCTTATAACTACCTCGAACCTAGGAGATTTTCATATAAATCTTAAGCTTTATGTTAAGAAAATTTGCAAGTGCAAGTTAGGTGTAAGAAAGGACATTTATCCAAGACACAGAGGAAGCTTCTGCTGCTGCTGCCGCTGCTAATTAAATAAATAAATTTCTAAAAATGTTAACAGCTAAAACTTTACCTATTGTTTATTTACATTTAAGGCGGCTATTACACTATAACAGTTCTTTTACAAATATCGTTTTGAAAGAACTTTTACATAGTAGATTCGAACCAAAAACCCAGTGATCAGAAAGTAAATGCTTTCCAAATTTCAAAAGCACATTCAAAGTAAAGCATAATTATTGTTCTTGCCACAATATACATAATTTGTTCATTCATATTTAAGACTTTAAGTCAGCACGTTTTTCTACTTTGGGAAGATGAGAGGAGTATTGGAAGCTTATCGAATTATTGTCAATTAATTTAGAGACGCTAATAGCAAAAACAAAAATTGATTTTCATTATAAATCCGTTTTCTCGCCAACTGCTGATGTGATCATAAAAAAATATTTTCGCGTATTCTTTTTTGACAAGTTTACAAACAAATTCAGAACAGTAGAACAACAACAAACGAATACAAAATGGATTATAGTTGAACAGCTGTGTATGTATTAACAATGAAACCAACATGAACGATGATGTACTAAAAGATGTGATGATCGATCTTTTCCTCCTCTTAATTTAGGAATAAAAAAATTGTTGCTAACATTCTTACGTAGCCTCGGACACTTCATCTTCTTTTGAAGCCATATATAGCAAAATATAACAGAAAGATCGTTTTATGATACTTGATCAGATTTAAAAAAAAATGATTTACATAGTAAAATACATCGTATAAGGATTAAAAGTAATACCGCAACAACAAGAACAACATGATGAAAGTATAAATATATTCAATATGCAAAAAAATGCCTTATAGACATATTAAGAAACATTTTTCAGTACCTTTTTATATAGGAGAAGAGATATTTAACCAAGAGACAAGTCGTAAATGATTACAATTAAGTAACAAACACACACACAGAAAAAGGAAAATAAGAAAAATAAAGAGATACCTCTATTGCATAAAATACCAAGCTAAATTATAAAGTAAATATCAGTCTTACTCAATAAGAAGCGACATCGTATTTGTACAATTTTATGATCTACTCGTAAGTCGTTGCGCGCTTTTTTGGTTCCGACATTTTATGTCTAGTTTACTGTTTCTCTAGATCACAAGTGTGCGACAGCCCGGCCAATAAAAATTAAATGCAAAAATTAAAGTAATAAATTATGCTAATTTCCAGTATATTTAGGCGATAGTTAAGTTTCCCCAAATTCACCGTGAATCATCTAGTGTTAAAGTAAATATATATTTGAAAAGAGAAGAGAGATGTAAGCTCTAGAAAGTATAGAATTTATACGATGTTTTTTTTCTTACTATCACGTCCTTCTAAGTCGTGAATTTGAGCAAAGCTCATAGTCTTAATCCTTCGACTTTACGAGATACTAATTTTGTAACAACTACATATAAGATCATAAATCTCTAACGTTTAATAGATATTTGTTTCGTTTGAATTTACTATATCGTCAGAGGTGAACGGATAAGATTGTTATTTTTAATTATTATAGGTATCTAAAATACTTATTTGGTCATTATAGAAGATATGTTTACTAGCATTTTAGTAGCAATCAAAAACGATAAGGTAACAAAACAACATCAACAACAAATAACGAAACGGTTTTAAAAGCTTTCAATTTACACAAGACAGTATCAGATGATAAGTTTAAGCAAAGAAGGAAAAAATACAAAACGAAAACTCTCCTATTAAGAAAAATTCGACTAAGGTAATTTTACTTTTACTACACTCGGGTAAAATGAGGATAACAATAAGAACATTTACCTAATAAGCTCAATAAAAAAAGAGAAACAAACGAAAATCAACAAATAATGAGGCAACATTTATTTCCATCTTTACGACTTGAATATTTCAATACTACCTATACAATACATAGTTCGTATCATTTTCTATAATTCTATAAATTTACGATATAAGGCAGATACGGCAACCTGGAGCGAAGAGATAACACCCAAGTGAATAGGATTATGACACAAGGCTTGAAAATTATGCGAAATCGCAATTGGCTGCGTTCTTAAAATGCAAGCGTTGAGAAACGCTTACTCTCATACTCATTTGTTCTAATGCCTAGTGGGGCATAGTGCGTCAACTATGATATATGTGGCTTAATTGACATTTCGTCCGCCTAAACCAGTCTCGGGCCATGCATGTTGCCAGCATGCACCTCCTGCTCCTATTTAGCTGCCAAGTCGGGAGATGTTTTGGCTTATTATTACGCCCCGCACCACAAGGGGAAGACATCAGAAACGTCCATGGTCGCGAACGCCGTGGACGAGACTTGAACCCGTAACGACCGTAGTCGGACATGTGAGCTACCGGTCGCCCCTAATTAATTTGTTCCAGAAACGCTTGTGCTGCGCTAAGCGTCAGCATAAAATATTTGCACTTTTCTGGCTCAGCCCATATTTGTGGATTGTGGAATTAATTGGTCGTGATTTTCATCCACCGCGGAAATCACTAGTAAGGATTAGTGCACTCGAATTGTATGATGTTCCCCTTCCCCGCTGGATGCCCGTCAGTCGCAACTGTCATATTGAACATGACATTTGACAAATGAGGCAGCATGTCGTCTCTTAAACACAAAATAATCATAATTTGGTGCTCAGCTATTGTGAAGCGCTGTACTAAGTATTGAAATCGGTTATCTAGACCAACTGTTGCTAAAAATAATAATTAGCAACAAAACAAAATAGGTACGTCCGGTTTCGATAATATGTGAGATATGAAAGATTTATTGACAGTTGATTATGCAAAAATTAGAATACTGTAATGTTTCCTCTGACCGAAGGCGAGTTCTTTAGATATTCTTGTGGTGAATAATGAAACACTTCGATTGAAAAACACGCACACTTTATTTAATAAACGAACTACACACGCATAACTAACAACCAACGTCAAACTAGCTCTAACTAGTCGTTCCCGGCGGATAACAATAACGACGGTACTACTTTCCGGTTCCGCTTCAACGCCGACTGAGTCTAGATTATCACTACTTGCCGTTGATGGTGACATCCGCCGGATCTCTGTTTCGAGATGGTTCTAGACTCGGGTTTCCACTAGTCAACGAAGACTCCAGATGGCTCGAGAATCAGTTGGTACTTGTCATCGATTGTTCGAGACTATTATGGAGCTTAGTACAGTGTGTGGTAAGAGAGACGTACTCCGTACATATAACAATACATTAAAGTCTACCATGTTCTACTCGAACATTCTCAACACTACCACTTTTGATAGAAAATCAATCCCGAAAAGTACATCCTCTTTTTTTTTAATTGAATCTACGTTAACATTTCAATGCCATGTATTCGGATTCCGTCGTTAATAGTCCCACCGAGCGTTGTCCCTCGGAGAACCAGTTCACCGGTGCATTGTTGAGTAGAAAAATGCTTCCCGATGTCGATCTCGACCGCAAATATGATGACCAATCGAGTTTAAATGGCCAGATACATCAGGCTGCCCACAGCTTCTCTTTACGGGAAGCTCTCATCGTCCCCCGAATCCCTAAAAGCCAATGTCATTTGATTGTTATCCAACGGTGTCGTAACCGTTTAACAATCCATTATGCCGAATTTGTTCAGAACTTTGTTCTAATATGCCGTTTACGTAACCAACATACCTTCGTCCTGTCTGTTGAGTCCCATGCCCAGGAACACGTCTGCGTTCATCGCCTTCACATCGAATTTTTCTAGCAGGGATTTGATGATGAGCTCGATGTCTTTCTTGCGATCTGCTGCCAGCAATCCGTCATTCACGTAGATGGCCAGGATGACATTTCGTCCAGTCTCTCCCTTCCAGAATATGCATGTGTCTCCGTTGCCACGAAACCAAATTCTCGAATGAAAGCGGTGAACACCTGATTCCAGCATCTTAATGCCTATTTCAGCTCGTATAGGCTTTTGTTCAGCCTGCAGATTCTCCCCGTGTCGTCATCGAAAGCCACCGGTTGACTCATGTGGACTTCCTCGTTCAAAAGCCCACTGAGAAACGCCGTCTTCACGTTAAACTGCCGAACCTGCATTCGTTCAGCCACCGTCACTGACGGCATCAAGGGAATCGATGTGTATTTCATCTCTACGCTGAACGTCTCCTGGTAGTCTATTTCGTACTCCTGTGTGAAGCCACTGGCGACAAGTTGAGCCTTGAATCTTTCCACGTTTCCATCTGAAGCTTATTTAAGCTTGTACACTGACTTATTGTCCACGAGCTTCGGCGATGTTCTCTTCACGCTCATCAACGACCAATTGTTGTTCAACATCAGTATCCTTTTTTCATCGCAATCTCCCACTGCTTTCTGTCCGGTGATTTCATTGCCTCCTCAAAAGTATTTGGCTAGTCCACGTAGACTGTCACGGATGCCGATGATTTACGGTGGGAGGGGTGGGGGAAGGTTCCATTTCTGGGCTTTTAAATTATATCTCGAAAACAGTGGACTCTAGAAAAATATATTCTATGCAAAAATGAAAGCTTATTAAATTTCCTATAAATTTGTTTGTGAGCATATTTGCCGAATTTCTAACGGTTTACGAGATATACCTTATTGAAAATCGATAATTTTCAAAGAAATCATTTTTCGAAGAAATGATTTGCTTCTAGTGCCTACTACGATCTTTTCTCAGAAAACTAGTCTGAGACGAAGTTGTTGAGAAATAAATTTTCTTTAATTTGAAACTGAACTTTTGCTACCTTATCTTCAACCAATCAAAAGTTATAGAATTTCTAACATATTCGTATACACTCATTTTGAAATATTAAAGCTAATTAAATTTCCTATGCAATTGACTCCATACATATGTATGGGAGAGGAGGAATGACCAACTAGTTCCGAAACTCTCAGAGTTGGATGCTGCTCCTGATGAAATACTGAGGATGATTTTTTGCCGATGCACGAAATGATGTGACAGTGGCAGGTGTGGTTGCAGAAAAGCATCGTTAAACTGCCCTGTTGCATGCCCGAATTGCAAGGGCAGTTGCAACAACGGAGTCGGAATTGTAATTCAAGAAGAAAGGCGACGACTATGCCATCGATACACTACCAATCTCTTTGGAAAACGTTTTCACTGCTGACGAAGATTAATGAGCCTCGATTCTTCCGTCTCGGAAAGACCAAGATGTCATCTTGAATGCTTATTTTTTAGGGTTTTGTAGAAAATCAAAACCCTTATAAAATCGCTCAAATATCTGTCCTTTCGTCCGTCCGTCGGTCCGACTCTCCGTCTGTCCGTTTGTCCGTCTGTCTGTCTGTCCATGAAGTATCTCGTGAACTGTTGAAGCTACCGAAATGCTAATACATGTTAATCATCATGGTAGCGTCAACACACTCATTTCTAGAAAAACATCGAAATTGAACGTATATTTTATAAATTCTATAACTTTTGATTGGCTTAAGATAAAGTAAAAAAAAGTGTTATCAAATTAAAGGAAATTTATTAGTTCTCTACAACTTCGTTTCAGACTAATTTTCTGAGAAAAAAACGTGGTAGGCACTAGAAGCAAATGATTTCTTCGAAAAATAATTTCTTTGAAAATTATCGATTTTCAATGTAAGGTATATCTCGTAAACCGTTAGGAATTCTGCAAATATGCTCACAAACAATTTGATCTCTTTCTAATTGCCTTGACCCCTCCAGGGGCATGGGCGCGTCAACCTCTCTAGCATTTCTATTCCTTGTTGACGTTTCAATAGCATATCTACTTTTTCGGAAGTGCAGTTGCTAGCATGCATTCTCCTATCCGCGCCGTCTTTATACTGACAACCTCGGAGCACTGTGAGACTTTTATTAGTACTCATAGGTAGTTTTTGATAGCGCCGAGATTTGATCTCCGAGCTCTAGATTAGTATCGTAGACCGGTGGACCGAACGATCACGGTCACCGAGCGCGACCAAACAATTTTATAGGAAATTTAATAAGCTTTCATTTTTGCATAGAACATATTTTTCCTCAGTTCACAGGTTCCGAGATATAATCGAAAAACCCAAAAATGGGACCTTCCCCCACTCCTCCCACTATTAGCTCACCTCCCAGGGGCGGGGACTTTTAGTATGTTTACCTACTAACTACTTCTAACGAAGTCCTGAAGTCAAAAATTATCACATATCCCATGCACTCCACAAAGTGTTCTTTGACTGGTCTACATGTCTTTTTGATTGTGTTCTCTCCACGCAGATAACTTTTCAGCACTCATTAACTTGTAGATCTTCACGTTCTCCGATTTCGTGTGCTCAATAGCCGGCCATACACACACGCTCTATCATCTGCAAACGTACGCCAATTGGATCGCCCAATTTTTTTCCGAATGATTCGCCGCGTTCGCAATCCCCTGCAAAATCGCGTCACCTGGATCGCCCAATTTTTTTGCGAATGATTCGCGGCGTTTACAATCCCCTCGAAAATCGCGGCACCTGGGTCGCCCAATGATTCGCCGCGTTTGAACGAGTAGTGAAATTTAAGTAACTTTGTGCGACCAGATGGTTCGTGGCGTTTTCGGTTTGCAGATGATAGAGCAACAACAATTTGTATGGAGACGGTGTCTAGTTGGGTGCGTTGTGATTTTGCAGATGATTCGCCGCGACCGAATTTTTATGGGTTATTCTATAGTGGTGGTAGTAGTAGCTTGCATCATAAAATATGAGAAGGATGGGTCCACGCAGATATTTTGGTCCTGCTGCAGGTGTGCGTCAGGATAAAAGGATTTGTTTATCGATGAGGAGAGATATATAGGCAAGATGGGTGTTGTATGACTAGGGGTGCTGAGACGTTAGACTGCCGCTGAAGGCATTTTGAGTCCTTTGGTAACGAAAAAAGACATGATGCAAGCTACTACTACCACCACTATAGTAGAATAACCCATAAAAATTCGGTCGCGGCGAATCATCTGCAAAATCACAACGCACCCAACTAGACACCGTCTCCATACAAATTGTTGTTGCTCTATCATCTGCAAACCGAAAACGCCACGAACCATCTGGTCGCACAAAGTTACTTAAATTTCACTACTCGTTCAAACGCGGCGAATCATTGGGCGACCCAGGTGCCGCGATTTTCGAGGGGATTGTAAACGCCGCGAATCATTCGCAAAAAAATTGGGCGATCCAGGTGACGCGATTTTCCAAGTGATTGTAAACGCCGCGAATCATTCGCAAAAAAATTGGGCGACCCAGGTGACGCGATTTTGCAGGGGATTGCGAACGCGGCGAATCATTCGGAAAAAAATTGGGCGATCCAATTGGCGTACGTTTGCAGATGATAGAGCGTGTGTGTATGGCCGGCTAATATCTTATCGCAATACTACAATACTACTTCTTTTCACTAATTTCTGATGACAATTTTATCAATTTATACTATTTTCGATACTTTCGCGTTATATCCGGGCCCATAACCTGTTGAAATTGGTTATCTAGACCAACTGTAGCTAAAAATAATTAGCGACAAAGCGAAACATGTCCGTTTTCAATAAGACGCAAGATATAAAAGATTTATTGACAGTTGATTATGCAAAAATCAGCATACGAGTACATAAAACTTCACTATGTTCTACCCGAGCATTCTCACACTAAGCGCTTGTATTTTAGGAACACAGCCATTGTCTAGCTGAAATCACGCACCGCGTGATTCGTGTCTGGATAGGAATAATTTTATCTACAATAATCGAACAACTACTAAAACACACATGTAGAACTCTCTACTTTCAACGACTGATATATTTTAGACACTGTAAAATGATTTTGTATAGATTTTTACATTAAGATCTAACGGTAAGCTTTGAGTTCTGCATATTCTAATGATTGATAGAATTAACATACACTAGATACACTCAAATTGTTGACTCCTCAAGTTGACGTTAGTACTGCAGTTTTTATTTTCTGAACTCAAAAAACTTCAAAGATAAGAACATCAAAAGTATGAAGGTCCATGGACTCGGCGTTAGATTTAATTTTAATAATGAAAAATAAACACAGAGTAATTAAATAATAAGTCTAGGAAAAAATCAACATATTTTTTACGTACTTTCCCTGTTTATATACATCCATATATATAGCAAGCTAATTAATGTAATATAATTTTAGATGCGACATGATAGGTCTTCATTGGCCACGCGCCCCTTCCCTTCTCCTATACATCCCTCTATATAGTACATACAAAAAAAAAATGAATCTATTTGGCTGATATTGACATTACAAAACCAAAACAAAAAAAAATTGTTAACATTAATGTAAACTAAATTGAATACGAAATTTTTTTATTTTTATATATCACATTGTTCTTTATAAACAAACAAAAAATGTGTAATATTAAGTAAGAAAATTATAAACTGTTGACTGTTGACATAATCGATTTAAAACCTAAGTAAGCGATAGTGTTAATATACAACAAACAATGTAAGTGAAACAAATTTTTACAAAACGATTAAACATAGAAACAAAAACCCATATTGCCTATTTGATTCTCCTTTCTCTCTTTGTCCATTTGTTTTTACACTTCTTGAACAAACTAAGAAAAAAAAAACCGTAGGCCTCTTAAGATGAAAACAAAGCAAAAAAATGATATAAGATTGTTAGATTTCCTTAGAAAGTAGTCAAAATTGTAATCAAATATAACAAAAAAAAAGAGAAAAAAAAAAATTAAAAAATCGAGACCTTAAGAGATTAGAAACCTCTGAATTCATAATGATGAACTAAAGCAGAATTCGTTATAAAATATATACCGTTGCAGGCTAATTTACATAATCATATTGTGCATATAAATATGTAAGTACATAACTATTGAAGAAAAAGGTAAACCATGTATGAAATATCAGCCAAATATTTTTATCTAGATTCTAGACAGCACGTCATTTGTTTTGGAAAGTCATCGACATTGTCAATAGAGCAAACTATCTCGCATATATGCAACTGTTCAACTACTTATCTTATTTTTGTCTAATTATTGTGAATGAATACAGAATTGTCATGTCATTTGGAAAGAAATTTCCGCGTTAAAATTTTGCAAGTTTATCGGCTATTTTGGAGAGAGGTGGCAGGACTTCTCCAAGAATTGGAAGTCTACATACGAAGGCTGAAAGCAGACTGACAAACAGCCTACTTTTGTTATCGCTTTCCCTAACTATAGGGATATTAGGCCGGCCGCATCTTGGACGTAGGCAGTGTAGCGCAGCGCGCACATGGCATTGTTGTTGTAACAATTGTCAAAATCGGATTTTACAACAACAATGCCAATGCGCTGCGCTGCCCTGCTTACGTCCAAGATGAGGCCAGCCTTATTTAATGGAACTCGCTGTTCTTGTTAACAGTTGTTATGGTTTCAGCTGTACCAGTAAACGGTGATGCACTGGATGTTAGGCTAGACTTGGAAGCTACTAATTTCCTTTTGCGAAGGTCCACTAGTGGTCCATAAAATTTGAGAAAGTCCGCACCTAAAATGGGTTGTGACACGTCTGCCACTCGAAAAACTCACTTGAATGCCCGATGGAGTCCTAAGCCCAGAGTTAAAAGTTGCTCCCCATAAGTGTGTATGATGGATCCATTTACCGCAAATAATTTGGCACTGTTCGCGTCGGGGGTTTTCCTAGTTTTTCATTGGGAATAACAGAAGCATCTGCTCCAGTGTATGCAAGGAAAAAAAGTCCCCCGTTCTTTTTTTGTATGACTAAGTGATTAGTAGGCCCCCGCTGTCGCCAATTGCATTTAACGGCGACGGGGCAATTAATTTCCCGGATAAGTGCATGGTTTTGTGCATTTGTAAGCCCTGTTCCCGAACCGATTATGGTATTTTAGAAACACATCGATGGATTAGTGTCATCCTTGTTCTTCTTCGGCCGTTTCGGGGTGCGTAACCGAGATCGTTTGTTATATTGTATTTGGAGTGCGTTCCAGCAAACTTTGCCTCAAACCTTCCAAGCCGTTCGCTAATCCCCGAAATTTTCTAAGCCAAATCAAATCGGATGTATCGCAGTCTGCTGGCCTCTGTTCTCTTCCTGTAAGTAGGCAGCTCCTCCTTCTCTTTCAGAATTTTATGAGCCAATTCGGCTAATGCCTCCACTTCGATGTGCGTGGTTACTTTGCTCATATTGAGCCGGAAGTTTTTTTTCAACCAACTGCTCTCTCAATGAACACTGTTGCTAAGTTCTAGCTCTGATAACGCCTTCGCAAGTCCTTCCTTCGGCGATTCGGAGAACCGCTAATTAACTTGTTTTTCAACTCAGTATATTTATTGTCCCTGGGCGGATTTTCTACGATGTCCGCAGTTTCATCAAGGACTGACATGTTCACTACCATATGAAATTTGGTGGCATCAGCGATAATTCGTCTGCTCGCGAATTGTGATTCTATGTGTTTAAACCACAATTTCGAGCGGTGTTTCCAAAATGCTGGAATTTTTATTTGCTCTGAATCTACCTAATTTGTTGAAAAGTACGGTCGACTATCAAATAAATCGCGTGCCGGTGAAGTCAAAGTTTTTAAAATGGTTGCTGGCTGGGCCGTTTGTGCGGCCGGCGGTACCCTGTCTTGTGGGCCCTCAGCGCCTGCCTCTCCGGCTTTAGTAGACATGTTCTAATGATTCACGTTTTTCCGGTCCATCAGTACGTGTGGAATCGGGGTCACCACTATAGGAACTGCGGTTCCTGTTGAGTAATTCAATACGCACACGAACTGATAACAATGTATATTTAGATATAACTTTTAAATCAGCGGGGCTGTGAGAACCTTAGAGCATACAGGCATGGAATGAGCTTGTCCTGTATGTCTCTGGCTCCAACATTTGGCGAATAAGTCGACAGCTAGCCTACTCGGTTGTTGTTTGATATTGACATATGTTGACTGTTCTGTCGAATTGTGCATGAATAAAGGTCAATTCTTGTCAGATTATCGACAGTCAGCCTACTCAGTTGGCGTTTCGGTATTGACATAATGTTGACCACACTGTCGAATTGTGCATAAACAAACGTTAATTCTTGTCAATATTTAAATTTCATAATTACTAAACGGTCTACTGAGTTAGCTGACTGTCGACCACATGCTTTGAATATTTAGCCATGGGATGAGCTTGTCCTATATGTCTCCATAGAAACAGTGGCTCCAAAATCTGGGTACTAAGTCGACATGTGGTCGACAGTCAGCTAACTCAGTAGACCGTTTAGAAATTATAAAATTTAAATATTGACAAAAATTGACGTTTGTTTATGCACAATTCGATAGCGCGGTCAACATTGAGTGGGTTCAGGTCGCGCAACGTTTTAAACGCAAATGCAAACAGTTCGACTGATTTTGCTCGTGGACGGTCCGTTTCAGTTTACGTTTGATCTACCACATATCGGGGAAATTGACCAGAAATTTTTCCTGGTTAATTTCCGGTCAACCGGGGGGTAAGGGGTATTAGCGTATTTGACAGTTGTTAGTTGACGTATTGCATATGGTGTGGATTTTCGTTTTCGGTTTCTTGATTTTTACATGGCGTCTTGTATGCTTATTTACACCGGAGCAACAGAAATTTGTGGCGATTTTGCAGTGTTGTTCATTTTTCCTGAAACCGTCGCGAATTTAATTGAAGTTTTGTTTGAAATTCAATAGCGAATCGGCTATCAGGTGTTTAATACATGACAACTGCAAAACAAGTCGTTCGGGTTAAGAGTTTATGGTTGGGTGGAGGGAAAATCTTTATCGCAATTACAACGTTGCGGAACGTGAACGCAGGCATTATGTCAATACCGAAACGCCAACTGAGTAGGCTGACTGTCGATAATCTGACAAGAACTGACTTTTATTCATGCACAATTCGACAGAGCAGTCAACATATGTCAATATCAAACTACAACCGAGTAGGCTGACTGCCGACTTATTCGCCAAATGTTGGAGCCAGAAACATACAATACAAGCTCATTCCATGGCTCTATGTTCTAAGACCACATGTCGACTTAGTACCCAGATTTTGGAGCCACTGCTTCTATGGAGACATACAAGCTCATTCCATGCCTGTATGTTCTAAGGTGAGAACGCGTTGCGATATGACACTCTGACGACTTGGATGAAAGTGGATGATTTAATTAATTGTATTTTCGGGGAAATTTTGACTTCGACCTGGAAAAAAATGGGTTTGGACATCCGTGAATGCACGGCATAAGACGCTTCCTTTGTTCTTCTCTATTCGAGAAAAAAGATTCCATCGCATATCACGTCCAGAAATGCAGTAATTGCACTTGCACCGCTTTTGGCCTATCCACCGTCATTTCCAGCTATGACATGATGTATCAATACATCGATTGGTATCTGACTCGACGTACAAGAGTTCGATCAATTGCTGATCACAAACTTCCTGAGGTTACTCTCGGACAAATGGGGCCTTGGCTCGCTTTGATTGTATCGCCGATTATTTATTTGTTATGTGGATTAACTTGATTGAACGTGGTATTAATTCCGAAAAACGGCAACAAACCGGAGGAGCTACCGAATTCTTACAGACCGATAAGCCTTTCATCGTTTTTTTTTTTTTTTGAAAACTATGGAGAGGCTACTGGACCTGCACATTAGACAGCAAATGGATTGCACGTCTTCCTTGCATCGTACTCAATTCGCCTACGTCAAATGTAAGTCGACCGTGGTTGCCTTACACAATCTCGTAGGATCGATTGAAAAAACCCTTATGGATAAGGAAATTGCTCTCTGCGCCTTCATTGACATCGAGGCAGCTTTTGACAATACTGGCTATAGCTGTATATCTAGAGCACTTGAACTCAGAGATATACCTACTGCCACAATCATGTGGATCGCAATGCTTCGTGGGCGAGAAATTCACTCAACTTTGAGCGGCACCCAAACTAGTGTTTATGCTGTTAAGGGTTGCCCTCTTCTCTGGTCACTTGTCATAGATGAGTTACTAGCTAGGTTGTGCGATTATGTTTATGATGCAATCGGTTATGCCGATGATATAACTATCATAACCAGAGGTAAGTTTGAATCGACCGTCACTGAGGTGATGAACGCGGCACTCGATCTAATACTTCGCTGGTGCGCTGAAGTTGGCCTGAGCGAAAACCCTCAAAAAACCGTCTAAGTTCCCTTCACTCGAAGAAAGAATCTGAGCTTAAACCCCGTCAGCCTTGGCGGAACGGTACTTCAGTTCTCCACTGAAGTCAAATGCTTATGCATTTTGTTGAACTGGAGGCTTAATTCGAGCAATCACGTCCAGGCTGTTATCAGTAAGGCCACTCGGATCATGTGGGATTGCAGGTCTCTGTTTGACAAAACTTGGGGACTCACCCCGAAAATAATCGAATGGCTATATTTGATGGTCGTACGTTCAGTTGTGACTTATGCGGCGCTAGTTTGGTGGCCCAAAACGAATCAGGGCTGCACCATTCAGCTTTGTAGTAACTTACAGCGCCTTGCATGCCTTGGTATGGCAGGATACATCCGTACTTGTCCGACATCGGCTATTGAGGCGATTGTTGGACTTACTCCGCTGCATATTTTCATGCAAGAGTCTGTGGCTCTGAGCGCTCTTCGAATGCGTCTAACATACGATGGCTATGTGTCCAATCAGGGACACATGAGCATTCTGGAGCGGATCCCTGCTAAGCAGATCTGCTCGAGCTCTGATTATATGACTCGGGAAATATGTTTTGGTCGAAAATTCTGGGTCTCCATCCCCACTCACGGGGAATGGGACAGTGGCATTCTTGGCTCTGTCTCCCGGTATACCACGTGGTTTACCGACGGATCCAAAACGGAGCTGGGAGCTGGCGCTGGAGTCTATGGACCGGACACTAGGATCTCCATTGCTATGGGCGTCAGGCCTAGCGTTTTTCAAGCTGAAATCAATGCCATTGGGGCCTGCGCCAGAGACATTCTGGACAAGGAACTCAAAGGCGCTAACATCGCTATCTGCCTTAATGCTCTTTCTTCACGTAGTTTCTCATCGTAATTAGTGAAAGAGTGTTTTTATACCCTTCAGTGTCTCACAAACACCAATCGGGTTACTTTATGTTGGGTACATAGCCATCAGGGCATCCCTGGTAACGAAGCTGCCGATGAACTTGCTAGACAAGGCTCTTCGGATAAATTTTTCGGATCTGATCCTTACTGTGGTCTGAGTTGGACTAAGATCACTAGTAAGGGAGTGGTCTGCCAATGAAAGACTGAGTCACTGGGATTGTCTTCCAGGACTGCGGCAATCCAAAGATCTTATAAAATCCTACGGTCTCAAAGAAACCAGCCGCCTGGGTAGAGCGGACCTGAGACTAATCGGTTACCTCACGGGGCACCACTGGGTGAGATATCACCTCAACAAAATGGGTCAATCTACTGATACGGAGTGCAGGCTTTGCCTGGAGGACACAGAGTCCACTAAACATCTTCTCTGCGAATGTCCGGCGGTTGCCCGTTCCAGGTTCTTGTTTCTTGGAGACTCCATCGTGAGCTCAGCGGTCGTTAGGAGCACCCCTACAATGGATCTGTTGCGCAGTAGTAAAAGAAAACACGACCGGTTGCACACAATACCAGCTATGGACTGGACTTTGTTTATTGAACTTGAATGGTTTTAGTACAAACAAAATAAATGGAAAGGGTTGCCATATCGGAAATTCATTTTGTACGTTAAATTTAAGTTGCAAATCTAACACCCCTTCTCAACTTTACATTTAATATTAACAAAATTCAAATTTTTAATTAATTCAGTAAATCTCTTTGAATTTAATGGCTTTGTCAAAATATCAGCCGTCATCATTTTGGTTGGACAATAAACAGGTTCGATGATATTGTTGGATACGAGTTCTTGAACAAATTTATATTTGGTATCGATGTGCTTCGTACGTTGACTGCCCCCTTTGTTGTACAATCCGTGGATGCAGCTTTGATTATCTTCAAGTACTTTTACAGGTGTTGATATATGTTGATTGAAGTCTTCGAGCAATTTGATCACCCACATCAATTCACGAGAGGCTTCGCTGAATGCCACAAACTCTGCTTCAGTCGATGACATGATCACCGTTGGTTGCTTACGACTTACCCAACTAATTGGAGAACCTGAGTAGAAAAAAATGTAACCTGTGTTCGATTTTCTATCAATCCGATTTCCAGCCCAATCAGCATCAACGAAACATATCAATCCTTCATTGTTCGTGTAACTACCCAGTTTGAGCCTTAAATCCTTTGTTTCTTTAAGATAACGAAAAACGCGTTTAGCTTCGATCCAATCTTTAACGCTGGGATTGTTAACTTTTCGTGCCAAAATTGATGTTGCTATAGCTATATCAGGTCGTGTGTTTGTTGACAAATAAAGTAGCGAACCGATTGCGCTTCTATAAACATCCTTATTTTCGAATGATTCGCCTTCGGCACCTATTTCAGACAAGTAACCTGGTTCCATAGGAATCCTCGATTCTGCAGCATCAGACAATTTAAATTCCCTTAATTTGTTTTCAATATACTTCGTTTGGGTTAAGCCTAAGGCCTTAGTAGCCAGTGCTTTAATTTAAGTAGTATATAACACTAGTTTGTTATATTCTTCTGTAATAAATAAATAAATACTTCGTTTGATACATGGTAAATATGCCATCTTTTTCTCGTTCCAACTGAATGCTCAAATAATATTTTATCTTACCTAAATCCTTTATTTTTAAATGTTTCTCTAATTCCATCCGAAAGGTGTTGATTAATTCCAATTTCGAAGAAGCGACAACTATATCATCAACATAAGTACATAAATATATCCAATCATTGTCGACTTGTTTTATGTATAGACACGGGTCATTGTCGCTATTTTTAAATTCATTTTGCTTCATTATCTTATCAAATTTTTCATACCATTCTTTGGCTCCCTGCTTAAGGCCGTATCAATTCCGTACTAGCTTACACACTTTATCGGGTCCACCAATGTGATATCCTTTAGGTTGACGCATGTAAACTTCATGAGAAAGATCGCCATTCAAGTAAGCTGTCTCCACGTCGAAATGATTTACAAACATGTTCTTTTCTCCCGCTACAGTCAGTAGAATTTTGAGAGTTGTATGGGTATGGACAACCGGAGCAAAAATTTCATCGTAATCGCGCCCAAACTTTTGCGAGAATCCTTGTGCCACGAGACGCGCTTTATGCTTAACTTTGTTGCCATGCTGGTCAGTTTTTGTTTTATATATCCATTTACTGCCAATTGCGACACTACCAGGAGGCAATGTTACTATTTCCCAGGTACCATGCTGCTTTAATGAGTTTATTTCTGCGTTCATAGCATTAATCCAATCCAGCCTATCACAACCGCTAACTGCCTCCTCAAATGTAGTTGGGTCGACTTTACTTTTATCGGCTGTGACCTTATATATCTCGCTGTGCCGTTGAGGCGGGATGCCTTTATTACTGCGTGTCGACTGCCTAGGTAGCTGCACTTCTGGAAAAACTTCGATATCCTCAAATTGATGGTTGATTTTACTTTCAGTTTCTTGATTTGATGATTCCATTTCTCCCCTTCTGCACTCAATTTCCGCGTCGTCGTAATCAAATGCAGGATCTACTTCGGCGAACCTTACATCCCTTGAGATCCTCACTTTGTTGGTATTTACGTCAAGTAGTCTGTATCCCTTGGTGCCTAATTCGTAGCCCACAAAAACTAATTTTTCAGATGTCGAATCTAATTTACTTCTTTGATCCTTGGGAATGTGCATATACGGTTGTTGGCCGAATTCATGGAAATAACTCAGATCTGGTTTCTTATTTTTAAATATTTCATACGGAGTAATATTAGTATTCTTCATAGGAACGCGGTTTAATATGTGACTTGCCGTGGTTACTGCTTCACCCCAGAACTGATCATGTAATTTCGAACTATGCAACATGCAGCGTGTCATTTCAATTAGCGTACGATTCTTCCGCTCAGCCTTGCCGTTTTGTTGTGGAGTTTTGGGTACCGTTAATTGAGTTCTAATTCCTTTTCTTTTGAAATAATTTCTTAATTCAGTATCCATATACTCACCGCCACGATCTGATCGAATACATTTTGGTGTTTTATGCATTTGTGTTTCCATCATTTTAATAAAATCCTTGATGATTTGTGACACTTCGTCTTTTCGTTTCATTAGGTATACGTGCGGATATACACTAAAATCATCGATCAAACTGAGAATATACCTATTACCCCTTGGCGTAGGATGAAAAGGACCACAAACGTCAGAGTGTATTATTTCGAGAATTTCATTCGTTTTAGATTTAGACTTCTTGGGAAAATTATCGCGAGTAGATTTGTTCTTTAAACAGACTTCACAGTCATTATTATGTTTACAGTCTTTAAACACTATATTATCGGCCAAATAACTCATTTTCCGAATGTCATTTAAGTTCCGATGACCTAATATTTTATGCCACTCATGTATACATTTTGTATTGTTCGATTTAACCGAATTAGCCATTTCACAATCCACAGAAAGTTTATAAATGTTATTACAGGCACTTATGGTGACAATTGTCTTCTTTTGCAGCGTAATTATACAAAACGAGCCACCAAAATGGACTTAACATCCTTTGTCAATTAGTTTGTTCACCGATATTAAATTACAATTTAAGTCCGGCACAAAATAAACATCATTAAGTTTTATGGTTTTTCTTGTTTCACTTTGATTACCTCTTATTCTAACGATGCCTCTTCCTTTGACAGGTAATACGCGACCATCGGCTAACATCACTGTTCCTTTCTCGGTTACATTTAATTCGACAAAATAATCTTTATTATTGCACATGTGTGCTGAAGCACCACTGTCAATTATTCATTCACTGGTTGAACAGCTGATAAGAGCATTTACACAAACCAAACTGCAATCGTCGCTATTCCGCTCGGATTTCTTCACTGAATTTGCCTCAGACTTTGCAAGGTTTTTATTTTTCCACTTTAAATATTTTTTGCACTCAGCTTTCACGTGTTCAAATTTCTTGCAGAAAAAACATTTCACTTCCGTTCTTTTATTTTTGGTGTATAATGCAGTATCTTTTTCAACACTTGTACTGTCATGCATATTGAGACGTCGATTATACTCTTCTACGAGTTTGGTTTTTACGTATGTAGTTGTCAAATCAGACTCCGGTCTCGACTCCAACGCCATAATCAATGTACTGTAGCTATCAGGCAGGCTACTCAAATACATGGCGACTGTCAGTACGTCAGCAAGCGGCTCCCCCAATGTTGTCAGCTCGTCGATGATCTCGTCCATGGAATTCAGATGATGCAACATGTTGCCATTTTCTTGAAGAGTGAGACGACACAATCTTCGCAGAAGCTGTACCTTATTTGACAACGTTGCTTTCTCATGAAGGGCTTTGAGAGCATTCCACATTTCATGTGCTGTCTCTTTTCGTTTAATGTGAATGAGCTGATCATCCTCAACGGAGAAAACGATGTGCGCTCGTGCTTTATCGTCTTTTGAAATCCAATCGTCGGTAACTGTATTTGGCTTGGGATCCCTCACAACCGTCCAGAGCTCGTCCCTTTTTTAAGAGTAGCTCCAATTTGAACTTCCATGTCTGATAATTGACGTTGTTGGGCTTCACTATTCGGATCGATTCCGCCATGCCGTCTTTCCGCTTTATTTCCCAATAGGAACAAAAAAACACACTATAAACACTATACCGCACGGACCACTTGCTGCTGGGTCTGGGCCCATAACCTGTTGCGCAGTAGTAAAAGAAAACACGACCGGTTGCACACAATGCCAGCTATGGACTGGACTTTGTTTATTGAACTTGAATGGTTTTAGTACAAACAAAATAAATGGAAAGGGTTGCCATATCGGAAATTCATTTTGTACGTTAAATTTAAGTTGCAAATCTAACAGGATCTACTAGCTGGTTATTAGGCTGGTTGAGGATCTTTTGGATTAATTGGCTATGGCACAATAAATCTCATGGTCGCAGTGCCCACCCTCGGGTATCTTAGCCTGTCCTTGTTATTATTATTATTATGAACTTGATTGATTATTTGATTTGATGTTTGAAATGTAAATTAATTGAATGTAAAGTATTTGGGATTTTCAATTTCACTGACATGACAAGTCTGACTAACATAAAGGATTTTAAAGGGAGTTTGATCCGTTTATACAATAAAATAAATGTTATTTTTCATCAATTAAGTAAATTCTTTTATCCAACATGCAGAGCCAAAAATGATCACACATTTCGCTGACGAGCACTTTTAAATTTTTAAGACAGTAATTATCCTTTTTGCATGCTATCAAATAAATATGAAATGAAAAAAAAACGACAAACTGTAACATCTACAACTAGTACTGATAAATTTTATGCATTTCCTGATTTTTGGGGAGAGATAAATTAATTTATATAGGTACATATACATACACACCTTTGCATTTACAATTCGCAGTGGTTCTTCTTTTTTCGTAGCATGTGTCTTGTTAAAGTAAATACATACAAAACAAACAAAAAATTATATAAATATATAGATATATGTATCTAACAAAAATAAATAAAAACCAAACTTACAAATACTTTTTAAGCAAATAATATTGAGATGATACTTTTTAACAGTAAAACAAATATATATATATTGAAATACAAAGTGAAAATTGAAAAGTCTGTTAGAAAATAATTATTATGCCATAAGTACCCCCTATTGAAGTTTTTCGTTGACTGTGGTTATGAATAAATTGATTTTCTACTGAATTCGTTCGATCGTTCTTCGGTTTATAACAAATTTTCATAGGAAATATTTTTTTTTTAGTTTCAATTTCGGACAAACTCTAGCCCCAATTTAGTCGACATGTGTTTTAAAAATGCAAAGTACGAGACGGATGAAGAACAAAGCTATTATAAATTTATGGATAAAAAAAAACAATAGAGAGTTCAAAACAACACGGGCGTTAAAAAAAATCTTTAAAAAAATTGTTCTTTTCTTATTGTGGACATAGGAGACCAAAATGTCCGTGCTTTATAACAAAATAATTTACAAGCAATACTTATGCATAATATGCCAATTCTAAATTTACTTTCATACATAGAATATGAAGCATCAAATATGATTCATTCATGCGATGAATCGCAATTAGCAAAATTCACAAGCAAACACCGCCATAACACATTTAGCGGAGACAAAAAAAGTAAAACATTTTTAACATTAACACTTAGACACTCATAAAACACCACAAAATACAAACGCGTTATGAATGTATATTGAAATCTGTTCAAACATTTTTGTTTTTACTATGAGATGCAAGAGGCAAAATGCAAAACAATTTTTAAATTAATGCTAACAAAATGTACATGTATGTTTTTTTCATGAAGAAAATATATATATATACATATATTGAATAATAATCTTAAAAGAAAAATTTAATGTGTAGTACAGAATGTTGTAATTGGAATTAAACAAAAAAATGAAAGTTGCAAAGTTAATTGAATAAATATAATCAGTTTACGTGAATGTAAATGTTGAGTATGCAATTGTGCGATATATAATATATAAATATATTAATACACTTTAATATTAAAAAATAAATAAGAAAAGAAAAAACGTTGCATAGGTGTAACACTTAAATACAAAATTAAACATACACTTTTCACGAATAAACGTATTAAATGGAAACAAATATATACCGTTAAATATAAAATAAATAAAATATGTCTTTGATGCAAAATAGAAAAAAAAAATAAAAAACAATAAAAACACACACAAGTAAGATTGATTTAGTTTTTCATTTTAAGACGCAGTGTATAAACATTGAATTATAATACAATACACATAAATTTTATATTTCATATATTAACACATCAATCGGATTAACTATATCTTATATATTTAAAATATATTAAAAAGGTATGTAAAAAAAAGAAGTATGAAACATCTAAAGTACTAAGTTTTATATTAACAATTTTTATTAATTCTTATTAAAATATAAAAAAAATATTATCTTACATTAATGATTGTAAACAATAACTATATTATATATATATATATATGAGATTTATAGAAAAAGTAAAAGAGAACTAATGCAAATTTAGATGAAAAAAAGAAAAAAAAAATACAACAAAACAAAATATGAAAGAAAAAAAAAAACAGAAAAGGATTATTAATATTGTAAATGAATGATTTTTTCGTTAATAAAAAAATGACTCATGAACGTATTCTTATTACTAATTGTGTACTGTGCAAGGAAGGCTGATTTAAGCGGCCCCTAGACGGTCAATATATTGAGCAATATAATATTGTACCCTAAATTGCGCAATGTATTTTTCGTCATTATATTACACAATATATCGCACAACATTATATTGGGAAATATTTTGTAACGGACGGTTTGGTGGGCATCCGAAGATGTAATGAACCATATTCTGGTCTGGTAGTGCTGCTCCCACCGGCAGATCGAAGCAGCACCTGATGAGTAGTGATCTGTTGGTGGTACGAAACCAGAGACCGAGGGTCCCATCACACCCGGACCCAGATTCGACCGCGTGAGCGTCTGATCCGTCCGCATACCATTCCATCCTTATCGACTCTTTTTTTTTCAATCCACATTTTTACCTCCCCTGTTTGTGATGTCTTCCCCAGGCCTATGAATTTTTGTTAATACGTAAAGGACAGGGACAACGAGCGGCGAAAACCCCGCCCACATCTCCCGAACTGAGCTACAGAAAGCATAGGCCGCTGCTTAGCTCGTTGAGGAGCCTGTTTCTTCGCCAGATGGCACAGCCCGACCTTCACGGTCAATTAAGCTACCTTAGGCTCCGTCCCCACGGGCATCTTCGGATGCCCACCAAACCGTCCGTTACAAAGATGCCCGTGGGGACGGAGCCTAAGGTAGCATAACGACCGTGAAAGTCCCCTCAACGAGCTAAGCAGCGGTCTATGCTTGCTGTAGTTCAGTTCGGAAGACATGGGCGTGGTTTTCGCGGGAGAAATAAAAAAGGGGGCGATAAGGATAGAATGGTTAGCGGATGGGGCAGGTGCCCTCGCACTTGCATCGGGGTCCGGGTGTAATGGAACCTTCGGCGTTTGGTTTCATGCCACCGACAGACCACTACTGTGATGGACCAAATCTGACGCGTCAGTTTTTGAATTTGTGGATTTTTCGCAAATATATTTGATTTCAATTTATTTCAAATCATTTATATTTGTGAAAAGTCGTTACAAGTTTACAGGAGAGATCACGGGAGTTGTTTGTCACCTGCGAAGGGGAACGATCGTATTTATTTTGCCGTGACGACGCGAAAATAGGAAACAAAAAGCCAAATTTTCAGCGTTTCAATTTCTGCTGCCGGCGAAAGAAAATCGGCACGTCTTGTTCGTCGATTTATGATGGTTGACATGTAAACGAAATCCCGAGGAAATGAGAATAGTGATGAATCGATTCGTCATCGGCTGTATTTTTGAAAGACTGTTTGTCATCCGCCTCACCTCAGCGTTTATCCGGAAACTTTTGGTACCGGTCCGTGTGTTATATTATGTTTACACTATCCCCAGATTACTTCATCTGCGCCAGCTGAGATAATCTGCGACTGTCAAATACATACAATTTTGAACTCACCACACCCAGATTATGCTGCAGATGAAGTAATCTGGGGATAGTGTAAACGTAATATTATACCACTTGCTGAGAATCATCAACATTAACAGGGTGACGCAACGCATCTGTATCTACTGGTGAAAACAAAATCACCGGCCAGCGCCATCGGTTGGATATTTGGGCTATAGGAACGTTTGATTTTTGTGAGGACGTCTAGATCGCCGGCGTAGAAAGTTCCGCTGGGAAACAACACTGGCTGGTTGAACTTTGGGTAAGCCATTTTCGACGCTTTTTCACCGCATCATCCCGATAAAAACACAGGAGGTTCTCATTTTGCGACTTCGCTGGCATGGCGTGTTTTGCCATTGGATTAGAGAGATAATATTGTAATGTGTAATGAGCAAGGTGGTCACCAGATGGTGTTTTGGGGATGGAGCCGGAAGTTTGCCGAGAGGGCCGTGAAGGTCCGGCGACGCTAAAAGCGAATGCTCCTCAACGAACTGAGCGGCGGCACATGCTTGTTCCAGCTCAGTTCGGGAGATGTGGGCGGGGTTTTTGCCCGCTCATTGCCCCAGCCATTACATTGATAACATGTATCATGTGCCTTGGGGGTAGACGATCACGGCAAAGGTTGAAACTGAGTCCCATGACTCAGGAAAACTAGAAAGACAAAATGGTGGCAATGGCCGACGACCGGCTCATGCACACACGCTCCGGGCCTTGATGTTGCGGACCCTTGGCCTCTTTACCCATGACATACAAAACAAACCCAACCAATGAGGTCCCATGGCCGGCAAAAATGTTGGGACCTCCCAAAGCGGAACAAGACATGAGGCTTTCACCTCATGTCACAACCAACCTGAACGGGAAATTGGGGAGGGTTCCTTAAAGGAAAGCCATCGTTTTAAAATTCAATACATTTTCTTAGTGTACAATTTATTCCAATTTCTGAGAAAAAAAACAATAACTTCACAGAAAATAAATTGCAACCAAAACCAAAACTCAATAAAGAAATTAATTAATACAAGAAATTCGGAAAAAGAAGAAAATGAATTTAGAAGAAAAAAAACGAAAGGAAATACGTATATGAATAAGATAAGACTGTGAGACTACTAACAAAAATACAGTACACTTACCCGAAGTCTAGATGGCCATCACGAACCGGGAGTGGCTGCAACTTAAGTCGATATTAAATAAACAAAATTTAACGAATGCAAACAAAAAAAATAAAGAAAAGAAAATATCCGAAAAAAATAAAGAAGAAATTTCGATTGCAACACAGATCCTCGGGAATCGTAAAATGGCAACACTCTCGAAAAACATGACTCTCAAACATCTGACTCTGTCGCGTTTAATTTCGCACTCTGGCACCATGAAACCTGAACGGCGCGTTGTTGTTGTTGGTGCAAAACTTGCGGCATCGATGTGCACTGACATTATTTCTGTTGAGCCGTCCGTTTGCACAGCAGCATAACTCATGAATAGCTGCTATAATAGCCACTTACTCCAGACATCGGGCGTATCTCGCACATCTTTTGACCGAGAAGGGAAACACATTTTGACGATCCTTCCTCGACTGCGGTAAAATCGTCGCGGATCGGCGCTCCACAATAATCAGACCAAAACGTCGCTATAAATCAACTTTCCTCGCCGGGAAAGATTAAAATGCGATTTGGGCAAATCGACCCATCAATCACTCGCGTCAACAATCACTACGAATCCGCGACTCGGTGGTCGTTTTTGGGTTGTTACGAGCCCCGACCTCGGTGATTTTTGTGGGTTTTATTCCCAAAACTCGCCAATGGCGTTGGCGCGTGATATTCTTTCCAATTTCCGCGTCAACACACGAAAATTTACCAAAAAAACCCAGCCGATGGCGTTGGCGGGTGATACGCAACTCCAATTTTGCGTCGACACGCAGAAACCCGACCGATCTCGTTCCCGGGTACTTCGCCACTCCCCGATTTGAAGGTTGTCAACGTGCGTCACTCATCCCTGAGCCAACATGAAGTTGACGCCAAGTGATGGGAGCGCGCGAAGATTTAAAAAAAAGGTGGTCATTACAAATGTTTCCTCTGATGAGCGAAACTAGACCAGGTTCGTTAGATATTCTTGTGCTGAATAATGAAAACACTTCGATTGAAAAACACACACACTTTATTTACAAAACGAACTATACACGCGTACTAACAACCAACGTCAAACTAGCTCGAACTATCTGTTAACAGCAGATAACGACTATTTCTTTTCCGCTTTATAGCGATCCGACTGCGACTGAGTGTCGAGTATTACTACTTCTTCTCTCCCGGTGACATCTACCTTTTACAGTTGGAATTGTTTCGAGAAGGTTCTCGATTCCAGATGTCTTTAGAATCAGCTGGCACTTGTCTTGGATGGATCGAGACTATGATGGAGCTTACTACAGTGTGTGTCGTAAGAGATCCCTACTCCGTACACGCAACAATATCAACGCCATATATAAGGGCCATAGCGCTCTGTCAGCCGACGGCAACATATGGGCGACGGGTGTTTGACTGCCATGCATAAATTGCAGAGAGGTGGATTTGGTGCTGATGAATTCGATGCAGAGAACGTTGAGTTTTGTGCATGCGGGGAAGTGTTGTTGATCAATTTGTTGCCATTAGGCCTCATCCAAGAGAAAACAAATCAAACATTACTATTTCTCATGTTAATGTTTTGTGCGATGCAAAATAAATTCCGTAAAGTGCTTGCCTATGAGGCCGAGAAAAGTATATTTTCCGTGTGTAGATAAGTTTGTACCGTCGCGCCGAACCGTGTCGTTTCAGGATGCCAACCTTAACATTGAACATCACTCAATACCTGTAATTTTCGCGACTTACATAAGTTTATTTTTAGTAGTGATATGAAATCATTTGTCCCACCTTTTTTTTATACCCTAGACTTTTAGTATAGGGTATATTGTTTTTGTCACGACGGAAATATGTAACACCTTAAAGGAGGCTCCGCAGGTATAGCAATGTATATATATAAATGATCAGGATCACCTCCTGATTCGATTTAGCCATGTCTGTCTGTCTGTCCGTTCGCACGATAAATTTCGATAGAATGAAGCTAGAGACTTGAAATTTTGGACAAATGTTGGAAGTATAATCTACTTGGTATTGGAAATGGGCATGATCAGGCCGAGAGAACGATTAAATAAACATGAAAAGCTCTAGCTCTGGTAGATTGCTCGTGAGGATAATCTTCTACTCTCCTGGAAAAATAAAATCGATCAGTTGAAAACTAACGGTAATTTTCTTACAAAGAGCCCCGTACTTCCCTACTTTTCGGGTTTTTTGTCTATAACTCTTGAACCAATTGACGTAGACACCTGATATTTAGCATGTAACCCTGGGGTGAGAAGCTGCTAGAACTCAAGCAGCTAAGTTGGGTATAATCGGATCAAAGGAACGCCTACCTCCCTTGCAAATTTCAAAAAATTAAATATTCTTTTAATTACGATACCTTTCGATAGAATGACACTAGCGAGTTGAAAATTTGACAAAACGTTGTTAGTAAAATCTACTTGGTTGGTATTGGAAATGGGTAAGATCCAACCCAAGCAACCCCTACCTCCCGTACAAATGCAACTTCAAATAAGCGATAACTTTTGACAGAATCAAGCCAGCGACTTGAAGTTTTGGTCAAATGTTTAAAATGAGATCGGGTTAGTTGATATTCAAGATGGGTTAGATCCGACCTAAGGAACCGCTACCTCCCCTAGAAATGAAACTTAAAATAAGCGATAACTTACGACAAAATACTGCTAGCGACCTAAAATTTTGGTCAAATGTTTGTAATAGGATCCAGTTGGCTAATATTGAAAATACGTAAAATCCGACCAACGAAACCCCTACTTCCCCTACAAATTAAACTTCAAATAAGCGATAACTTTCGATAGAGTGAAGCCAGAGACTTGAAATTTTGTTTAAATGTTTGTAGAATGATCTTATTTGTTGGTGGCAATATTAAGCAAATTCCGACCGAAGGAACCCCTACCTCCCCTACAAGTGAAACTTCAAATAAGCAATAACTTTCGATAGAATGAAGCTAGCGACTTGAAAAATTCGACAAATATTTGTAAAATGGGTTAGTTAATTGATTTTGATAATGGTCAAGATCCTCCGGAATGATTGCCAACCTCCCCTATAAACTGGCCATATAGGAAACTCACTTTTAATGCATATGGTCGTTACCAATTGGTACTTTTGGTATCACCACTAGGTCTATACAAGTTTAGGGTATATACGCTTCGGACTCCGGGCCGAAGCGTATGGTTATTCTTGATCTAACATTGTTTAGTCTCCAGTGGTATCCGGTTTCAGCGATGGCCATCGAAGACACATAGTTTTTGCATAAATACTGTACCTCTATGTATATCTTTCATTATACCATTTTCTTGCTCCGGATTGGCATCCTAAAACTAAATCTGAATAGTTTTGTTAATTTATAGCTCTTAAGGGTCCACGTTTCGCAGCCACATGGCACAGATCGTATGATAGTTTTGTAAATGTGCAGCTTAGTGTTTTTCTGTGCACATGCTTCGATTTCATTTAAAGGAGGACCAAGAAGAAGGTCCTATTTGCTAACAATTGTAGTTAGCGCTTCTTGGGATGTAAAGATTCTTTTTCGACTGTTGACTGCGGTTACAAATCTGGACCGAATTTGATGTTTAGGTAGCTCATTTGACGCAGAATTTTATGCTCTTCAATTTATCGGGAGACTTTTTTTAGCTAGGATCCACGGTTTTCAAGTTATAATCGAAAAACTAAAAAAAAAAAAAAAAAGTACCAAGATTTCGAGGTTTTTTGAGATTTTGATTATGTTTCGCAAAAAAAAATTTGGTGGGAAGCTCCGGATTCGTGTTCAGCACCCCCAGAAAAAAAAAATAAAAGAAAAAATGTTCCACCACAATTTGTTTCCCCGAATCCCTTCTGAGATCCTAATGACTGGATTATTTTTGACACACGACTAAACAATCGGTCGATTTATAATCGACATTAAGGGGATTCACGCTCCCTGTCGTATATGTGGTAAACATCGTATTTGTCGTAAACTTCTGTCATCTCCATAGTACAATAAAATGACAGAAGCTTACAACTTTACGACCAATACGACGCAACACTTACACCAACAAAGTAATGATTCAGCCCAATTCTCTTTTCGATTGCACATGCAATTGGCTCTGTGAGATACGCAGCCCAGACTTGGCTTTACTCCGTTTACTATTCTGACAGACTAACTACTGCATTCACAATTTACTTTCATCAACTCTACAAGAATTTATTCGAAAAATTTCGCGCCTTTCGCGGGAAATCGGTTCAGACACGCATTCCTATTGTTTTTGATCATACTTCATGTTATTTACAATCGGTTCTGCACAATGTTTACCGAGTTCATTCAACCCCACCCGACCACGAAGCATGTCCCCGCCTTACAGAATCTTTCCCCTTGAACCGGGTCTGCAATATTTTCATATTGAATGAAACACCTGTCTGCACTTGAGATGCTGATGCTGGCGGAGCGGACCGCTTCTCCCTATCACCCGACGTCCCTCCACAATCGAATAAATTGTCTGATATGGTGCGCGCGCCCTAGTCAAGTAAAACACTTCCTCAATCGAAGTGTATACGAGGGTAGACACAGGCAGGCAGATGTTGAATAGCTTCGGATCGGGCTAGTTGGAGCGTCGGAGCGATTCCAAAGTGCGTCTTCCGCGGTCGTCGCGTTTTCGTGTTTATCTTGTTTTCTCGTCGTCAGAATTTATTGTATGTGCGTTGCATTTTATTGAATTTTTGAAAATTGCGTGAAGAGTGGAAATTGGAACGCAAATGCGATATAAATTTCGTGCGGGTGTTCAGGTTTCAACGTGCAGTAGCAAGTTCTAAGGCTTCGCTTACACGGTGGAATTGAAATTTCCTAATCGTGGAATTTGTGCTGGTTGGCGCTAGAGCCACGCTTCCTCCCCCTATTTATCCGCTTACCAGGCGGCAACAGTTGGTCTTATTTTCGTTTGCGCAAAAGTATAAAATTGTGTAATTGCAGTGCATTCCCAAAATATCAATTGCGAGTGGAAAGGTGCAAGTGAATTACAGTTGAATGCCAACATATTAAAAACGCCTTTCCTGGAATTTCCTTATAAAGCTGTGAAGCAACCGATTGGAATTATTGAGTGCGTAAAAGTAGTTCAACTGAAGAAGTTGAAAAATGTCTCAAGGCGATTTGGTGACCGCCGCCAGTGAGGAGAGCCAGGACGATTGCCAGTCCCCAGATGCGGAAGTGAATGGTGGTTTCCCGCCAATTGAGGCGGCGAAAATATTGAAATTATGCGAGACTATGTCGAACGTAACAAGCTCCAAAGAAGTTCAACGACAAATTAACCAATTTGTAAGTTTGATCTAATCTAAAAATTTGGGCATATCAAAGTAGTAAATCGAAGGCAGATTTCGTTTAACATATTTAAAAGAAAGAAAAAAAAAAGACACCTGGGGCAGTGAAGCCAGAGGAACAGATTTTTGATATGTGCTAATTCGGGATAATTTATAATTTGGAATACTTAACATCAATTGTCAGTACAAGGTGCATGCTAGCAACTGCAGTTCCGAAAAGTAGATGTGCTGTCGAAACGTCAACAAGGCATATAAATGCTAGAGATGTTGACGCGCCCATGCCCCTGGAGGGCTCAAGGCAAATATAACTAACTAACAAGGTGCAAAAAGCTTCAGAGTTGTATACTCTGTACGTATATCGATATTTGGGCGATATCAATAAGCTAGACTAATTTCGCGTAGCTACATATGTATGTAAAATATATCTTTGCTTCCAAGGGATATACAGTCGAGAACTGATAAATGCAAAACGCTTAAGCGCAAAAACCGCATTAGTGCAAAATATATAAAAGTCCGATGACTTTTCATCTATTTTCCATATAATATTGTCCTTATAAGTGCAAAACGCATAAGTGCAAAACACGCTTAAGTGAAGTAGAAATGTATGGCAGGCCCATCGTAAACACAAGCAAATTGCAACGGATGAATGCAATGGTTTTTCACATTCGTATATATGTAGGTCAGTAAAATTAAGTTAATTTTTAGGAAATAATCATGAAAGGTCTGGAAATAATTTTAATCCCTTTTATTGATCATACGCAGAAGGTAATCTTAACTTTTGGCAGGTCAAAATCCGAGAAATTTGAACGCTTTTTTTTAATAGTTTCCTTAACTTCAAACCGCTACCTCAGATCGACAAATTTAATAGGATGTATTGTAAATTACATAGCGTTAATTTCTGCATCCAACGCACGAATCAAAGTCGAATTCTAGCTCAGCAGTATGGTCCAATTTCCAAATCGATGGTCGCCAAATTAAAATTTTTAAGGCTTAGGAGAAAAATCACATTTAATGAATTTTCGAGTTCACAGATCTTTGAGACGGATGCTCCAGATTAAAAACTGATAAAATAAAAGATGAACATAATATGATTTCAAGTTTAATACCTCAGACAGACGATGCACCCGAATGATCATTCCCATTCGAATTGTAATTAAATTTTGTGTCTGTCCTCGTGAATGATCATTCGAATATTCGACCATCGTCATTCCCATAAATTAATAGCGCTACCGGAGCGCTCCCATTTTTGTTGTTGCGATACAGTACAGAAATGGGACAGAAATGAGACCGCTCTGGTAGCGCTACCAATTTACGAATGCAGGCAATAATTCGTTGAGTGATCAGTCGGGTGCATCGTCTGTCCGAGGTATAAGGTGATCGTATTTTCAATTTGGCCCAAATTTTTAGTATGGCTGTGAGCAAAAATGTAAAAATATCTGTTTAGCGATTTCAGCTTCAATAGCCCTATCTCAGTAAGTATAACTGCTAGAAGCTTCGTTTTAGTTTCAAATTATAAATAATTGACTCTAGTTAAAAAAAAGTTTTACTAAATTTTTTAACAGACAGATTTAGGATATATCCGTATTTTGAAAAAAAAAAAAAAAAACTGACAAAAGAGTGTAAACTTCTGCATTGTCTGGCGATGGCGACCGCCAAACAAATTATTATTATTTTAATTGGGTGGCCAGGTAACCGTGGTATTTAGGGAAATGAAGCAGCAGATGAACTTGCATGGCAGGGGTCATCATCAAATTTTCTCGGGTTGGAACCCTTTTGTGGTCTGGGCTAGCTTCAACCGGGGCAATCATAACGAATTGGTCTAAAAGGATGCGACAACACTACTGGGACAACTTTACAAAACTGCGGCGAAACCCTTCTACTACGTAGAAACCGCATGAATAGAGCCGATCATAGCCTATTGTGGGCTACCTATCGGGCCACCACTGGGTGAGATTTCATCTAAACAAGATGGGTTTGTCTAATTAGACGGAGTGTCGTCTTTTTTTGGAGGACGTTGAAACCACATGTCAGATTTTATGTGTACATATGCCCGGCAATTGCACAGGTGAGGTATACGTTCGTCGGGTAGTTCACCACGTGTCCTCCTGCATAAGACATACTAACCTTCGTTCGAGTGGTGGAAGGTCTTTTGCTTGAAAAAAGGGCTATGACACAACAAACCTCCTCTGGTTGCAGTGTCCACCTTGAAAGGAGCTTTTTTAAACTAGAGTAAATTATCTACAATTTAAGATTAAAACAAAACTCCTAACTGTTATACTTACCGAGATAGCGCTATTAAGGATGAAATCGCTAAACCGACATTTCTGCCCTTTTGCTTCCAATCACACTAAAAGTGGTCCGAATTGAAATAATCGCATATTGGCCACGATAGGCTTGAAGTCTTCAACTTTCGTTTTATCAGTTTTTCATTGGGAGGATCCGTTTCAAAGATCTGTGAGGTCGAATATTGATAAAATGTGATTTTTCTAAACCTCAAAAATAATCGTTTTATGATTATCGATTTTGACTCTACATACTGCTAAATCGTAATTCTTCTTTGAGCAGTGCATTTGAAGAATTTAATTCTCTTTAGTTTATCATCTCTAATTGCCTTGACCCCTCCAGGGGCATGGGCGTGTCAACATCTCTAGCATTTCCATGCCTTGTTGACGTTTCAATAGCATATCTACTTTTCGGAAGTGCAGTTGCTAGCATGCACCTCCTATCCGCGCCGTCTTTATACTGACAAGCTTGGAGCACTGTGAGAGTTCTATTAGTACTCACAGGCAGTTTTTGATCGCGCCGAGATTTGATCTCCGAGCTCTAGATTACTATCGTAGAGCGGTGACCGAACGATCACGGCCACCGAGCGCGACAAAAGTTTAGTTTATCATACATCCTATTAAATTTTTCGATCCGAGGTACCGTTTAGAAGTTATAAGAAAAATATTTAAAAAAAAGGTTCAAATTTCTTGGATTTTCACCTGTCACAGATGAAGTTCACCTCATGCGCCTGTGCAAACACAGTTTTCGTGTATTCTAGAATCTATAGAAGGGATTAACGTAAATTCCAGATATTCCCCAATTATTTCTTTAAGACCCCCAAATTGACGAATTTTACTGGCCTACCTTTGCAACGGATACGTGAAAAAAAAACGTATAAGTGCAATAAATCATTGCCAAGAGAGATTTCACTTATCCGTTCTCGACTGTACTAATATTACTTTTTATGTTATTTTATATATCTGTGATTTTTTAACTGTCACGTGGGTTTTGCTGAAACTCCACCGGAACCTATTCCCCACTAACATCCCCCAATTGTACACGTTTCGTCCACCTCGCTTTTTCTGTTATAGAGTTTTTTCGCTTAAAAAATATTGGCGTTATATAGCTGTTACTTCTGAACCGTTAAATGGATTTTGCTCAAGTTCAATAGAAGCCTAGTCCTCACTAATACCCTCCAATTCGACAAGTTTCACTCAGCTACCTCCTTTCGTTATAGCTATATAGTATTGCTTACAAAATTTTGCCGTTACATGGCTGTAACTTTTTATATAATATAATATGTAGATAGATTTTATTGAAATTGGATATTAGTGTCACCATACACTGTCGAACTCGGAACACGAACCTGGTACAAATGTCCACTGAATAGCTCACGACACACATACACCCTTCACATAAACGTGAAGAAAACCGGTCCACTTATACCATGTTCTAGATCGAGTTCGACAGTGTATGGTGACACTTAGGCTAGTTCTCACTAAGGTTCACCAATTCGAAAAGTTTCACTCTGCTAGCTTGTTCCTTTATAAATGTATATAGTATAGTCTATCGGGTGACGAAACCAGCTCAAGCACTAAGCGAATTGGCTTAGGCTTAACATTTTTGGGTGGGGATAATTGCTAAGTGGTCTTGTTGACTGCTTAGCAGTGGTACACTACACTTTTATTCTAAAAGAAAACCAAATTTATTTTGTTTGAAAAAATTTCCAGTTATATAGCTGTAACTTTTTAACCGTTGGATGAATATTGCTTGATTTCAATAGCAACCGGTTCCCCATTGAAGTCCATCAACCGGCCAAGTTTCGCTCCGTTTGCTTCTTCCATTCGACAGTTATCGTGGTGACAAAATTTTGCGGATATATACAGGGTTACCTGTAACTCGACGTGTTCATTGTAACACGTTATAATATAGCCAAAATGCAACAAAATAAAGCTGCAAATGTTCTATCGATTTTCAGTGGTTACTGACATTTGAATTTTTTTTTAAACCACGGATTTAGCCATTTAAAATACTCGTAAGAATTAAAAAAATTAGTTGAAGCAATTTTTTTTCTCTTAGCCAACAATATGGCAGATATTTCCCAATCCTTCAAAATTTGAAAAATACTTCACATCTTTAAAAAAAATTAAAAAAAAAAAGAAAAATTTTAGTTTTTTTTTTTACTTAATTTAAAATGTAAAATACAATTGTGTTACTTGAAGAGTTTATATGATACAAAGCGTACAAACCATTAAACAAATATGGCCGTCTTCTTTTCCAAAATGGAACACCAATGGTGGTGTTTCTGTGCACATGCTTCGATTTCATAATGGGGAGAACCGAGAAAAAAGTTTTATTAGCTAACTGTATCCGTCGCTTGATTTCGTCAGTTTCGTTGGCGTCTCTTGACAAGTTGCAACCCAGGTATATGAATGAAGTTGTTCACGAACTCGATGTTGAGGTCCCCCACATTGATGCTCGGTTGTGCAGGTGTCCTTGTCGTCGATTGCATCATTATTTTAGTTTTACCCTCGTTGATACGTAGTCCAACTTCTTTTGCAGCGGTATCGAGCGTATGCAGAAGTTCTTCTGCGTCGGGCAATCTTCGGGACATGATGGTGATGTCTTCGGCGTACGCTGCTAATTGTGTCGACTTGATGAGTAGCGTATTGCTGTTGTCCATATTCATGGCCCGAATAGCGTATTCTAGTGCTTGGTTGAAGAGCGTTAGTGCCAGTCCATCGCCTTGTTTCAGACCAGTGCGTGTTTCAGATACTCGTAGATCAGTAAGTCTATTCTAGATCCTGACTTGTGAGACGGAGTTGGTCGTCGTCATCTTTGTCAGTCGCACTAATTTGGCCGATATACCAAACTGCAGCATGATGTTGTTCAGTACTCTACGATCGATACTGTCGTATGCCTGCTTGAAGTCGATAAAGATTTGGTATACGTTTACGTTGTACTCCCAGCACTTCTGGAGTATCAGTTTGACTGTAAAGAGCTGATCGGTTGTGGAGCGACCAGGTCTGAAACCGCTTTGATATTCACCAATGATTGGTTCTGCGTACGGTTTTATTCTACAATATTTTCCAGAATTTTCGTCAAAATTTTATAGGACGTACAAACTAGTGATATGCCCCTGTAGTTCTCACACCGCAATTTATCCCCCTTTTTGTGGATTGGACAGATGATGCTTCTGTGCCAATCGTCTAGGATCTCCTCGTCCTCCCATACTCGCAGGAGTAATTGATGTATGGGATTGGCTAGACCCGTTCCACCGAATTTTAAGGAGTTCAGCTGGAATCTCGTCAGCGCCCGGGCGGCGCTTTATTTCATTTTAGTGACCGCAACGCGAGATCAACTTCCTCTACTGTCGGGGGTTGTATGAGTGGTCCTAGATCAACAATATCATCGAGAGCTTCTTGTGTGGGGATGTTAGAGGGTAGGTTTAGAAGCTCTTCGAAATAAGAAGCCCATCGTTTGTTAATGTCATCGGTGTCGCTGATGATGTTTCCATCCTTGTCCTTACAAAGGCTAGTCCTGGGTTGGTAGCCGTTCTTAATTGTATTTACTAGTTTGTACGCTTGTCTGGTATTCCTATTAGCTAAGTTTTCGTTTATATTCAGCAACTGCTCGTCAAAGTATTTACGTTTCTTACGTCTAATTATTCTATTCGATATTCGCATTAGCTCATCATATTTTTTTTCTTCTGGCTCTGGTTCTCTCTCTCTCTCTCTCGTTGAATCCATTGTCTGTAGGCCTCGTTTTTCGTCAAGTGAATTTTTGCATTCTTCGTCGAACCAGTCATTTCGCGCTCGCCGGGCTTTATATCCCACGACTTTCTCTGCGACATCCCTGATGGTTCCCTTGAGTTCTTCCCAGAACCCATGGACGCCTGTGTTGCTGATGTTGTGTAGCATAGGCGATAGACTTTCATAGACCTCCAGTGGTCCCCCGGTGCCCACTTTCATTTCCGACTTTCGCGTTAAAGTCTCCTAGCAGCAATTTGACGCCGTTTGTTGGAAGTGAGTCGAAGAGCGTCTCAAGGCGGGCGTAGAACTCGTCTTTTACTGCGTCTCCTTTAACTTCAGTGGGGGCATGCACAAGCACATTGATTAGCCAGAGATTGAAGAATTGAGGCTTAAGGCGGATCGCACTAGTAGAACTCTTGAAGCTTGTCAGTATAAATACGGTGCAGATAGGAGGTGCACTACACATCCGACAAGTAGATATGCTATCCAAACGTCTGTATGTTATACGTATGTTAATTGCCTTGTCCCCTCCGGGGCATGGGCGTGTCAACATCTTTATCATTTCTATGCCTTGCTGACGTTTCTATAGCATATCTACTTTTCGGAAATGCAGCTGCTAGTATGCGCCTTCTATCCGCGCTGTCTTTATACTGACAAGTTCGGAGCACTGTGGGGATAGAGTTCTATTAGTACCCACAGGCAGTTTTTGTTCGCACCGAGATTTGAACTCCGTGCTCTAGATTAGTATCATAGAGCGGTGACCAAATGACCACGGCCATCGACCAAACGTCTACAAGGCATAGAAATGCAAGACATGTTGACGCGCCCATTACCCAGGAGGGGTCAAAGCAATTGAAAATATATATATTACATTAAATTCATCAGAAATGAAATGTACTCATTTTCATTCATGGGAAAAAGTTAGGAAACCGCTTTTTGTATAGTACGTGTACCCTTATCAAGCCATATTTTCTAGAAGAATTTAATAAACTCAATATCGATAAAAAAAATCAAACTTTCAAATGTATTTTAATCGAGGAATTGTTTCCTAGCCCAGATAACTGTAAGATAGATCAAGATGATTATAGTACTCGTATTGTAGTAGTATGGCGCGCACATATGGATTTTTCATATCTTGTTTTCTAATGATAATACATACGTCATTTTTATGTAAGTGTGTATACGCTTATTCGACCGTTTTTTATGAAATTATCTTGAAATAATTGCGTAGTAGTATTTTTATATCGATTTTACATTCAATGAAATTTTGCATTAGGCTTAGCGAATGATAGCTACCAAATTAAGAGATGCCCTTAACAAGTAGATTGCACATTTAATTTTGGCACGCATTTCGTATCTGCCAAGTTTCAAGCAAAGTGCTTATCATTTCCAATGTAAATTGTAATTGTAAATTGTAACAGAGGCTAATGTTTTCATTCAAAATATGTACGAGTATGTACCTATTTTGTATATCTGCGACAGGAAGTGTAACAACGCATCATAGCAAATAGAGAAAATAGAAAACAATAAAAAAAAAAGGTTCTTTATTTGATTTCTTAGCCCCTTAGAAAACTGCAACTAACACTGGATCGTAGCTGATATATGCCTGCAATGTCCAGAGGATTGGTCTCATCACCCTGTTCCCGAAAACATCCATATTTGCTAGGATTGGTTTTCGTTTCACTTCATGGTCAAGAAAGTCCTTTTGTCCTAGCCAGAAGACTGTGTCTTCAACAGTGCATTGGCCCCATTTCAGAAAATACGCATATTTGCTAGGTTTGTTGTCCGTTACACTCCATGCCCTAGAACAGGGGTCGGCAAACTCCGGCCCGCGGGCCATTTACGGCCCGCCTCTGATTTTCATCCGGCCCGTGAGTTGATATTGTTTTTGACATGACAAATCTAATTTATAAAATACATAATTTGAAAACGATTTTTTTTATCACAACGGAGTGTGTTTAAGGCCGCGTTCAGATTGCCGAGCGATAAGCATGCGACTGAGCGCGTAAGCGACTAAAAAAAAATCGAATGCATTGTTCCATATGTAACTGTTCAGATTGGCTAGCGCGTGAGCGAGCGATATTCTTACGCACGTTTACGCGCCCAATCGCTCGCGCGCTTATCGCTCGGCAATCTGAACGTGGCCTAAGTGGAATTTAAATCAAAATTAGTCGTGTTTTTTTGTACTGCGGTGCAGGTTAATTGGGAGCTATCCAGGTTAACTGACACATTTTACACAAACAACATACCCTAGTTGTTTGTGTAATGTGTGTAAGTTAACCTGGATGGCCCCAATTAACCTGCACCGCAGTACAAAAAAACACGCCTTTTGTTTACTACATTGGAGACTCAATTGGAATAATCATCCAAATAGCCATCCCTGTCCAGATCCTAGGTAAATCATACGGCAAAACCGATCAGATAGTCTGTGGTGGGGTATTTGAACTAGGATCTCAATCGCTATGGCCGTCTGGCCCATCGTATATTAAGCCTATTGCCCTGCTATTAAATCCTGCGCCAGGGAAATTTAAATTCAGAGGCTTCGTGACGCTAAGACCCGCCATAGACGGTGCGATTCATCGTCAGATCGATCTGACGATGGATCGCCACAAAATATCTGACGATCGAAATTATATGAAACTGTCGAAAAAATCGTCAACATTAGTCACATACACTGTGCGATCGATCTGAAGATAACAATATCGTCAGATCGATCTGACGACGGATTGCATCGTATATGGCGGCTATTACATTGCTATCTGTGTAGATAATAATGTAGGTATCAGTGTATGTTTGTTTTGTTATCACAAGATCTTAATGAGGCGAGTGAAAGGGTCCTTCGAGATCCTTGAATATCTGGTGAACACCAACCTGGGCATTGAAATTTTGGTTCACTTGGTTTCATTTTGTGTATCGGTTGAGGTTCGCGCCCCTCACGGCATAAATGTTTGTCCGCTAAGTTCAGAATAATTAAAATAGAGGAAATTTGGAAGCCAAAAAGTATTTCACCCATAAGGGCGCGAACTTTAGTCGACAGTGTTTCGACTGGCAACACAATGACACGTTGTCAAGCTAACCAAACCAAGATTTAAATTTTCGGTGGAACATAATTCATAATGCAAAAAACTTGGATATACATACTAACCAGGTCACTCTGTACTGCATGCAGGGTAACGCATTTAACTTATTCACTACTTCAGCAGATCCGATGACGAAATCGATGCGTGTGATGGGATTAAATGAATTTAAACTCGCGTCGATATCTTCAATTCCAGGTAACAGAACACATACGTTTTTCGATGGCATTTGCGGTATAGTCAGACAAGATAACTTTTGCTAGATGGATTGGTGATAGTTTTTGGTAATTTGTTTTTGTTTTAAATTTAATCTTTGGAAACAAAAGTGTTCCCTGAAATAAACGATATTATTTGAGTATCGATCAGCAAATGTTCATGAGCTTTATTGAACCTCACAGCCTGATTTATAGTAGCTCCTCTTTTTTTTACATGACTGACATGAGTGCAATTCAGTTCAACAACAACATGTTAACCTGAAATATCAGTGGGCGTGGAACATTTCGTTATCGTCGCTCTGTATACGGAGGTTTAATTTCACACAGTTAGCATATTTTCAATTTGTCTGTCATATTAGCCTGCAGGGACTCACATTTTACTGCGGTTTCCTCTGCTAAGCATTTCAGTCGCTGAAGTTGATTCCACTTTAGGCAGTACGACTTTTCGTTTTTCGGCGTCAAGCTTTGGTTATGATGCAGGTACATATATTTTACATACAAGGGGGAATCTACTCAGGATTCATCCTCAGTAACAACAATGCAGAAAATAAGTAATTTTCTCTAATTTCGACACGAAAAAATAGCCGTTTTTTCTCTTCTATCTAACAGTTACATATCTCGATGAAATCAATCGTCGCGTCGTTGAATTTGGGCGTAATATTTCGAATTTGCTCTTCGGCCCCCTGAACCTAAAATTTAAAAAATCTGGCCCCTTCACAATAAGTTTGCCGACCCCTGCCCTAGAAAGTTCTATTTTCCTGACCAAAGGATTTCAAATGAATTCAGAAGTAATTCAGTTCATTCGTCTCATCAATCCGATTCAGAGTATACCCACATTTGTTGAGTTTTGTTATCGTTTCACGTCATGTCTGAGAACGTCCTTTTGTCCTGACTGACCAAGCGACTCAAAATTCCCTCAACAGTACAGCACTCCTGTGTATTGGCTTCATTCCATTGCGAAAAAACGCAATGAAATGTCTGGGCTTCCTAAATAGATGCAAAAAACATTTCACGCCATCTGATTTAACGCTAATATACAAGAGTCACATAAGACCAGGACTCGAATATAATTGCCATTTATGGGCCGGTGCGGGTCGCACTATACTGTCGGCATTGGACAGAGTTCAACGAAAAGCGTTCAGACTTATTGGTGATGACGATATAACTTCCCGGATAGAGCCACTTCAGCACAGACGTGACGTTGGTTGTCTATCACTTTTTTATCGATACTTCAACCGCCGCTGCTCTGCTGAAATAAGTACTTTAATTACCGATGTTACATTTCCTGTACGTCGTGCCCACCATCTTACCATCGAAACTAGTGTCAGTCGAACCGCAAAATTTTATGACTCTTTTGTATGCAGAACAACTCCAATGTGGAACACTTTACCATCATCTGTTTCCCCTGCAGTTACGACCTGCAGAAATTTAAACAAAATGTCCACCGTCATTTAATTCCGTCTAATCTAGCTCAACCCATCCCTCCCATTTTACCTTAATTTCCTCACCTACTAAAGCTATGCTATTGCCTTAAAGGGTATCCCCTAAGCTTTGGTGTTAACATAAAAAAAAATCGTCCCGATTAAGGAGATACCCATATCTACAAGGTTTGGTTTCTGATTAATTTCATGATCAAGAGAGTCCCTTTGTCCCGATGCTCACAAGCAGCAGGACCAAAATACACACAGCAAAACAGTTAAAGGGCCACATGAAAAAGTCCACAATTTTTCCTGCTGAAAAGAATAAGGAAGCCAAGACGGCTGTTAAAGGTATAAAACATTTTTCAAAATTAATTTCTAACATAACGGTATACTTCATACAAATTTTACAAACTATTAAGAAAAACGAATATGCACAATATTTTATGATTTTTCATTTCTGTTTTTTGACATGGATATGTCTTATAGCTGGGGGTCATCCTAAAAATCAGTCCGTCACACGAAATGTCTGTTTTTCTACTCGGGGGTCAGAAGAGGAAACAAGCCCATCGAAAATTTTTTTTTCTGGTTGTGCATGTCGTTTGAGTGAAGTGGTCATTGTGCATGGCTGTTGCTTGTAGATCCGCGCGGGCGGTGCACTTGCGGGGATCCTGTGAGTACATGTTGGGATGTTGATTTGATAGCGATAAAGGTTGACGTTGTGGACGGCAAGAAATAACATAGTGTACGGGTGAACGGGCGGACTTTCAATGACCTTCAATTTCCGCCAATTCCCATTCATCATTTAATAAAATAGCCCGTGTTGTACTATCTGAATCACTAGGGTCCCAGAAAAGGTAGCAAGTAAGTAGTCAGTTCGACTAACATTTGGACATGCGCAGACGCAATTTGAGAGTGTGTACATTACATAGCTCCCGCCCCCGAAGATAGAGATAGAGCGAGAGCCATCGCGGATGAAGTTCATTCTATCCAAATGGTTGTGCATTTGCAATGGCGGCGATTTGAGGTCTGACTGGCCCACAATGTGGCCTCCACCACACATGCAATAAACGTATCATAAAACAAAATGGCGGATTCGTACTGCGCGAGTTAAAATCTCCCAAGCCCCGAAATAGAGAAATATTCGTCGCAGGATGTTATAGTTCCAAGCAGCTCATCGTGACATGATGTACATTCAGAGGTCTGCAGAAGATCAAATGCCCCCCCCCCCCCTTCTGCAAAAATTACAAAATTTTTCTTGTGCATTCTCTTTGTGCGTGTGTTGGAATGTTTTGTTTACTTTTGTTAGTTTCCCTTTCTGTTTGCTGGACACAATCGCATAGAGTGGCACGCGTTACTTGAGAAACGGATTGTGTGTGCCGGACACGGACTGTTGATTAAAGGGGCGGGATGAGACGGATAGTGTGGGAGCGATTTTGCAATAGATACACAAACACAATACACGTCCGATTGGGAAAAGATGGTGGGAAGCGTGATTGCGATTAGCAGAAACGTCCTCAGCGAAATGTTGATAGGCTGCAGTCTGCAAACTGTACTGAACGGGTAGATGGAACAGGGTGCACGAGAGGAGGTGAATATTGCACACACGCGATGCAAACGAAAACGAAACGATCCCGCGAGAGAAAGGAGCCCAAGCGGACAGGACAAAGCAAAGCAGAATTTATGACGAGTATCTACACTGCCACCAGATACATGGGTACATGGATATGTCTTATGCCTACCGAAAGCGTGGGACGTGTTTTCTCGAATGATTTCATCCAGTATAACTATACTGGGATCTTTACAAAACTTACGTCGATATCTTCAACACAACAGGTTCCACGCAGTCGGTAGTCATAGACATATCCATGTCCCGATGTATCTGCATGCAGTGTAGATACTTTGTATCTTTTTTTTTTTTATGTTTCATTCGCCGCTTTCGATTCATTAGCCCGGCTCTACAGACCGAAAAAACGCCACGGCTCTGCGAAGAGCGAGCTTAAACAGCCACCATACAGATACTTCGCCGTTGTGGGGCGAATTGCGGACTCAGTATACATTTAGACGAAGGCGAAAGAAGTTGATGTTCAACCAATTTGCTTTCAACTTTGCTCCGATGAGATGCACTGCATTACTTCTCAAGCCATTTTAAATCTTTTGGTCAGGAAAATAGAACCTTCTAGGGCATGGAGTGTAACGGACAACAAACCTAGCAAATATGCGTCTTTTCTGAATCAAATGGGGCCAGTGCACTGTTGAAGACACAGTCGTCTGGTTAGGACAAAAGGACTTTCTTGACCATGATGTGAAACGAAAACCAATCCTAGCAAATATGGATGTTTTCGGGAACGGGGTGGTGAGAACAATGTCCACTGACATTGCAGCGATGTATCAGCTACGATCCAGTGCTCATTGCAGTTTTCTAGGGGGCTAAGAAATGAAATAAAGAACTATTTTGTTTTTATTGTTTGTGACCTGGATTAAAACCGGTCTGCCGTTTTGTATATGTTTTATTCTGCTTCATGAATTTTAAGAATTTTCTCGCCCAAACGATACCAAATGAAGAGCTGAGTCGGCGTACGGGCGAATTGATACGCAGGCGAAAATGGCAGTGGATAGGTCACATATTGCGGAATGGTGACGACTGTATTACTGGACAAGCCATGAGATGACGCTCGGTGGCCATGGTCGTTCGGTCACCGCTCTACGATACTACCCTAGAGCTCGGAGTTCAAATCTCGGCGCGATCAAAAACTGCCTGTGAGTACTAATAGAATTCTCACAGCGCTCCGAGCTTTTCAGTATAAAGACGACGCGGATAGGAGGCGCATGCTAGCAACTGCAATTGTGAAAAGTAGATATGCTATGGAAACGTCAACAAGGCATTGAAAGGCTAAAGATGTTGACGCGCTTATGTCCCTGGAGGGGTCAAGGCAATTAACAACAACAACATGAGATGGGACCGCATTTCCAATGAAGGCCAACCAAGGGGTTGCCCTAAAAGTCATGGCTCGTGATGGCGTAAGTCGTGGGGGCAAATGTGTCGCATTGCCCAGAACCGAGTACGATGGCGCGCAGGAGCAGTTGATGCGCTATGCCCCACTAGGGGTTAAGACAAAGTAGTAGTAGTAGTCACGAGTTTGTGACTTTAATTTGCGAGTTAAATACAATATTATATAAAAGTAATGAATTGCAAAAGCATACAAAAATGTCGACAAACAACTCTACTACAGACGCAATATTAACATTTGTTTACAATAGAATCATCGACTAACTTGAACTACTGATGTTTAAGTGGTGTCTGGTATAATTATGAATGTTAATTGGATTATCTAAATTAGAATGTGCCTGATAATAACTGATTCAATTATGAACCATTTGTGACTATTGATTTTGTGCAAGCAATACTTCTAGTTGATAAGCGCACAATCATATAATTTGCTTTTTAAATAGTTGTAGAGTATTGATTTCGGATTTATTTATCTATTATTGGCTATTGTAAAATATTGTAAACTCAATTCATATCCAGTATAGATAAGACCTCGGATCAAACGGGGTATAGAACTGATTTTTTTATATGTTTTACATATATAGTTGGGGCGACCGGTAGCGCAGTGTGTTGAGGCATCAGTCTCATGTTTGACTACCGACGTTTCAGGTTCGAATCCCGTCCACGACGACGTTCGTAGCCATGGATGTGCAGGAGGTGCATGCTGGAAACTGCATTCTCCTAAACCAATTTATGCCGTCGAAACGTCAACTGGGCCATATGGAACAGTTGACGCGCTATGCCCCACAAGGGGTTAGGGCAATTGAGAGAGAGAGAGAGAGGTAACAACTATAGCCTTATTATGAATCTAAGTTTTGGAGCTCCTCGGTGGACTGTAATTCTTTGAGGGTTTTTTTTTAGTTATTTTTTTCTTTTATATCTGTAACTATTAATACAAGTGAAAAACTTTTTTAGGCAAAATTAACAACGAAGGTTAATGCCACTTTGAAATTAGTAGTAAAACTTGTTCCGAATTCACTGTTCCTATGAGAGGTATATGAAATAGTGGGCCCATTTCAGCCGAATTTAGGAACGTAGTTTGACAGTCAATATGATTGAATAATATGAAATTTCGTAAAGATATCTTCAGAAATAAAAAAGTTTTTCGAACAAAAATTTGCGTTTGGAACGGTCGTTCCTATGACAGCTACATATATGATAGAGTAGTCCGATTTCAAGCAAATTCGGGAATGTGATTTGACTAAAGATACTATTGATTAGTGTAAAGTTTGAGAAGGATATCCTTAGGAATAAAAAAGTTCTTCTCACAAAGACGAATTTTTGGGACCGGTCGTTCCTATGGCAGCTATATGACGTAGTGCTCCGTTTCCGTTGATTCCGACATATTTACAGCGTGCAATAGAAAGAAGGCTATTTACAAAATTTCAGCCCGATAGACTTACTGATCTATTTGAAACATGCACTGGTCGGAAAGAGGGCGATGGACTGGCACCGACGCTCTTCAACCTAGGACTGGAATACGCTATTGGGGCTATAAATATGGACAACAGCAAGACGCTACTCATCACCGACGACATCAACATCATGGCCGACGCAGAAGAACTTCGCTCGATACCGCTGCAAAAGAAGTTGGACTATGTAGCAACGATGGTAAAACTAGGTAAAATAATGATGCAATCGACGACAAGGACACCTGCACAATCGAGCACCAAAATGGGGGACCTCAGCGTTGAGTTCGTGAACGATTTCATATACCTGAGTTGGAATTTGTCAAGGGACGCCAACGAAACTGAAGAAATCAAGCGACGAATACAGCTAGCTGAGACTTTTTTCTCGATTTTCCCCACAATGATATCGAAACATGTGCACAGAAATACGAAGCTCCGCGTGTACAAAACCATTATACGACCAGTGATATGTATGCTATGGCTGCGAAGCATGCAAACTCAAGCCTCCGGAAATATGCTAGACCCATTTGAACGTAAGGTTCTGCGGCAAATTTTCGGGGCCGTTTGCGATCGAGATGGATGGCGCATCCGGTAGAACCATCAGTTGTATGAACTGTACGATGAGCTGGAAGTTTCGAAAATCTTCAAACTACAACGGACTTCAATGGGCAGGGCATGTACAACGAATGGACGATGATCGCATGCCAAAGAGAGTAATGAACGGACGACGAGTCGACGGAGCGAGATTGCCTAGACGACTGAGATCTCGTTGGGAGAGCTCAGTATATGCGGACGCCGAGCAGCTGCTGAGCTTCCAAAATTGGAGGACGCGGTCATGTGACCGAGATAACGAGGACAACGATCCAGGCGGCCAAGGCCCGCGCCACGATGATGATGATCTTATAAACGCTAAACGGCACCCATCGTCCAGTTAAAAATTTCTCGGACGATAATTCCAAACACCTGAGACTTTGACAGCTAGAAATATTTAGTTCGCACATTCAAATGAGACAAATAAACTAGTCATAAATAATAAAGTTCTCGAAATTCATTCGATGGAAGAGGATTTGAAACCAACTCAGCCGCAAATTAATGCTGAGAGACGGTACATTTGTAAAATAGAAACAGGCGTCCGAATTCCGCAAAGAAAAACAGCTGACTTTCAGCTGCATTAGCTCAGCGTTCTACTGTATTATCATATTTTGAGCGTTGCATACGTTGAGATTAAGTTTAGTGTCCCGGATAGCAAACTGGTAGTTTAACGAAACATTGAGAAAACGGGCCCAAGCAATTTAACCTTTGCAAAATTCATGCAATTTCCATGTATTCAGTATCTATCTTCTGTTGCTTTGACCCCTCCAGGGGCATGGGCGCGTCAACATCTCTTGCATTTCTATGCCTTGTTGAGGTTTCAATAGCATATCTATTGTACTTTTCGGAAGTGCAGTTGCTAGCATGCACCTCCTATCTGTGCCGTCTTTATACTGACAAGCTCGGAGCACTGTGAGAGTTCTACTAGTACTCACAGGCAGTTTTTGATCACGCCGAGATTTGATTTCCGAGCTCTAGATTAGTATCGTAGAGTGGTGACCGAACGATCACGGCCACCGAGCGCGACAGTATCTATAGATGGAATTAAAATTATTTCCAGATATTTCTCTAATTTTTAGTATTTAAATTTTATTTTACTGGCGTATTTAGGCAGCAGATTCGTTTAGTTTTCTTGTTTTTGAATCTAAAATAAATTGTATGATCGATTTAAATTGCATGGGTAAACTGCATTGCTTTTAGCGAATTCCGAATATTTCAACCTGAAATTCGCTTATAGAACAAGTTTCCTGCAGCAGCTGTCCATCTAGAATTATCGGGGAGAATATTGTAAGTGTTTGTTTTTCTGTTTTGGTTACAAAAAAAACGTGGCTATAGTTATTATATTGTCATAGCTGTACATTTGACTTGAAAATAATAAATTATATTTCAAGCGTTGCTCCGCAAAATGATGGATGTTCGTGTGATGTCCGTGTGATGTCACGCACCAATTGTTCTCAAATCATATTTTCAAGTGATTCGAATTAATTAATCATCCTCAATGTTAGTTGTTGCCATTCAATGATTTGTATCAGCCTAGCCGAAAACCCATTAGTTTCTATTCGGGGCCAAATGTTATAAAATCTCATCCTAACTGCTCTTTCTCAGCAAGTAGAGTATACGTACTCGTACGTTACGTGCCTTTTCTCATGTTTTTTACTGTTTATCTTATCGATGTAGGTCACTATATTGACTTTCTCTTGTTACACTACAATGTCATATCACGAAGGAGTCGCCTACGTTATTCAGAAGATGAGGTAGGATCATATGAAATTTGGGCCAAATAGTACTATTTTTAGATTGCCTCTATCATTTTTGCCATGCCTTTTCGTAGTCTCATTTATCAAACGAAGTACGTACATTTGGATAAACATATTTTACGTGTCAAACACGTATGCCAGGCTTGGTTTGAGGCGTCATATCCTTTGGGGGTAAATGAACGTGAAATATACACTGCGCTTATATCGTGGGATTATCTTCGATTATTAAGTAATCCGTGCTAACTCACGACGATAACAACACATCGGACTAGTTAGTTCTGGTACTAACTTTTAGCTCCACTTGCGATGCAGCACTGGACTGAAAAGTTAGGACTAGATGGTGTTGCTGTCTTCGTTAATGTTGTTGTTGATGATAATTTCATTTTATATGTCATATAAATGCCTCATTCTTTTCCTGAAACTGCGCATTCGTTTCATCCTTTGATTGTAGCGGTATAAAAGTGCTTTCATTGGGAGGATACTGCCTCTTGACATTTTCCAAACGAAAGTCACAAACCAACACCTGACAGCTTTAATATTTAGTACCGGTCAGAATGGTCGTTATAAACACACCACGAACAGATACTAACACTAATACGACTTAGTTAATACGCCTTTTATTTCCACTATACAAACGTGGTCGCCGTCACATAGAATTAATATAAATACGAGTATGTATGGATTTGGAAAAGGTGTTTTTTTTTCCTTCGAAACACTCAGCAGATTATTTATAGATTTTCAACGCTAACCTGCGTGCCAGTGAATAAACATTTACATTTCAACCTCTATCGATTTTATCAAAAATCGATCTAGATGTACTTATTCATGTCGGCATATTAAATTGCTTTTACATTTACTGAATAATACATTTTTGTTAATTTCATTTTTACGTATTTCGTTTTTTCGTATGTGTTGAATCTAATGCTGCAAATCACTTCTTCTCATTTCAGTTGCAAGATCTTACTGGAGCAGCATATGTATTTCTCATTCCATTGCTGACTGGCAATGAAGAAGGACTCATTCAAGTAATCGGTGATAAAGTGCTGGAGAAGGAAATTAGATTTTCGGTGAGTGGGTATTACGATTCCTTCTATAAAATAGAGTTTCCGCCTTGGGTAGTCTCTCTGGATCCTGTTAACCCCTTGTGGAGCATAGGGCATTAACCACGCCGACTTTCCACCTCGTCCTGTTCGCCGCCATCGCCTTCAACTGACTCCACGATTTACCTATTGACTTACCCTTGACCTTAACTGATCTCCTCCAGGTGTTTCTAGGTTTCCAACGCGGCGACTTGCATCAATTCCTTGTGGGCTCCAATCGAGGGCCTGTTTAGCAATGTTTTCCCTTTTTGAAGTGTGTGACCTATCCATTACCACTTTCGCCTTTTTATGGAAGTGTCTATCCTGTCCTGGCTAGTAATGAACAGGAGGTCGTTGTTAGAAATGGCCTCCGGCCAGCGTATGTGTAGGTTAAGGTAAGTTTAGGTAAGTTTGCAATCTAGTTGTTATCGCCCTGGTCACCTTCCAAGTTGAACAGCCATAAAGAAGCACAAATTTTACATTGGTTTCAAAGGTCCTGAGTTTGGTACGTCTGGAGATGTTGCTTTGCCAGAAAGGAGTCAAACTGAAGAAAGCTGTCCGAGCCTTATTGATGCGAGACAGTACATCAGCATCCGCTTCACCATCTGCTGTAACTACGCTTCCGAGGTAGCAAAAATTGTCCACTTCTTCCACCGTCTGTTAAAAACAATATAGGTGACAAAATGCAACCTTACCTCACTCTGCTATATATCTTGAAGGGATCTGAAAGCTTACCCTCCGCTATAGGACACTTTGATGATGGATATGATTTTATCTCGTATACCTCTCCTACGTAAAGCCTTCCAGATGTATTCCTGGTCAACACTGTCAAACGCCTTCTCGAAATTATGAACATGTAGGTAGTAGGTACCAAAAATTTGATGCGATTTTTCGTCTCTGTAAAAAAAGTGGTTTGGGTGATAGTTTATGGATTTTAGAGCAATTGTTCGTCTGTATTCGGGACAAAAATTTCATGTGAACTATCATCCCAAAATTGTTACTTTTCGTTTTGAGCCAATAGTACCTTGGGCGATAATTCGTAACTTTATGAATTATCGCCCTGGAACGATCGCCGCAAAACAAAACGCTGTTGAGCGCCGTTTTGATTCCACACGCCTCCTAGGTGAAAGCTTTTTGATGGAATTCGTTGGGAGCACTCTAGGATGCTACTGTGGCCATACGGTTTGAAAGTCCAACCCATAAACTCTCTCGTTCGTCCTGGAACTACTCCGTCCACAACACATTGGAATCGGTTCCATAAGCCGGCTAAGGTTAGGTTTGGTTAAAGAGAGTGCAAAAATGCACATATAGACCGCCACTGGATCCGTTGTGATACCTCATAGGCACAGACACCATGTGAGCCTAGTCGTAAAACCACACGAATCTATCAATAAAATGTTGTAGATGACCAGCATTTACGTCCTTCAGGTAATCGAAGTCAATAAAATAGAGGGAGCCTAAAGTATCCTTTCTTCTAGCGGCGAGAGCAGGGGAGGTGCACAGGAAGGGACGTATTGTCTTTTCCTCTTCTTCGTTCTCACAGCTTCTGTAAAAATCATTGTATGGAAGCCGGAGACGCCTAGCATGCTGACCTATCAGGCAATGCCCTGTGATGATGCCCACAACCTTTCTGAGACGCTTTTTCTCCAACATAAGAAGCCCTGAGGAGCGGCCAGGATTGAAGTGCGGCCAAATCTGCCTCCTAACATTGCAAGTATATATTACCATTTAGCCATCCGATATTAGTACAACTTATTGCGTTTGCCTTAATTGGCTTCTTGCATGCTGCTATAGGCATTTTGGCATTACGAAAACATTCCATGTCCTTAATGGCCGTACCTGCCCGAACCAGCCCGTCTGCCTTGCAGTTTCCGCTGAAACCAGTGGGAGCGGGAATCCAGCACAAAGTGATGTTGCAGAAGTTGCCGAGCTCCTTAAAAGCGGTTCGGCACACCACTACGGTTTCCGAACTGGAAGTTTTGCATCCACGTTTTTGAGCCGTCAGTAAAGAAGCTTATGGCTTCCAACTCAGAGGTACTATCTGCGTACCACTCCTGCCGCGGCGGTATAAGACTCGTATACCCTTTGTCGAAAGAGTACATCGGAGAGGTGTAGTCTGTGTCTTCTGGAATATCTAGATTACCCAGTACGGCCGAGTGATTCTTGATAGACTCTTCCACTGCTCTGTTTCCCTAAGGCGGATGGCCATAATTGCAGCCACCTGCTCAGCCAGGATGACCAAGGGAAGTAAATTCAGCAGAATACCAAAAGCAACAGTCGGTGTAGTCTTCAGAGCACCAGTGATAGCAATACAATACAATTTTTAGACTTTATCCAATAGATTTCTGTATGATGCTTTATAGAGTGCCGTCCACCAAACAACTACTCCATACATTAATATGGGGCGTATGACTGATACGTACAACCAGAAAACCATCTTCGTTCGCATACCCCATTTCAGGTCAATAGCCTGCTTGCAAGAGTACAGAGCAACAATTGCCTTAGTGATGCGCTTCTGAATATTTACCTTCCAGGATAGCTTCTAATCGAATATAAGTCCCAGAACTTTGGCTTTTTCGTTAAGGACCAATCTCCAGAAATGGTAACAGCGAAGGCGGAGTGTTCCTTCTGGTGAAGAGTACAAGCTCCGTTTTAGCCGTATTGACTCCGACAACAATTTGGCTAGCCCACTGAGATAGAACATTTAGGGCATTTTGCATAATATCACTACGAACCCCCGGGAAACTTTCCAGAGATAGCAATGGCCATTTCGTCCGCATAAGCAATGACCTTGGAGCCCAGCCCTTCCAAGTCCAGAAGCAACCTGTTAACCAACAAGCTCGAAAGAAGGGGGACAGGATACCCCCTTGAGGGGCGTATTTTTGATGATTCCAAACTGGTACAAATAAATCTAGATGTAATCATCAGACTAATAATCTCACAAAGTTGGTCATCTATGCCCACACTAGAGAGAGCATTTGAAATAGCCGTCGGTTTGACGTTTTTGAAGCACCCTCAATATCCAAGAAGGCAACCAGCGTATATCCCTGCAACCCAGATAGGTTACCAATGAGAGCAGAGCCGTGTTCACCGATCTACCAATAGGCATGCTGAGAAAAGGAAAGAAGGCACGATGGAATAGTAGCACGCAAGTGTATGTCGATCAGGCGTTCCAGCATCTTCGGTAGAGTCGACGATAAACTTATAGGACGGAGGTCCTTTGGACGAGGGTGTGAGCTTCTGTCCGTCTTTGGGATAAAAGCCACATTCATATCCGTCCATGTGCGAGGAATGTATACCAGCTCCAAACAGGCCCGGAACATGCTCTCAATTGTCTATCGTTTGTTGTACGTCCGCCGCAATAACGCCATCTGATCCCGTGGACTTAAACGGGTCAAAACTATTAATAGCCTATACTATTTTACTCTTGGATATAATAGAATTAGAATCACAGGGGGCTATTGCAGCCCGAGAGTGCTCTGGCACTCCACAAGATGGGCCGTCAGGGAAGTGAGTGTCAAACAAGACCTCGGTAGTTTCTTTACTAGAGGTTGTCAACGTGTTGTTGTTTCCGCAAATAGCTTGGCAGGTTTGAAGCGGTGGATAAAATATTTCACAGTCTGCAGGTCTGGCTTTTGTTCACAGAAACTTCTTCACGACTCTCGCTTAGATCTTCTGATTTCTTTTTCAAGGAGTTTTAGATTTCCTTTGTAGTTTGACCAATCAGAGTCTAACCCCGAGGATTTCGCCACATTAAAGCTTCTTCTGTCCACAGCTGCCCTTAGCTCTCCAATCCGAGCGTTCCACCACTCCCCTGGCTCATTTGATCTGCGGACAGAGTAGCTTGTGCTTCTTCTGTCCCTTCTTCGCGTCGCCCTTGTAAACCCGGAGCTTGATTTGGCCGAACCCGTAGGCCAGTACGCCATTAGTTAAAGCAAGGGGGCTACGGGCTCCTCCGTCTTAACTACTCTCCAATTCTGGGTTGGAATATGCGCATTGCTAATGCGAATAATGTATACGGTACGGTTTTATAGTACGGTTGATATCCACGCCCCGAGCTCTGGGCCGCGAGGGGATCTCGTATTTTGATATGGCCTATAAACAATATTACTTTCCTGGCAGCCACTTCTTTGGTCAGGTAAAGTAGTTCTCGATTGGTGGGGGTCAATATAGAGCGCTTTTTTAGCCGTTTCCGCCTGTGTATCACGAGCTCGAGATAGTGCTCAGGTTAGGATGCATTTGTTAATTATCTTGACCTCTCCAGGGGCATGGGCGCGTCAACATCCCTTTCATAGCTATGCCTTGTTGATGTTTCGATAGCAAATAAATTTCGGATGTTGCAGTTACTAGCATGCATCTCCTATCCGACTGTCTTTTACTGACAAGCTTGGATCGCTTGTGGGAGTTAGACAGGTATAGTTTTTATTAACGCCCCCGAAGAATTGAACCCCTGCTTTTCTAGATCGCAGAGTGGCAACCGAGATCTCATGGCTAACGAGCGCGTCAGATGCAGCATTTAAAGAGGTTGAAATTTTTTTCGTCAAAGTCCTTGACCTTCAGGTCCCTGGTCCATAGCTCTTTCATGTGCTCTAAGTTCATGTTTGTCTCCCTTAGAACCGGCTGCCGTAGGAGCAATGGTAAGGCTTTTAGAATGGAGTTCCTCGTCCTTGAGGATCTCTCCGTCTGCGTAGGGATGGTTGTGTTTTGCAGGCGCGTATAATGCAATAGCTTTGAGTTATACATGCTCACCTTGGGTATGCAGATTGCAGGGATGAGCTTTAGCGTTGAGCCCTCCTCCATGTCATCGATCCTGCTGATGCAGTCCCGCACGAAATTCAAAGATTTTCATCTCCGTCACCGTCATATGATACTCCAGTGCCGGCTTCCACCTTGTTTCAGTCACCGGCCGTAAGCTTGCCGTTCTTAGCATGCTCGTTAAACAGCGTCAGTGACAGGGTGTTCGTCATCACCTCGCTGACGGACGGGTCTGGATGTTGTTTAGCGCTTCTGGTGGATAGTTCGGATGCGGTTTTGGTTTATGATGCTGTCTTCCTGCCAGATGGCTTTCGATATTGGGTATTGTTAACGTTTGCCTGAAAATTGGGTTGGTAATCCGCGTTCTGCTTTTAATTCTTTCCAATCTTGTTAAGAACAAACAACATCCTTTGGTAACGGTTCTTCATTAAGGTGTTTATGGGCTTGGGCCTCATGTATGACTGAGCGTTGGAGGTCGCGCCATTAGAGATTACCACTTATGTTTCTGATCACCTTCCCGCGATGTGATGAGCTTACCGCTAAATTAATTACCAGTCGAGGCCAGTGTCATTTGTGTGCCACGTACTGATTACGAGTATGCATCGTTCGCAATCGCAACTTTAACTCATTATACCCTAGACTTTTAGTATAGGGTATATTGTTTTTGTCACGACGGAAATATGTAACACCTTAAAGGAGGCTCCGGAGGTATAGCAATGTATATATATAAATGATCAGGGTCACCTCCTGATTCGATTAAGCCATGTCTGTCTGTCTGTCTGTCTGTCTGTCTGTCTGTCTGTCTGTCTGTCTGTCTGTCTGTCTGTCTGTCTGTCTGTCTGTCTGTCTGTCCGTCTGTCCGTCTGTCTGTCCGTTCGCACGATAACTTTCGATAGAATGAAGCTAGAGCCTTCAAATTTTGGTCAGATGTTGGAAGTATGATCTAGTTGGTTGGTATTGAAAATGGGCATGATCAGGCCAAGAGAACGCCTACCTCCCCTACATATGTAAAATAATTAAATGTATTTATAACTCCCGATTAAATAAACATGAAAACCTCTAGCTTTGGTAGATTGCTCGTGATGGTAATCTTATACTCCTCTGGAAAAATAAAATCGATCAGTTTAAAACTAACGGTAATTTTCTTACAAAGAGCCCCGTACTACCCTACTTTTAAGGTTTTTTCTCCATAACTCTTAAACCAATTGTCGTAGACATCTGATTTTTGGCATGTAACCCTGGGGTGAGAAGCTGCTTGGGTTCTGGGAAGTTGGGCACAATCAGATCAAAGGAACGCCTACCTCCCCTACAAAATTCAAAAAATTAAATATTATTTTAATTACGATAACTTTCGATAGAATGACACTAGCAAGTTGAAAATTTGGTAGAATGTTGGTAGTAAGGTCTTATTAGTTAGCACTGAAAATGGGCAAGATCCGACCCAAGGAACCCCTACCTCCCCTACAAATGAAACTTCAAATAAGCGATAACTTCTGATAGAATGAAGCCAGCAACTTGAAATTTTGGTCAAATGTTTGAAGTGAGATTGAGTTAGTTGGCATTAAAGATGGGTTAGATCCGACCTAATGAACCCCTACCTCCCCTAGAGATGACACTTAAAACAAGCGATAGCTTACGACAAAATAAAGCTAGCGACTTGAAATTTTGCCCAAATGTTTGTAGTAGGATCCAGTCAGCTAATATTGAAAATGCGTAAAATCCGACCAACGAAACCCCTACTTCCCCTACAAACGAAACTTCAAATAAGCGATATCTGTCGATAGAGTGAAGCTAGTTTTATTTGCAGTTGTAGTATGCATTTATGTATTATGTAGTTATTTATTTAACTTAACAATACTCGTTTATAACAATTTACTGAAGCTGCATGACTGAAATGTATGCACTCAAGCTGCTTCGATAATCAAAGCTCGAATAATCCTTATACGTTTTCCTAGCTAAATTTCAATGACAGTATAAGCCCTAAATCACTATTCTTCTGGATATTGAATTCCTTGATTAAAAAAAGCATGACGGTGTAAAATCTTTTTTTATACTCAACATAATAGGCTAAGCCGAATATAATGTATAAGTTATATTCGGGAGGAGTAAAATCCCCATTGTACTCAGCATGTGGGGATGTTTATTATTTCTTCCGACTATGGTACGTATTCGCACAGGTAGCATATAAAATTCATGGCACCGTTCTTATCCTTCATATTCTAACCAATATTACGGAAAGCTTTAACCATATACACATATAAAAGTATTTGGGCATTAGGTTAGGTCACAAAAGGGATTTTCGATCTGGTCGTAAAGTCGATGGTTGTAAAAAGCTTCACGTTAATCGATATATCATATAAACGAAACCACAAATCATAGGTCACGGTTGATTGATTAATGGGTATGAATGAACAAATAATCTTTATTTTTCACATTTTCACAGAAGTTTAGTTCGTGTTCTAACGGACTCCAAGGCTAGATGGAGTAGACACTACATGCAACTAGGCAAATATAGTTGGGACGCTAAGCGACATAAATGGACGCCACCTTGCAAAATATGATAGAGAAATGCCGTTTGGTATTATTGTTGGTGGTCATTCATTTTAAGAGATGGAGCCATCCTGGACCCCGCGGTTGGGCGGGCGAAAAATCAAATTTTTTTTAATATTCTCCTCATAATTTGTAAACGGTGCCTCGGATCGGCAAACTTAAGTATTTAAATTAAAGAGCGTCAAATTCTACATTCAATGCATTGCTCAAAGTTGGAATTCGGTTATGTATAGTCAAAACCGATAGTCGAAAAACGTCACATTTGAGGCTTTGGAGGAAAATCACACTATTTTGCTTTTCAAGCTCACATATCTCAGAAACCGATGCTACAAATGGAAAAACTTATTTGACAAAAGTTGAAGACATTTCTATTTCAAGTTTAACTAACCCAATACTTTTCAAATCGGCCCGTTTCTAGTGTAGTTGTGAGCGAAAATGCAGAAACGATTTTTTAGCGATTTGAACCTTAATAGCTGTATCTCGATAAATATAACAGCTAAAAGTTTTGGTTTAGCCTCAATTTGTAGATATTTTAACCTTGTTTTTAAAAGTTTTGCTTCATGCAACATCGGCAATTAAACTACTTATTTCAGCAGAGCAGCGGCGGTTGAAGTGTCGATAAAAAAGTGATAGACAACCAACGTCACGTCTGTGCTGAAGTGGTTCTATCCGGGAAGTTATATCGTATCGTCATCACCAATAAGTCTGAAAGCCTTTCGTTGAACTCTGTCCAATGCCGACAGTGCAGTGCGACCCGCACCGGCCCATAAATGGCAATTATATTCGAGTCTCGGTCTAATGTGACTTGTATATTTGCGCTAAATCAGATGGCGTGAAATAATTTTTGTATCTATTTAGGAAGCCCAGGCATTTCATTGCGTTTTTCGCAATAGAAAAAATGTGGTCAGTCCAGTTAAGCTTTTTCGAGATGGTAAGACCTAGTATTGTATATAAAGCGCTGGTGAGTCAGAAATACTCACACCGTCGACGCGGATGTACTGTGAGGTGTGTGGAGCAGATACTTTATTGGTAATAAGACAGCTTTGGGTTTTGGAAGCATTGAACACTACGCGGTTTGCTTCGCCCCAAGCGATGATTTTTGAAATATCCGCATTTAATAAATCATACATGCGATCCCGATTAGTAGATATTGTGCTCCTACGAGATTCAGTCACGGTACTAAAAGAGTACGTGCAGTCAAGAGTATTGTCGTCAGCAAAACTGTGTATTGGGTTGGAAGTTATACCCAAAAGGTCATTGATAAACAGGAGAAAGAGGGTTGGAGACAGGACAGTGCCTTGCGGAACTCCGGCATTAATGGTATACTGACTCGATTTGACTCCGTCAAGGATGACTTGGATCGAACGATCATGCAGGAAACTTTCAATCCATTTGATGAGCTTGGAGTCAAGACCAAAAGTATGAAGTTTAGCCAAGAGTGCTGAGTCCCAAGCTCTGTCAAAAGCTTTGGAGATATCTAAAGCAACGACTTTGGCCCCACCGTATTGATGGATACAGCGATTCCAACGCTCGGTGAGAAATGCCAATAAGTCCCCAGTAGAGCGAGCAGATCGAAATCCGTACTGTCGATCGCTTATAAGATGGTGTGAATCTATAGGTATATAATTCATTAATTGAGAATTAACAAGGTGGCGTTTTTCGACTATCGGTTTTGACAGTACTACTAAACCGAATTCCAACTTTGAGCAATGCATTGGATGTAGAATTTGACGCTCTTTAATTTAAATACTATTAAGTTTTTCGATCCGAGGTACCGTTTACAAATTATGAGGAGAATATTAAAAAAAGGGCTAAATTTTTCGGTTTTTCGCCTGCACAGCCGCTCTGCCGCGAGGTCCAAGATGGCTCCATCTCTTAAAATGAATGTATGGGGACCACCAACAATAATCATCATCATCGTGGCGCGACAGCCCGACGTCGGGCCTTGGCCGCCTGGATCATTGTCCTCCAATTATCTCGGTCACGTGACCGCGTCCTCCAATTTTGGGAGCCCAGCAGCTGCGCGGCGTCCACACCTACTGAGCTCTCCCAACGAGATCTCGGTCGTCCTCGCAGTCTCGCTCCGTCGACTCGTTCTGCATTCATTACTCTCTTAGGCATGCGATCATCGTCCATTCTTTGTACATGCCCTGCCCATTGAAGTCGTTGTAGTTTGACGATTTTCGAGACTTGCAGCTCATCGTACATAACATAACAATAATACCAAACGGCATTTCTCGATCATATTTTGCAAGGTCAAATCGCTTAGCGTCCTAACTAATATGGCCCAAGCGGGATTCCGACCGATCCCATGGGCTACTGATGCTGAGTAGAAGACATTCATTACATGTGATGAGGCTTATCACTGAACGCTGCATAATCGGAGGGCATGATAGGAGACTTCGGCTCCCACACAATGATTACTGTAGGAGCTCTGGGTATGAAGAGGAGGAGGAAAGTTGTTCTTACCTGCTATGTTCTGACCCTGCTCTGGCGGGACGTGGGAGGGACATCCTTGGATCCTACTTTCTTTGCCGATTTCGATGATCTAAAGAATAACGTCGGTCGGTTCATCGTTTCGTTGTCAGCTCTGGCTGGTTCGACGATTGAAAGGGGCTCAGGTATGCTGAATCTAGTGAGTATCACAATGGACCCAGCGATGGATTATGTGCGCCTTGCTCTTTGGCAAGGCAACCCGCTTAACCTAACCTAAGTTCGTAGCGTATATTTTACTGATTGATTGATACTGTTTTCTGATTTCATTCACGCTATGACTCACAATGGAACTCCACCTTAAAATAAATCAATAAAAGAATCAGTTTAATACGACATTTTATATTATTTGTGAAACTTGCTTAAAAAGCCTGTGTGTGTAACAAAACTTCAAAATCAAAAAAAAAAGTTTAGTCAAAACTTTTCCTACACTAGTGCTTGGCTCACGTCCCCTCTTTATCTTGTAGAGGTACATTCCACTTTTGTCACTAATTTCGCACATCTACGATTAAAGCCGAAATTCCTATGAGCTGAATTTACATTTTGTGTTTATCCATGAAAATCTGCTACTAACATTTACATTCCGTACTGCATAACGTTAACAGTTGCGTAATCAGCTCAAGTTACAAACACAAGTGATGTGCAAAAGGAAGAGATATGCTCTCGAAAATGGCAAGTAATTTTCCATTTTACTCGCTGAACTGTATGCAATTAGAAACAGTGCAAATTGTTTTACTGTTGAACTTCAATTTCCCTTCAATGTTCGTTATATCGAAAAGTTGCAAAGTACGGGAAGTAAGCAGTAGCATTTGCTCTTTATCTTACATAGCTGGCCCATATCTTCCACATGATAAAGATTTTTGGTCGACGGAGAAAACATGGTAATTTGTGGGACTTTTCGAACATTTTAGTCAGAATAATTTACAAAAGTTGATAACGGAAAGAATGAACTTTTCTACATTAATTTATATAAATGAGTTCATATAAAATGTGCTCTACATCTTCAACATTTACATCACGAAACTTTGTTGGGAAAAGGTAGTACAATAGTTTGACTTTTAACACATTTTTGCAAAATTCCATATCCATAACTAAAGCTTTACAAAGTTACTATTTCGCCTTAACTCTTTGTAGGCATATCGTGCTACTCTTAAAAGGCTTAGTTAACGTTTCGTTAGTATATTACTGTTTTCGGACGATACTCGTATATGTTGCTAGCATACACATCCTATCCATGGGCAGGATCCGACCAAAGGTACGCCTACCTCCCCTACGAACATTATTTTTGTGAACATGTCAATAAGGCCCCACCGAATAAAAGTTGTCAGGTCAAATTCGGGTGGATAGCTGTTTAAGACCTTACTATACAAAAAAAAACTACGAAATTTGGCCCCTTTCCCCTACACTTCATATATTCAGAGGACCGCCCTCATCAATTTTGCAAAATTTTAAACCTACACAACCTACACGATTTTTTCCTGTTTTGGATGAAATTCGCATTTAACTCTCTTTATCCTACACTTCCGGACCCTCTATCAACTGAGACTTTAGAGCATATCAGGGGTTGGAATTAATTCGTAGCGTTTTAAAAAAGGTGGCATTACTCAAGTATCCGTAGTCACATATACAAAAGCAAATATTCTCCATAAAGCTACTATCATGGCGCATCTAAGTAGTCCACTGAACGACATTTCTTTATTGAGTTTATAACATTTTGTTGTGCGTCATCAAACATGTCAACGTTCGTGCCCGAAAATCTGTTTTTGCGGGGAGTGATGCTTCATTACTTCCACATGAAGAAAAGTGCCGCGGAAAGTCATCGAATTTTAGTAGACGTTTACGGTGAATGTGCTCTAGCTAAACAAACGTGCAGAAAGTGGTTCGGTCGGTTCAAAAATGGAAATTTTGACTTGGAAGAGAAGGAGCGTCCCGGACAGCCGAAAAAGTTTGAAGATGAAGAATTGGTGACAATGCTCGATGAAGACCCGTGTCAAACGCTTGCACAGTTGTCAGAATCGTTTGGAGTTGACTCATCGACGGTTGGAGAGCAGCACTTCGACAACTACGAAAGTACCAAGAATTGGATCGATTCATTCATCGAATCTAAAGACGAAGAATTCTTTCGACGTGCTATTCGTACTTTGCCAGAAAGATGGAAAAAGGTAGTAGAAAACGATGGACAATACTTTGAATAATACCACTGTAACAATATTTTCAGAATAAACCAACCATCAAACTTTGCAAAAAAAACGTTACGAATTAATTCCAACCCCATACTGAACTTTATGAAACAACCCTGTCCTCCAGCCCCGGAACGCTAAGTTTTTGTTTAGCATGCACTTCAGACACAACTTTTTCCTTTAATGTTAACACGCGTTTTTTTAGAAAAAACGATATTCACATCCCTTAGGTTAGATTAAAAGGCTGCCATGATAAGCACCGCGCACATAGACCACGCCTTTGTCCGTTGTGATACTACACTGGATACGTTATTCTGGCCATCTTAATTAATTTAAATTCTTGTTGCTGTGACGGCGGCTCGCAACATGCCTTCAATCAGTTTGAGCACACGATAAAACATTGGAGCTGGCTTCAACATCAACGTTTTTGAAGTCCCTCAGCTCGGCAAAGAAGTACGCTCCAAGAATTTCCCAAGCCCGGACATCCACAGAGACGATGAAAGATGATGCTCTCCTCCTCTTCTCTGTTCCCAAAACTTCTGCAGAAATCATTATACGCCACCCAAAGCCTTCTGGCGTGCTCTCCGATCAGACAGTGTCCAGTGACGATGCCTACGACCGCACCGAAATGTTGTCTTTTCAACGACAGCAACCTAGTAAAACGACTAATTTCCAGTCTGGGCCACATCAACTTTGTCCTGTAGTACGTACTGCCATTGAACCATCTTGAATTGGGCCTGCATGAGTCTAATGGTAATGGTTCGTATGAGACCATGGCATACCAATATTGTATCGATTTCCCGGTACAATTCCCGTTGTCCCCCTTTGAGCTAGCTCGTCAGCTCTACAATTTTGATAAGTATGGATTCCAAGGTTCTAATCGGAGCTTGGCTATTCGTAAAAAAAAAATAATTTTCCCCGCGGTTATGACATGACATCCCAATCTGGTCAAAACTTCCCAAATCGCCACGAATTTTGCCTGATTCACTGATTGTTGAATGTGTTGGGAAATAATAGGAAATAATTGGCTTTACTATTATACTCTGTGAACGTATCGACATTCCCGCATTAGTAAAAGTTTTTCGCATTTTTAATAAGATTCGCGATTCAAAATGTCTTTTTTCGAGCCAAGTTCTCGTCATTTGCGGGAAGTTTTGATCTTCTGCTTCCATTTGAAAAAAAAACTGCAGCCGAGGCTCATCGAATGTTTTCAGTTACTTACGGTGAGGTTGCTCTGAGCGACAGTTATTAGCATGAACCTTTTCTTTGAGTGTACAAATTAGCTGGATACGAGGCTAAGAGGATGTTCGCTTTAAAGAGGGTTTCTATGAAAATCTTGTGAATAAGTCCATTTTGGCGAGCCTCTGAGCCCCTGAGAGAGAGAGAGTACGCTGTTTATGATGAAATTATACACCACCACCACTCACGACCTGCTACATGAACTTCATTGACGAATTCATCAATTGTGGTTGACGATATACTTGATGAGAGTCATTGACTACTCATCGGGCTCTGATCCGAAAAGTCGTCATGTTGAAAAAAAATTATCGCTTGGTGCAGAACTTGAACCTGTGACCGCACGAATATGAGATCAACTCTCGAAGGAGTTAATTTTTTCCCCTTTTATTTCACTTTCATCCAAAACGACATGTAAATGCGCTGGTGTTATTGATTTTTTTTAGAATATATTGCCTTCAGGAGTTACTCTCGATCTTAAGGATAATATACCATATCATATAACCTTCGAGCATGTGTGCTGAAGATTATTATGGTTTTGTTTTATTTGAATGGAAACATCATGCTTTTCATTACTACACATTACGCGTATGACAGTCTTAAGTACACAGTATCCTCATCATTGCCATGTTACCGGTATTGATTTCATGTTGAATATAAGATTGAACATTTATCCATGCAGATAATTGATTCAAACATGAAACAGGAGATTCGGTATTTGGTCTCTATACTATGTACATCAGTAGGCATGAGAATTGTATGTACACGTTCAATGTTGAAAGACGGCTTAGAGAATTATTAGATGTAAGCTGGCCAGGAGAAGATTAAAAACAACCTATTTCAATCTTAAAAGAAAAGAGTTCAGAATTGTTATCTTTTAGGATTCAAATATTGGCCCTGAAGTGTTGGCGCACACTCGATGTTATATAGGGTGAGTAGATACTAATGACAGTTTTTCCAATTGTTATGTTTCAGCAGCTGTCAAAGTTACCGATGACATTCAGCTGTCAAAATATTCAGTAAGGTTTGCCATTTCGTCATGCATCGTTTCACGCTTCTCGAATGTTTGGAATTATTAAAAAATATGATCGAAATTCCGGCTCAGTCGTAAATACGCAACGTGAATTTTGTCGTGAGTTCGGTCATTATCATGGCTTCAGTGAGCAGGCAATTCGTCGCACCGTGGAAAAGTTTGAGCGTGAGCACACTATTTTGGACCTTAAGCCACAAACCAGACAGAGCTTGGTGCGAAGTGAAGAAAACATAGCCGCCGTAGCGGCCAGTGTGGATGAAGACCCAGAAATGACGATTCGGTGCCGATCAGCTGAATTTGGCATCGCCAGAGAGTCAAGCCGGTTTATTTTACGGTTGGGTTTGGGTCTACATCCGTATAAGATCACGCTGACGCAAGGATTGAAGTCGAACGATCATAGAAAACGCCATGAGTTCGCTAATTGGGCGCTGCGCTGTTGGCCGAAGATCCGGTTTTTGGAATCTTCATCTTTTTGGACGAGGTTCATTTTTGGCTCAGCGGCTATGTCAACAAGCAAAACTGTCGTTATTGGAGCGACCACAATCCACAAGTGTTCCACCAAGCATCATTGCATCCACATAGGTTAACTATCTGGTGGGATTTACGACACGGCGCCATCATGAGACCTTATTTCTTTCGAAATGAGGAAGGAGGCACCGTTACCGTCAATAGTCCTCGGTATAGAACGATGTTAGCTGATTTTCTGTGGCCAGAGCTTGACAACATCGATATATCCGAGCTGTGGTTCCAACAAGACGGCGCTATATGCCTTACCAAGCGACGCAATGCTGGAAGTTGTGAAGGGGAAATTTGGCGACTGAGTCATCTCACGGCGAGTGTTCATCAATTGGCCGCCGCGATCATGCGACTTGACACCCCTCGACTATTTTCTCTGGGGCTACGTCAAGTTCCTAGTCTACGTTAACAAGCCAACCACTTTGGACGAGCTTGAGGCCTACTTTCGAAACGCTATTGCCAACCGAGTCATCAAAAATTGGACCGACCGCTTGAAGCGCTGCCACCGAAACCGAGGCGGCCATTTGAATGACGTGCTATTCCATACGTAATGGCATGAATCTATCTTCAAAATAAAGCCAGAATCGATTTGATATCTCACACCATTGTTGTTTTATTTAAATTTATTTTCCTGTCGTTCTTATCTGGTCACCCTATAGTATACATACAAGTTCAATTGCAGAATTCTGGCCACAAAAAAAAAATCTGGCAATCCTCTACTACGATTCTTCATACGGGATTTACGGAAATTCGATTTTCTATAAATGCCGATTTGAAAGGATTAAATTTCCGTTTGGCAGAACAAAGGACAGTTTTGTGGAGATTGTCGTCAGTGTTGTATGCACTCTATCTTTTGGGAATTGAAGAGGCAAGTGAATAAAGGTGATATGTGTGAATTTTCAAATATATACTGAGAAAATCGCCCCCTAAGTTTTCAAGCTGTTTCTTTTCCTTATATGTTGTTAGTGACAATTTCCTTGCCTTTGGGAGTTCATCTTGTCACTCTCCTATTTTGAGAGGTTTTGCGATTTGAATGTACATGTCACCCTTATCCGTTGATAAAACTCAATTCTAGGAGGGGTCATTTCTAAAAGGGGATAATGCGTTACAAATGGAGTAAAACAACAATTTTATTGCTTATTGGAACTTTATTAATTACTATTTATTTGAAAGTGTGTAAATTAAAAATTGTGTCAGTTTTTTTCTTATTCTATTGATTGATAACTGATTCTTCGGATAGACTATATGCATGCTCTTTTAAACGTTGTACCTTCAGGCTGCTTTCTGATGGATATTCTGTAGATGATCTTGCGTCTTTCCTCAGAATATTCACCTTTCGGAAGGGTACGCTCATTAAAAAAGATTCTTTGAACAAATAGCTGGCTAATTCGTTAATGAGACGCTGTTTTTAATCGATGTGTTCGAAGTCTCTAAAGTGGTCCGTCATATTAATTACGTTGCTCTTCTTGCTTGCGCTTGATATTATTTCCCGATATTTTATATCGGGGCTGTAAATATGTCAATATTTTCATGTTTCCTCAATACTTTCTCTATTCTGCCAAAGTCCCTGTCAGAATTGAGGTATGTGTGTCTCACCTCAGGCCAATTATGATCAATTATTTTAAAAATATTTTTCTTGATCAGCAGTTGGCAGACATATGAGCTGCCAGTTCTTATTTCGCCCTGCGCATGAAGCTGACCAAAGAATCAGATGGTCATTCTCTTTCAACCTGTCGTTGAATTCGATCAGGGTTAGTAGTAAACTACAAATTTCATCGTTTCCCTTATTGGATACGTCCTCGGTCCAAGTGAAAAATACTCCGTTTTTCTTGTCATTGGAAGTAATATGGATCCGTAAGTTGTAGAACCAGATAGATAGGCGTACATAGAAAGCTTTGTTAGGGGTTAGTCTTGGAAGGGGTATGGTCTGCTGCAGGTCAACGGTGAGATAGCATACATTGTTGCTATCTCTTGCCTTAGCTCGATAAATTTTTTGCTGTTCGAATCCTGAGGCCACGTTTTCTTTGTGCTCATCTTTGCCCTCGTTTGAGTCGCAGGTACTACAAGTACCGCTTTTCGGTGTGCCAAAGGATAATTTGCAACTCGTTTCGCATATTTTGATATAGGAACACTTTTTGACCATAAAATGTTCAGGTGCATTTTCAGATTGACATTTGTCCAAACACAGCGAATGCATTTTGGATATATGTATTCATCAAAGGAGACAAGTACTTCTCAATATGAAAAGTGTATATACAGCCAAATTTCGATTTACGCAATGTGCGATTTATGCAAATGCTCGAAACCTGCACATGGAAAAATATTTGTTCTAACTTCTCGATTTGCACACAAATTGTGCGGAATTAGAGCCTTATAGTTTGAGTGAGACATTTTTCGTGCGTTAAATATGCAGCATGTCCATACCTTAAAGAAGTGCGGTTAGTTCTTAGAAAAAAATGCTTCAGACACTCATCGCACATGTTTTTATTTCATAACAGTGCATCAGTACGAGTTTGAATTTGAATTGAATTTAAAGTAATTTATTGGTCGATCGTGGTGTTTTCAACGTGTAATTTGTAATAGATATGTCGTCATCTACTAAAACCAAGCCAAATCATCTCAATCTTGAAGATAAAGGTAAAGTCCTTGAGGATTTACGTAAAGGAATATCAGCCAAAAGAATAGCTTTCAACATGGGAATTCATGTAAGTACGATTTCGAGAATCAAAAAGGCTGAAGGCAAAATTACAAACGAGTTAGCAACGACCTACAAAGGAACTGGAAAACGAAAATATCTTAGAAGATGCGAGAATCCTGAAATGGAAAAGCGCTTGTATGACTGGTTTTTGTTAAATCGAGCTCGCAATGTTCCAATGAGTGGTCCACTTTTAAAAGAGAAAGCTAAATCGCTTGTTAAAGAAATTGCAGCAAATGAAAATGTTCAGTTTAACGCGAGTGATGGTTGGTTTTCCAATTTTCGGCGACGTTATGGAATTAGGCATTTGTCAATAGCAGGTGAAAAGCTATCGTCTTGTCCCGAAAATGTTGCTCCTTTGAAGTGCAGACTCGAACAAAGGATTCAAGAAATGAGAATCACTAACGATCAACTGTATAACGCTGATGAGTCCGGACTTTATTGGAAATTACTTCCGACGAAAACTTTCGTTCATGCTGATGAAAAAACTGCACCAGGACGAAAGTTAGCGAAAGATCGGCTAACCATTATGGTTTGCACAAATGCGTCAGGAACGCACAAACTGAATTTATTAGTCATTGGGAAGGCAAAAAATCCTAGATGTTTTAATAAAGATTTTGCTGTTCCTGTTATCTATCGTCATTCCAGATCTGCTTGGATGAATGCCTTTATATTCAAAGACTGGTTTCACAATTGTTTTGTCCAAGAGGTAATTATGCTAACATATGTAAAGTGGGAAGATGTCTAACTGCATATTCTCTAGGTTACGAAATTTCAACGCAGCAATGACTTACCAATTGGCGGTCTATTGCTCTTGGATAATGCTCCTAGCCACCCTTCAGAAACCGAATTGATAAGCACGGATGGTAAATTTTCGGTCATGTTTATGCCACCAAACGTCACTCCACTAATCCAGCCCATGAACCAAAACATAATCAAATTAACGAAATTGTACTATCGCAGTGCGCTACTCACATGTATTGTCGCTAATGAAGACATCGGAGTGAGCGAGTTTCTAAAAAAAATGACTGTTAAAGATGCCATTGTAAACTTAGTCGCTGCTTGGAATAAAATAGAAGAAGGAGTGATACTGTCTTGCTGGAGGAAAGTTTTAGACTTCTCTAATAATTTGCGTGAAAATGAAGACGATTTTTCATCCGAAGATGAAATACCTTTGGCCTTGTTATCATCAAATCTACGACAACATATATCACCAAACAGGGTCGAGGAATCAATACCCACTGAAATCAGGGAAATAATAACCGAAAACCTCAATGAAGTCGGTAAAACTGTAAGAATCCACTTTTAATTTGAAAAATAGCATATGCCTAAACTTTGCTTTTTACATTAAGGTTCACACTATTCATGATCTCACTAACTGGAATCTCGACATCATTGAAGAAGAATCAATATCTGATGATGAAAGCAATTCCTTATCCAATAACGTTGATGAAAAATATAATGCTGAGCTGGTATCCCATCAAGATGCTATTGTGGTTTTTAACAAAGCTTTATTGTGGGCTGAACAGAATGACAGGAATTTTACGGAAATTCATCTTTTACAAAATTTGCGTGAAGCAGCCGTTAAAAAAAATTTAAATTCCAAATTTAAACAAACGCGAATAGACGATTATTTTAATGGCCAATGAAATAAATGAACGTTGTAATCAATAAGTTTGTTTTGAGTTCCACCAAATTTTAAAAACACGCAATCTCTATATAATTTTATAACTTTTTTATATACATTCGAATTGTGCAATTTTTCGATTCCCGAAAATCGTCCAAATTTTACCTTGTGCACAAATCGAGCTTCTACTGTATGACACAGCAGGACATAAGACATTCACTCATTATTAAAAGATGATTTTTCGAAAATTGCCACATATCACCTTTATGTCCCTTGCGCACTACCGGAGATTTGGGTAAATCTCGAGATTCAAGCAAATCTACCCCTGAATCTCCTGGATTTATCATACATTTATGAAGATTTGCTAATCTAGATTTCGAACAAGATTTAAAATTAATCTCGTCTCAAATCCTGGTATTTTCCCTGAACTCTGCCGCAATGTATTGCATCCATGAAAACAGAGAAGAAGAAGGGATGATATGACTGTTGTTTCTTATGAAATTCACACGCACGCAAGTACATGGAGACCACCACACCACGTTTTTTTGTTTCCATAAAATGAATGACAACGCAACCGCCAACTAAATCTTGGTGGTAGAACGAGAAGACGAAAACGGATGGTGTGCATGGGTTTCGAGATTTGAAAATTTATCAAGATTCAGATGCGTGGTGTGCATATACTTTTATCCACTTGCCCCTTCAATTGCCCCTTCAATTGCAGGCAACATCAAGCCTACGCTGTAAAACTATTTTATAAACATCATCATTTGAAGAAATCGATGACAAAAGGATGATAAAAAATGCAATATTTCATTGACAGATTGCAAAACCACCGCTTATCTGAAATTTATACTTACGTCTGTACCTCCATTCGATAATCAATTTTTTTTCACCTTCGCCACTCGTCTTCAAATTGCTCGAAACGTGTTTGATTACCACACAAAAAGCGTCTTTCTGAGAATATCGACAATTTGTTTCGTAATTTACAAATCAAATTATTGTTTTCAAGATTTTGCCATTCTCTTGATCTCTCCTGGTTGTTTCATGCAGTAGTTGTATATTTTATATTAGTATGAAAAATCGCAGCGTTTTCTCTGAAATGTTCTAGTGTTTTCTAACAACAACTTTTCTAATAGCTTTTTAAGTCTGTTTCTGTTGTGTACGAGAAAGATTAGGAACAATTTCCGTTGGTAGGATTCTCCTTTAGTTTTCCCACTTTTTATGCCTGGGAAGCATCTATATAACAGAAAAAAGTCATGAAAGTTATCCTTCATGCTGGAACCCTAGAGTGTAAAACGGATCAGCGCTTAACGGACTCAAAGCGAAATCGGCCTCGGCAGCTCAACATTTTTCATTCGGTCGTACGATTACTGTCATTCCGGCCAGAGCACCACTTGGCAGCCATATCCCCATCCCCATTATTCATGGGCGTAGCTACGGCGGGGTAGAGGCGCTTGCCCGCGGTAAAATGGTCACAAACAAAAAATACGGCTTTTTGCAAAAAGGAACCTCCGCCAATTTGTCTTCGAAATGAGTTTTGCGGTGTGCCACTTACAAATTTGAAGAAATTTAAACAGGCGTATTTTTGTGTTTAAATTTTCCAGCTTCCAGAGTTAGTCACGAAGTGAGGAAGTTGAATAACGTCCACGCTCTTTCGAATGGTTGTAAAATAAGACTCCAAGAGTTAAGCTTTTCAGGCCTGCAATGCAGGGCACTGGCAGAGCAGATGAAAATACTTTCCTCCTCATCGTTTCTGCAAAACTTATTCAGAGGAAATCAAAAGTTCCTGCTCCTGGCATGTTCTCCGATGCCGCAATGTCTAAATACGGTACCGACTACCATTATCTTCACATTTTAAGTTAGCTTCACTGGCCGCGGCCGATTTGATTCTTCTTTATCCTCTCCGCTCGGAGCTAACAGCGAAACGAAGAAGTTGACAATCATCAGCTTTAGTTAAGTACCCAGATAAGTCCCAAAAATTAATCATCTCCTATTTGCTAATACATACCGTGGAAAGTAGATAAAGGGTTTTTTCCTGTTCATCCACATATTTGTAGTTACAGAAGTCATTGTATGAATTTAAAGCCTTCTGGTATACTACGGCCTTTGACGTTAGCTCCGAAGTTTTGGTAAGGATCATTAAATATTCCATACATATGTTCTCTAATAATTGTCGTGTTCGAATCATGCGGACAGAGACCACAAATGAATCGAATGGATCTATGTCGAGCGAATTCAAACAGCAACCATACAGATAACTCACCGTACGGTGGCGAATTGCGGCTCAGTATATAAAGGTATTGGGGCGAATTGTCGAGAAAAAGTTGACATTCAACCAATTCACTTTCAACTCTTATCCAAATGTGATCCCATACGAGGCCTGCATCCAAGGCCGAACAATAGATTTGTACGAAAATTGATCATGTCCGAATGGAGCGAATAGGGCTAAATATGTCTGGAACCGCATTCTTCTAACTTTGGAATTATGGATTTACAATTTAAATGGTTTCCTTAAGGAGCTCGAACTTTGGTATAACCACTGTAAACCAAGAAGCCCAGTGCTCTGCACGAAATTCACTGTCGAAAGATCCCTTTGCACTTTGCGCAGGGTAAGAACTTGGTGACAATAACGAATGCCTTAAAACCAGCTTGTCAGCTATTGTGTATATGAGTGTGCTCTGGAAGCTCTGGGAGAGAAAAAATTTTTAAAGACGACGAATTGGAAGCACTGCTCGATGAAGATTCGTGCAAAACGCAAGAAGAATTAGCTGAATCACTGGGAGTGACTCAGCAAGCCATCTCGAAATGCCTCAAGGCCCTGGGCATGATTGGGTTCCGTACGAGTTAAAACCGAGAGGTATTTAACGGCGATTATTTGCATGCGAACAACTGCTTCAAAGGCAGAATCGGAAGGGATTTTCTACATCGCATCGTAACTGGCGACGAAAAATGGGTCCGTTACGATAATCCCAAGCGCGGAAAGTCATGGGGAATGCCCGGACATGCCTCAACGTCGACGGCAAACCCGAATATTCACGGCGCCAAGGTTATGTTTTTGGTGGGACCAGCTCGGCGTGATATAGTACTATTTATGTTATTATATCTTGATCGTATCTTGTGATTTGCTTTACATGAAAATCACGTTTTTTCACCCTTAAAACGTCTCGTTCGAAAATTTTCAAATCTAAGTCCTTAATATTTATATGCCGATCGAAACATAACATAATGAGGCAACTTTTGTGAACTTCGCAGATTTGTCAGTTAAAGTACCGTAATCTTCATATTCTCAGTACATATTACAAAAATAAAAAATAGGCCTTAAGTTAATTTTTTCTAGCTCGAGCGTTTTATTGGATAGTTTTGTCGTACTACACGAGTATATCTATACAAGTTTCAAAAGGGAAACATTAATAATAATGATAGAACGTAGTACGTCATCTCAGATATTGTGCAGAAACTCATACATATGTATTCATATGAAAATAGCACTTGTGATATTAAGTTCGTAGGTTCGTATTTGTTACGTTTTCATTTCGAATTATATAACTATAGACATTTCCGCCTTTACGCCTCTATTAGAAATGAAGCTAGAATAGCCAGTCTAACGTAGTAGTGTAATACGATTCCACCACAGAAGAGAGAATCAGAGGAAATGAAAAAGAGCGAGAGAAATGAAGTAATTCGGCACAAGTGAGGGAGTAGGAAGGGGGATGGAAATTTGACATTTCATTTGCTTCTATGGACCGGGCGGGTTTTCCGCGGCAGAGAGACAAAGGAGAAGTTTGAGAGGGGATGACATCTCATGTGCTTCCTGTGCTTCTATATGGACTGCGCGTGTGTCTCTGTTTACTTTTTACTAGTTCGTATGTGGTGGAATTACGTCCAGAATTTAGTGTACAGTAGATGGTGGATGGTTTCGTCTCCTCTATATATCTCTGTGGACTCCACGTTTAAATCAAAACATTTACCAAGCATTAGGCTAGCCTCACACTAAAGTGATTTATTCGCGATGAATTCACAAATTTGTTTACATAGCGTGCAACGAAGTTGTTCACATCGGTGCGAAGCGAATTCGATACTGCAATTCATGGATTTAACTGAAGTTGTGTTTTGAATTGAATGGAGATAATTGCGAAACTGCATCGAATAAATCGCTTTGGTTTGAGGGCAGCCATAAGGTGTGCATTGATAGAAGCGGATCAGCCAGCGTAGTTAGGCCACGATCATGCAAGCCGCCATCACGGAGGACTGTTTGTGTTTATGCTATTTTATATGTAAGTGTTTTTTAAACAGCCACCATACAGCCGTCGTGGGGCCGAATTGTGGAGTCAGTATACATTAAGATGGAGGCGAAATAAGTTGACGTTCAACCAATTTGCTTTCAACTTTGATCCAATCAGATCCCATACGTGACTTGTATTAAAACAGGACTGTCGTTTTGTATGACAGTGGTCTGAGATCCGGTCAATTGCAATTTTTTTTTGAGTTGAGCACCAAATTAACACCTAATTATGCATATGTCATATCTTGATTTTTTATTGTGGGAGTGCCAGCTTAACAGACGTCAGAAATTTATTCGATATATTCCTATTTTATCGGGCGAAGCATGGTGGTTCGCGCCTTGACTAATAGTGGCTTTACTGCTGTAGCGTGTAGAGCGAGCGTTCTAGGGCGGTATACTGAGGGTTGCAACCCCTTAAACCACGGGGCCCTCACAAGGGAAGTGTGATATCATTTCAATTTAAAACCCACTATTAGTAAAAGACGTAAGCCGCTATAAGTCGACCGCACAACTAGGAATGTTCCATTTATTTATTGCGGAACGGTCATCGATTGGTCGCTCCTACCACACACATCTTGTACGATCATCATTGAACTATCATCGCTGAGCTATCGTCGGAATGGCCAATCCTAGCAAACATACCATAAGTCCCCTTCGTAAATGTTTTAATGAAGCCTATTGATTTTTAAACGTAACAAATTTAGCGTTCCATGTTAATCTTTATTTAAATTGTTATAGATGAGCTTAACGTACACCAATTACATATAAAGTAGAAGCTTCACTGAACACCTACTCGGACCTAGGGCAACAATTTTCGTATGAGCGTGGTTTATTCCTAGTACAATAAAAGAAGAATAGAAGTTCAAGTTTTGTACATCGCTGTTGAACTGATTCAATTAACAACGATCAAAAGTGCCATTGTAATAGGAGGATATATATAAATTCAATTAATTTCTGTTTTGTTTACCATCGCACATTACTGACTCAATTAAGACAAATGATTCCAACTTCTATAAAAGAAATGAGGAAGCTAATTATGGTGAATGGCATTGAGTTGTGCCTTTATTAATGTTGAATGAATGAAGAGGCGATGAGTTCCTACAACTGCACAAATAGTGAAAGTTTCTTATTTCAGGTTTTATTGCTGCAGAATTGATTTTAAACATGTACTCGTCTCGTATTCGTATTGACATGTACATACATGTATTATGTACAATACATATCGTACACACTTGTATGATATGACCTGAACATCGGCTCATTGTTTGTTTATTGTGTTGTGTTTTGTTTATTTTTAATTTGTCAAAATATCGGATATCCTCGAAATTTTAGTATGTTGTTCTTCTGGCGATGCGCGGAAAGCATAAGTTTACATAGTTTTCTAATGTTGTTGTTGTTCTTTTTATTACCTTTTTCGAGATTGTTGCATCCAGCACGAGCGAAGCGAGAGTTGTGTTGTGATCTAGTGATGTGCGGTTCTGGGTTTTTGAAGAACCGGTTCTACCGAGTCCGGTTCTCAGAAGAACCGGGTATTCGGACCGGTTCCCAACATGGACGTTGAATAATACGTTTTTTTATTTCTTATTCATTATCCTATATAATAAGGCGCGTGCTTTTGCAGCTATCCAGGTCAAGGGTAGTTACCCCGAGCTTTTGTGCAAAAAACGATATATCTGACCCATACAGGGTAAAAGCATGTATTTGACATGAAATGGATTTTGTCTCAGATAAAGTGTGGATTTTAAGTAGTGGCATAATTTCACTCTTTGAAAAATATTAAAAATAAACATCATTCTATTACATCAAGAGCAAGCATTGAACCTATCAACTGCAACTGTGATAAAAGAAACTAATTGAATCCGAGTAGTCCTAATATTTCGACAAAAATCTCTTTTCCAATTGAAAAAAGTGTGAATTTAATTGAGGTGAATGAGGTGAAAACACAATGGAACATCGTCGAACGAACGAACTTCTTTTAGCAACCGGTAGATGCGCCCTAAATAAAAGCTTTACTTGTGCGCTATCCAGGTCAGGATCGGCCCTCGATAAATTACCAGGTTAAGCGTTAACCTATATGGGGTAGCATTGTTGTTTTATTGCGTATTATTTCACTAACCTATACAGGTTAAGAAAAGCAAAAGAATGCGCCCATATTTTGTCTTATCGTTTTGGAAAGCAGAGAAACTTTATGATCGCATTTTGGAAAGCAGTAAAACTTTATAATCACATTTTTTTTAAAGAACTATGTATTTATTGTCAATTCTTCGCACAAAGTCGGTATGTGTGCGTTATTATTTTCGTTTTGCAATACCTTTGCGCTGGTGCAAACATTAAGAGAATTTAGAAAAGAACTGTTTAATAGATTGCGAAATGTTGATAATAAAAATTGAAACATAATGCAATTTAGTAAAATGTTCGAGAAAAAAAACTACACATAACAATATAAATAAAATTAATTATTTATTTCATGCTGTTTAATAAAAAAAAATGAGATCGATTTCTAATCGCTGATAATGATTTCAGTAACACAGATATGTTATTAGATAATCAAAATAAATATAAATATAGTCTTCCGGTCCGAGTTAAAGCGATGTCTTACATGTGCTAGCGTGTACAAAGATCCGTCAATTTTCCGATCCGGTCTGATTTAGTCGGTTTACAAGGTTTTTTTTTTAAATCAATTTTCGGCTATAGTGAAATCAATTGTCGGTTTCGATTTTCGATTCTTCTAGAACCGACCGATTGGACCGGTCGGGTCGGTTCCTGTTAGGAACCGGTTCCGCGGTTCCGGTTCCACGGTTCTGTGCAACACTATTGTGATCCCTTAAGCGAGCGAGCGGGGCCCATAAAAGGGACTATTCCGCACTAAAATGATCACAGTACGGGGGCTGTCATCGAGGTTGCCACGAATCAAATGTCAGTACTAAATATTAGCCTGCATCTGCATCCTTTGTTAACCTATGTAAATCCAAAGTGTTAGTGTGATACGTATAGTGTTACAGTTACAGCGAATTGTCCAAGTCGAGTTATCCGTGTAATAGAATTGAACTGAGAAAATTTTTTACAACTTTTGAAGATAATTATTTCAAAAAGAATGCTTCGCCGAGTTTGGTTTCTGTTTTTGGCAATGAAGCACCACACCAGTCGACTATTTCTCGTTGGTATGCAGAATTCAAACGTGGACGGGTGAGTCTTAGCGACTATCCAAGGGCAGGTGTACCAAAAACGGCAGTCACCCAAGAAAATGTCAATGCTGTGCGCAAGCTCATCACGGAACATCGCGAGATTGAGGCATCATTGGGGATGTCAAAGACCCCAATTTAACAAATTTTGCATGAAGAATTGCATCTATTGACGGAAGGACACAAAGCAGCTCGCGTCAATTGGTATCAAAAAAACTCTAGACCGCTTCTACACAGGAAACTCTAACAACGTGTACAGCATCGCCAGTGGTGATGAATCGTGGATTTACCCTTATGGACCCGAAAATAAACGCTAGTCGTCTGTTTGGGCGCTCCAAAATGAAGAAAAACCGACAAAAGTCATCCGCTCTCGAAGTGTCTCCAAAAAGATGGTCGCGACATTTGTCTCAAAAGCAGGTCATGTAGCAACAATTCCTCTGCAAGACCAAAGAACAGTTACTGCCGATTGGTATACAACCATTTGTTTGCCAGAAGTCATCGCTGAGCTTCGAAAAACCAACCCCGAACGACGAATCATCCTCCACCAAGATAATGCAAGCTCGCACACAGCCCGCAGGACAATTGAATTTTTAAAGGAACAAAACGTCGAATTGTTAGACCATCCTTCGTACAGTCCCGAAATAAGCCCCAACGATTTCTTTACATTTCCGAAAATTAAGAAAAAACTGCGTGGTCAAAGGTTCCAGTCGCCAGAAGGAGCAGTTGACGCCTTCAAAAACGCAATTTTGACTGTGCCAACAAATGAGTGGAATAACTGCTTCCAGAGTTGGTCCGAACGCATGCAAAAGTGCATTAATCTTCGTGGGAAATATTTCAAAAAACAATAAAGTCTTTAAAAACTATATATTGTTTTAATTCAGCCTTATATGCAAAACTTAAAAGACAACCCTCGTAAATCTTGCATGCACACACTCATACACGGGCTCTTGTGGGGACTTAGCTCGCTCCGCGCTTAAGGAATCACAACCTCAGTATCGCACAAACATGAACACTCGCTTGGCTCGCTCTGGGTGCAACAGTCTCTTGTGTCTTGGTCGACTACCCCCTCCCAACCCTCAACCTCGATCTCGAGAGTTCAACTCCACAATTACCAAATAATCTTTCGCCTGAATTCGTGCTGCGACGTTATTGACATTTTTGCTAAAATGGTTTGTAGGCAGGCGTGGTTTTGGAGGATCACGCCCATTTCAATACCAGGAAATCAAAACCAAAATGAAATATGTAGCCATGTACATTTTTTTGTTACTCATCCATTAAGTCACTTAAATTTTAATAGTTGTGATTGTCAGTCATCAAAAAGCAACATCAAAAGATAATACATAGCGTTTCAATAAAAAAACGCTTCTGTGAACTGTGTACATTTTTTGAGTGATTGTTCGAAAAATCGCACACTTTTTTTGTACGTAGTACCTGTTTTATGTGCTTACAATTCGATTTTCATCGTAAAGATTGTGTATTCTGGAAGGGAAATTATCTTATGAATATTTGATTAAAATGGAACAACATGCATTGAACACATGTCTACTCTCCATACTTAAGAATGGCTAAAAGTTTTAAGCATTTTATTTATTATTTTGGATTGTAGCTAACTCAACAGCAGGGTTGCCAGGCTGGGGAATTTCGTCCCCAAAATGGGGACAATTACAAAGCCGGGCAAAATTTTGGGGAAACCCAGTTTATGGAGATTTTTTTGGAGACAAAGTCCTCACGATTCAAGTGCCGCGTATTACATGAAGATTGTTATAAATTCCAACAACCGCTGTAAGAAGCTTGACGCTTTCACCTTCAGCATTAAATTCAAATTCCATGCATACATGTCTTGAGCCATTCGAAGAAAATCTTAACACATTGCTTGAGGAAAGGTGATCCTCAAGCGAATGACCCAAGAAACTTCGCTCAAATCTAAGGAAAATTGTTCACTGTGACCATGTCCGTGTTCGAGCTTGTGTGTGTGTGGCTGCGCTTTATTATAACTTACCTGCGAACGTAGCGGTACTTGCGCACTGGAAATAGAAAATGCCGCAGATAGGGGCAAGCAGCAGCCCCCATATCTATCGGGATGGGCCGAGGATATCCGATAGGCATCGGCGTCCCTTGTGCATTGCCCTCAAATTAAGCAACACGCGCGGGAACGTAGCAGGCGGAATGACAGCTCTGCGCAAATCATGCAAATACTGCCTGCAGGCATAAAAAACGACTTTAGGAAGCATTTGAAATGTAAGAAGCACTTACAAGCCGTATACATTGCCGGCAGAAGCATAGCGGCGGCAGCGGCAGCATCGTCTGTGTCTTGGGTAATGAGCTTTTTTACACCTACCCCACATAAGCAAACAAACAAAACCGTTCAAAAATGTGTTGAAAACTTTGCCTATGTGCAGTAGGTGTGAGAAAGCTCATTACCCAAGACACATTTGATGCCGCTGCTGCTGTCGCTGCTAGGCTTCTGTCGGAAATGAAATTCCCGCATTAGACTTGATTAAATATTCAGAATGGACAGACTCCAGAAGGAAAATACAAACCGAACTTCATAAAACCGACGATTTCGACAAAAAGGAAAATTGACAACCATAAAATCTCCGTGTTTGTGTTAGACAGGGGTTCTCAACCTTTCTGCCGTCGCGACCCCCCTAGAGAGAAAAAATCACACGTGGCCCCCCGACCCGATCATAGATTCAAAATACCAAAAGTGGTGATAACATTTCTTATGCATTTCTTTATGATTTTCCCTTTTTCTCACAATTTTTAGCCAAGTAAAACGTAAAAAAAAACAGTTCTTCTGATACTTTTAATACCATTCGCATCGGCGCGCGTAGCGGTATCGTGTCTATAATCGAATCAAAGTAGTCTTATTCTTGTATTAAATATTTTAATGTTTTTTTTTTATACGGAGTTCAGGGAACATTAAGTAGCCCTAAAAAAATGCGAAGTTAACTTCAAGTAATGTCTAAAAAAGAACCTATTTTTTGGCTCTTAGAAAATATTTTGAATTTCCTAATATTTAATATAATTAATATACAGACAATGGATTCAACGAGGAACCAGAGCCAGAAGAGAAAAATATGACGAGCTACGGCGAATATCGAATAGAATAATTAGACGTAAGAAACGTAAATACCTTGACGAGCAGTTGCTGAACATAAACGAAAACTTAGCTAATAGGAACACCAGACAAGCGTACAAACTAGTAAATACAATTAAGAACGGCTACCAACCCAGGACTAGCCTTTGTAACGACAAGGATGGAAACATCATCAGCGACACCGATGGTATTAACAAACGATGGGCCTCTTATTTTGAAGAGCTTCTAAACCGACCATCTAACATCCCCACACAGGAAGCTCTCGACGATATTGTTGATCTAGGCCCACCCATTCAACCCCCGACAGTAGAGGAAGTTGATCTCGCGTTGCGGTCACTAAAACGAAATAAAGCGCCGGGCGCTGACGAGATTCCAGCTGAACTGCTAAGATTCGGTGGAACGAGTCTAGTTGATGCCATACATCAATTACTCCTGCGAGTATGGGAGAACGAGGAGATCCCAGACGATTGGCGCAGAAGCATCATCTGTCCAATTTATAAAAAGGGAGATAAACTGCGGTGTGAGAATTACAGGGGCATCTCACTAGTTTGTACGTCCTATAAAATTTTGACGAAAATTCTGGAAAATGGAATAAAACCGTACGCAGAACGAGTCATTGGCGAATATCAAAGCGGTTTCAGACCTGGTCGCTCCACAACCGATCAGCTCTTCTCAGTCAAACTGATACTCCAGAGGTGCTGGGAATACAACGTAAACGTATACCAAATCTTTGTCGACTTCAAGCAGGCATACGACAGTATCGATCGTGGAGTACTGTACAACATCATGCTGCAATTTGGTATACCAGCAAAATTAGTGCGACTGACAAAGATGACGATGACCAACTCCGTCTCACAAGTCAGGATCCAGAATAGACTTACTGATCTATTTGAAACACGCACTGGTTTGAAACAGGGCGATGGACTGGCTCCGACGCTCTTCAACCTAGCACTGGAATACGTTATTCGGGCCATGAATTTGGACAACAGCAAGACGCTACTCATCAAGTCGACACAATTAGCAGCGTACGCCGACGACATCAACATCATGTCCCGAAGATTGGCTGACGCAGAAGAACTTCTGCATACGCTTGATACCGCTGCAAAGGAAGTTGGATTACGTATTAAGGAGGGTAAAACTAAAATAATGATGCAATCGGTGACAAGGACACCTGCACAACCAAGCATCAATGTGGGGGACCTCAACATCGAGTTCGTGAACAACTTCATTTACCTGGGTTGCAACCTGTCAAGGGACGCCAACGAAACTGACGAAATCAAGCGACGGATACAGTTAGCTAATAAGACTTTTTTCTCGGTTCTCCCCATAATGAAATCGAAACATGTGCACAGAAACACGAAGCTCCGCGTGTACAAAACCATTATACGACCAGTGCTATGCTATGGCTGCGAAGCATGGACCCTAGCTCAAGCCTCCGAAAACATGCTAGACACTTTCGAACGTAAGGTTCTACGGCGAATTTTCGGGGCTGTTTGCGATCGAGTTGGATGGCGCATCCGGTACAACCATGAGTTGTATGAAATGTACGATGAGCTGCAAGTCTCGAAAATCGTCAAACTACAACGACTTCAATGGGCAGGGCATGTACAAAGAATGGACGATGATCGCATGCCTAAGAGAGTAATGAATGCAGAACGAGTCGACGGAGCGAGACTGCGAGGACGACCGAGATCTCGTTGGGAGAGCTCAGTAGGTGTGGACGCCGCGCAGCTGCTGGGCTCCCAAAATTGGAGGACGCGGTCACGTGACCGAGATAATTGGAGGACAATGATCCAGGCGGCCAAGGCCCGACGTCGGGCTGTCGCGCCACGATGATGATGATGAATATTTAATATGGAAATTCTGACGTGTTCGTTTTGCAGAGAGAAATTGCCTAAAAAATTGAAAGATTTCCTTTGAGAAATGAAAAATCTTGCTTTGGTGATGTGTTGACAAATAAAGTAGAAATGATTTTGCATGTAGTTTAATTAGCTTTACTTTGAGAGACACTGGACGTTTGTAGGGACAATAGTTACCTATGGAAAATGGCAAAATAATTGAGTTTGTGTAAAACCAATAGAAACATTGCTCTCCCAAAATAAGTACTCTACTGAAAAAGATCCACTTTTTTCCAGACTATTAAGTTCGCTTATCAGCTCTGTACATCCAAAAGTGTCTAAGAAAAGCTATCAGAAAATTCCAAGCTATTCCAACTAATAATTTTTTTTTTGTGGAAGAGAGAATGAGCACGAAAAATATTCTTTTTCTAGTGAGATTATCTTAAAAACTATTAAAGAACAAGTGTTGCAAACCTTTTTCATAGTATTTTTATTAATCTTTACTTTTGTCGAAAAAAAAAACACTAGGGTTAGCCGTTTTCAAAATATTTTCAAAAACCAAAATAAAAGTCGTTTGGTTTCTGAAGTCCGCCTAAAGATCATTCAAATTCTTGAAGGTTTCTGGTATTGGATTCTCCGAGCAGTAAAAAAAATAGAAAAAACCAATCATTTGATTGATATTTGAACGTATTTTGACAATGGTAATATGAAAAAAGTGTTTTTCATCGAATTCTGTCTAATAGCAAGTTGCTTCCAGCTAGAAAAATTTACTAAGCCATTAACGGTGAGTTCACACACGTAAATATTTGGCAAAAAACAGGCAAATATTCGCGAGAATCTACATATGTTGTACATATGTGTGAACCGCAAATGTTTATGCAACTAATTTGTTTTTTTTGTTATATTTCAGTGAATATTAGTTACCATGACAACTGCGAGAAAAACGTCGAGAAAACAACTTTGTAGCAATATTTACCGCCATGTGAACACGCGGGGAAAATTCTTTCCCAAATGGCTCCGTTTGGATAAATATTTCCTTTAAACAATTTGGACAAATATTTGTGACGTATGAACCTTAATTCGTAATTTCTGACAAGCAAAAGCATACATCACATCACACGATTTAAATCGTCGAAATAATTTTGTTTTTGGATTGTTTTTGATAAAAATAATTTTTGAATTTTTCGTTTAATTTTGAATTTTTAAAATGTCTTCGCGACCCTCTGGAAATATCTTTGCGAACCCCAGGTAGTCGCGACCCACACTTTGAGAATCAATGTGTTAGAGCATAGCACCGTATCATCATCTCTTAACCATCTCACACAAAGAAGCGTTTTGAAGCAAAATACGCATTTTTATTTTCCAAAATGGATCAAAAACGAAAATGGGGAATTTAAGGAAAAACGTCATTATGTGGAATTTTCCGGACCGATTGGGGAATTTCTTTGATCGATACCTGGCAACCCTGCTCAACAGTGTCGTATTTTACACACGTTTTGAATATGAATAACAAGTGTTCGTAGACGTAGATACTCGTGTCTCGTGTCATGTTTCATAAAAACATACAGACCGACATGATGTATAAAGAAGACGTCGTTGGTTCTGACTTAAAGTAGGAAATCTTTTGTAATATTCATATGGTAATAAATTCAGATTGTATTACTATGTATCGCAGTGAGTATTTTTAATCCAGATTGACAATTGTTCATTATGTAGAATATATTAGTGGTTTGGCTTGGCCCATTAATGTTAATATTTGCACATGATTAACCACAACGATTATGAAAATTTATTTATTATAATCTGCTTCGAATCGGCTCAAATTCGTTGTCGGTTCGATTTTACTCATTCTGCCCAGTATAAAAGCATAATCTTGCGGGAAACTTAAATTTGCTTTGCCAGTATTCAAATCAAGAGGCTGGATAGCTGTTCAATTGAAATGGTTCATTTCACTGGTGTGGATGCCAATGTAAACTAGTCTTTTCATGAGTTGAGTGATATCCAAGTCTAAAACGACTATCGTCAATTAACTCCTAATCTGGTGACTGAGAAACTGACCCCTAGGGAGAAGACAACTCATACATCCATAGCTATGGCGGGCTTAGTGCTAGGGTAACCGTTTTCAAAATATTTGAATAGAAAAATCACTAATAGACCTCTATTAAATAGCTGGCGGCGGGCAGTGCAGTCAGGCTCAAAGACTCGGGAGCCTTGACTGCCAAGCCGTACGGCCATAGCAACATCCTCAACCGGTTGCCACGTGATGTGGTTAACGTAAAAACTTCACTGTGCCCAAACTGAGGTTTAACAGAAGCTTCTCTGCGAAATTCCCCACCAGGCCTGAATGGAGGGGGGTACGAGATGGTGAAGGATTTTGACATCACGATTTTCACCGACGGGTCGAAAATGGACTGCAGCGTCGGTGCGGGAATATATTCTGAAGCACTGAATATCTCGGAGAGTTATCGCCTCCCGGACTATGCGAGCATTTTCCAAGCAGAAACTCTCGCAATTATGGAGGCGTGTCTCACTCTCAGAGATATAAGTACCAACATGACCATTTGCTCAGACAGCCAGGGCGCTATCAAGGCACTGAACTCGGTAAGTACTTCCTCCAAACTGGTCGAGCGGTGTGGGGAAGAGTTAACTCGCCTTGGCAGACGACTCAATATCACCCTGCTCTGGGTGCCTGGTCATCGAGACATTAAGGGAAACGAAAAAGCCGACGAGCTGGCCAGGAGTGGGGCCGTCCTAGAAAGATCTCATGCGGGATCTGTTTGTATTTAGCTGAGGACTATTAAGAGCAAGCTCTCCTCTTACTACCTCAATATTGCGGATTCCAAATGGCGGAATCTGCCCACCTGCGCCGTATCAAGGAAGATATGGCCCTCCTATGACAGAAGGAAAACATCTGAGCTATTAACCAAGTCCCGTAGAGATATCGCCAGGCTCGCGGCGGTCATTACAGGACATTGACCTGTCGGAGAACATGCAATAAGGTATTCCTTATAATCCGCACTGCCGCAGCTGCGGGAATGAAGATGAGAAAGAAACCCTCACTTACTTCCTCTGCGAATGCCCGGCCCTAGCTAGGGCCAGACATCGAACATAGGGTGAGGCCTTTCTTGTTAACCTGGAAGATGTATCGGGGGTGAAGATCGGGGAGCTGCTATACTTCCTGAGCTCCTCCGGTTGGATCTAGGCATCTTTGCATCCCTTGTTAGTCCAACCTTCTTATAAACGATATTTTGAGCGTTGCATACGCTAAGGTCTCGTTAAGTGTTCCAGATAGCAAACTGGCAGTTTAACAAGACATGGTGGAAACGGCCCTATGTTCACTTAAGTAAAAAATGCCACTTGCATGTTAACATAACTTCAACAAATATTAATGTGTTACATAATAATATTAGGCGTGTTCTTTTGCGTATCTGTCAAGTGTAGGGTAGTGTAACGAACACGCTTTACACAAACAACAAGTCGCTTGTTGTTTGTGTAATGCGTGTTTATTACTCTATCCTACACTTGATAGATACGAACTTGTTCCTCTTCCACGTTTTTGCCATTTTCTAGGAAACTATGCTGGGTGTCACGTAACGACAGCACACGTGCACTGCCACGTGATTCCTTATGCAATTTCCAGCAAAACATATAGGTAAAGGAACATTTCTTCGATATCTTAAAAAAAAAATTTTTCTCTATCACCTTTTTCTTGAATTTTTGCATACATAATGTACTTGTTCTGTCTCAGAAATAAATTTCTTATTCTCAAATCTCGTTAATTTCTAAACTTCTAGCCGTTAGCATGCTTTAATGGTTTTTTATAATTACATTTGTATGGTTGTTTTGTCTTGTGAATGAATCTAATTGTATTTTAATGATCTGCTTAAAAGTTGAACTTTTTTATGAGTAAATACTTTCGAAAGTTACGTATAAATGCGCTGAAAAGTTTATTATATCCTTATACTGCGATTATTCGTCAGAAAATTCATGATTACCACATACCGAGTCAAATTTCGATATATAGTACGAATACTTTGATATGGTTTTTGTTCTTGGGGTATGCGACAATAATAGTGGAAGACATCCCGATACAAAGTCGTATAAATAATCGCCAAACAGGGGGCTATCCTCAAACGAGGGACAGTCCTAGAGCTGCCGACGCCAATACAAACATGCAAGAAAATAATGGGCGACAGTATGCGTCAAAAGGCCATATCTAACTGGCTCAACACAAACGACTCCAGAGTAACGAAAATATTCTGGAATTCTTATGACAAAAGGAAAACTGAAAGCCTCTTGGGATTGCTCAGAAGTCAGTGTCCACTATTAGTGTGCATACTAATGGGCCACTGCCTGATAGGGGAACATGCCCACAGACTAAAGCTAATAACCAGCGATGGCTGCAGGAATTGCCAAATACCAAACACGAAAGAAACTCTAAAACACCTTCTATGCGATTGTCCTGCATTCGCTAGAAGGAGATTAAAGTGCTTAGGAGCTCACTTCTTCAACGATCTTGAAGGAGTCGCAGGACTCAGCTGGAGAAGCCTCTTGAGCTTCGCCAACGAATCAGGTTCCTTCAAGCTCAACGACGATCTTCTGGTAGGGGCCAGCAACGTCACGGGATGAGTACCTGTTATATGTGGTATCGCTATGAACTTCAGCGGTCTATGCGGAGTCGTCTAGGCTGCCACCCTACCTAACCTAACCTAACAATCGACTTGCAGCATAAGGCAAATTAGTTGACAGTTGTATCTTAGAAGGATGACAGTGCAAAGAATCCATCGAAATTTACATCTGCATTCTTTTAATTTTACGAAAGTTCAAAAACTTCTTCCACAGGATAACGCAGCACGAATGACTTCATGTGAATTGGTCCAGGAATGAAAACGACGAGATTTAAACTTGGAAGAAAACATTTTGTTTACGGACGAGTAACCAAGAAGGTATTTTTAACTTTCACAGTAACCATTGGTGGAGCGTTAAGTTGCATTTTGTACCTATAGTACCTAGGGAAACACATAGGTACAATACGTTTGCACTTACCTTAACCGTAAATCTACATATGTATATCTTTTATGTGCAAATCTATGTGACTGTACCTTTCACGCAATATATGTACAAATTATGAGACGCCTCTTATTTTAAATACCAAAAGCAGGAGTAACAAAGTTTGATGTTAGCGTATTAATATACATATGTAAAGAAGATTTGGCTCGAGAAGGCCACCACCAACTGGTGGTGAACGTTTGGGCCGGCACTATTGGAAATCGTCTTATTGGACCACATATTGTGTCAAATCGATTAACGGGCGAGGACTTTAAGTCATTTATGGAGGATGTGCTGCCGAATTTTTTAGACTGGATGTACGAAGGACTATGTGGTTTCAGCAAGATGGGGCACCTCCGCGTAACTCAATGACGGTTTCGATGTTCTTGAACAATAAATATCATGATCGCTGGATAGTGCGTTACGGCCCTGTAAGATGGCCAGCCCGATATCCTGATTTAAATGCTCTGGATTATTTTCTGTGGGGTCATTTGAAATAACTCGTTTGTAAGGAGACTCCAGGCAGTTTAGATGAAACTCGTTCAAAAATTAATGATATACTCGTATCTGCTAATATAACAAGAGGAATGTGGGGTAGAGCTATACCAAGTTTTTCAAAAAGAGCCAAAAATTGTTTAAGGATGGAATGTCGATACTTTGAATATTAATTATAAAATCAAATAAAAGAAAAACGTAAAAAATAAAATCACCTTCTCTTTCACATTCAAAATAATTCATTATTAACATGCACCAAGGTTGTTATGCTTTTGATAAATAAGTGCTTATGCTGTACGAAATTTTTTAATGGCAAAATGTGAATTTTCGATTTAAACGATTTGCATTAATAGGGTCACAACTGTCAGGTAATCAGGTAAGAATAATCTAAGTAAATAAATAAATAATCATAAGAAAATAGCGAAAACACTGTTTTTTCCTTAATTCGAAGGGCTGCTAAAAATTTAGAAATTATGATAAAACGATTCTAACGGGATTTGATCATAAGAGAATAAATTACAATTCGTATTATTTCTGAGACAGGACAAGTACATTACGAGTATGTATGCAAAAATTCAAGAAAAGAAATGTGTTTTATACCCTTCACGGATGTGAAAGGGTATATTAACTTTGTCATGAAGCTTGCAACGCACAGAAGGAAACATCTCCGACCATATAAACTTATATATGTATATTCTTGGTCAGTATGATGAGACGAGTCGATTAAGCTTTGTCCGTCTGTCCGTCTGTCTGTCTGTTTCTATGCAAACTAGTCCCTCACTTTTAAAGCTATCAAGCTGAAATTTTGTACAGAGACTTCTTTCAATTGCACGCAGTATATATATCGGAACCAATGGAATCGGAACACTACGTCATATAGCTGCCATAGGAACGACCGGTCCAAAAATTCGTCCTTGTGAGAAAAACTTTTTTATTTCTAAAGATATCTTTTTAAAATTTCACAGAAATCAATAGTATCTATAGTTAAATTACATTCACAAATTTGGTTGAAATCGGACTACTACGTCATACTGCTGCCATAGGAACGACCGGTCCAAAAATTCATCTTTGTGAAAAAAAACTTTTTTATTTCTAAAGATATCGTTTTCAGATTTCACACTTATCAAAAGTATTTCTATTTCTAGTTAAATCACAACCCCGAATTTGGTTGAAATCGGACCACTACGTCATATAGCTGCCATAGGAACGACCGTCCCAAAAGCAAGTTTTTGTCAGAAAAACTTTTTTTATTTCTGAAGATATCTTTACGAAATTGCACATTATTTAATCGCACGATATGATTAATTAGAGTAGTCTCCATTTTTGATATATTGTTTGAGTTGGTACATTGTTTAAAAATTCGAGTTTTCTATTTCCCCCCAACACCATGGACCCCGCCACCATGTTGAAAATGTGCCTAATTGTTTAGCTTGTCCTGTTTCTTTATAGTATCTCCTAAATTAATCTTACAAGAAATCTTGTAAAACTTCACTAAACTAGAGTAATTTATCTACAATTTGAGACTAAAATGAAACTTCTAGCTGATACTTACTGAGATAGAGTTTTTAAGGCATAGATCGATGAGCAGTAATTTTTGAGTTTTTGTTCATAACTACTCTTAAAATGGCCAAATTGAAAAATATTGGCCACGGTAAGCTTACAATCAAATTATCCTTAACTTTTACAGGTAAGCTTTTCCATTTCAAGCCTCCGTTGCAAAGATCTGTGAGCTTGAAAAGCGATAAAGTGTGATTTTTCTTCAAAGCCTCGAAAATTGTCATTTTTTGACTATAGATTTTGACTACGCTACTGAACCGAATTTCAACTTTGTGCAATGCATTGAACGCAGAATTCAATGGTGTTTAATTTACTCTCGCAAGTTTTTTTTCGATCCGAGGCACCGTTAAGGAGTTATAAGAATAATATTAAAAAAAAGGGCTCAAATTTTTCGGATTCTCGCCCTCCAAAAGTTAAGCTCACCTTTTACGACCGTGCAAACTCAGTTTCCATGTACATATTCAGTATCTATAGAAGGGATTAAAATTATTTCCGGATCTTTCACTAATTATTATTATTAATAAAATTTAATTTGACTGGCCTAAAACGGTTAGGATCGGAAAAATGTTCCTTTATATTTTTGCTGGAAATTGCATGTGACATCCTGCATATAGTACGGAAGTGGTTCATGCGAGTATATAGAATTAAAAATAATTGTCTAAGGATTTATTTTAAATACGTTTCCTCGTAGTATGAGTATTTTTCAGTTGGCATCGGGGGACCTCTGGAGGCCATAGCCTCCATGAAGAATGTAACGATAACGGACAGCGACTTATCGACTTCGCCTGCAGCAGGAATCTAGTCGTAAGCTCTACGTGTTTCCCGCATCGACGCATTCACAAGCAGACCTGGAAGTCTCCAGACGCACATACCGTCAACCAAATTGACCACGTCCTCATTTGCAGGAGATGGGCGTCTAGTGTCATGGATGTTCGCTCCTATCGAGGAGCAAACTGCGACTCAGATCATCACTTGGTGAAGACGACCTACAGATGTAGTATCTCCTCAGTGCACCAGTCAAGAATCAGCCCTCCCAAAATCTTTGTGGTTGATAAGCTCTTGAGTGATGCTACAGCGGTGGCGTATACTACCGCCCTTGAGGAAAAACTATCACCTATGCTACACAACATCAGCAACACTGGCGTCCATGGGTTCTGGGAAGACCTCAAGGGTACCATCAAGGATGTCGCAGAGAAGGTCGTGGGATATAAAGCCCGGCGAGCGCGAAATGACTGGTTCGACGAAGAATGCAAAAATTCACTTGACGCGAAAAACGAGGCCTACAGACAATGGATTTAACGAGGAACCAGAGCCAGAAGAGAAAAATATGACGAGCTACGGCGAATATCGAATAGAATAATTAGACGTAAGAAACGTAAATACTTTGACGAGCAGTTGCTGAACATAAACGAAAACTTAGCTAATAGGAAGACCAGACAAGCGTACAAACTAGTAAATACAATTAAGAACGGCTACCAACCCAGGACTAGCCTTTGTAAGGACAAGGATGGAAACATCATCAGCGACACCGATGGTATTAACAAACGATGGGCCTCTTATTTTGAAGAGCTTCTAAACCGACCATCTAACATCCCCACACAGGAAGCTCTCGATGATGTTGTTGATCTAGGTCCACCCATTCAACCCCCGACAGTAGAGGAAGTTGATCTCGCGTTGCGGTCACTAAAACGAAATAAAGCGCCGGGCGCTGACGAGATCCCAGCTGAACTGCTAAGATTCGGTGGAACGAGTCTAGTTGATGCCATACATCAATTACTCCTGCGAGTATGGGAGAACGAGGAGATCCCAGACGATTGGCGCAGAAGCATCATCTGTCCAATTCATAAAAAGGGAGATAAATTGCGGTGTGAGAATTACAGGGGCATCTCACTAGTTTGTACGTCCTATAAAATTTTGACGAAAATTCTGGAAAATAGAATAAAACCGTACGCAGAACGAGTCATTGGCGAATATCAAAGCGGTTTCAGACCTGGTCGCTCCACAACCGATCAGCTCTTCTCAGTCAAACTGATACTCCAGAGGTGCTGGGAATACAACGTAAACGTATACCAAATCTTTGTCGACTTCAAGCAGGCATACGACAGTATCGATCGTGGAGTACTGTACAACATCATGCTGCAATTTGGTATACCAGCAAAATTAGTGCGACTGACAAAGATGACGATGACCAACTCCGTCTCACAAGTCAGGATCCAGAATAGACTTACTGATCTATTTGAAACACGCACTGGTTTGAAACAGGGCGATGGACTGGCACCGACGCTCTTCAATCTAGCACTGGAATACGTTATTCGGGCCATGAATATGGACAACAGCAAGACGCTGCTCATCAAGTCGACACAATTAGCAGCGTACGCCGACGACATCAACATCATGTCCCGAAGATTGGCTGACGCAGAAGAACTTCTGCATACACTCGATACCGCTGCAAAGGAAGTTGGATTACGTATTAACGAGGGTAAAACTAAAATAATGATGCAATCGGTGACAAGGACACCTGCACAACCGAGCATCAATGTGGGGGACCTCAACATCGAGTTCGTGAACAACTTCATCTACCTGGGTTGCAACCTGTCAAGGGACGCCAACGAAACTGACGAAATCAAGCGACGGATACAATTAGCTAATAAGACTTTTTTCTCGGTTCTCCCCATAATGAAATCGAAACATGTGCACAGAAACACGAAGCTCCGCGTGTACAAAACCATTATACGACCAGTGCTATGCTATGGCTGCGAAGCATGGACCCTAACTCAAGCCTCCGAAAACATGCTAGACACTTTCGAACGTAAGGTTCTACGGCGAATTTTCGGGGCTGTTTGCGATCGAGATGGATGGCGCATCCGGTACAACCATGAGTTGTATGAAATGTACGATGAGCTGCAAGTCTCGAAAATCGTCAAACTACAACGACTTCAATGGGCAGGGCATGTACAAAGAATGGACGATGATCGCATGCTTAAGAGAGTAATGAATGCAGAACGAGTCGACGGAGCGAGACTGCGAGGACGACCGAGATCTCGTTGGGAGAGCTCAGTAGGTGTGGACGCCGCGCAGCTGCTGGGCTCCCAAAATTGGAGGACGCGGTCACGTGACCGAGATAATTGGAGGACAATGATCCAGGCGGCCAAGGCCCGACGTCGGGCTGTCGCGCCACGATGATGATGAGTATTTTTCACGATATTTTGAAAGATATATCAGCGTGACGAACATTTTTAACTTAACAAATTTTGAAGAGCTACTACTTCGAAAGGACGTACTGAGCTGCATTTATTATAACATTTTATAAAATTTAGTGTAGTTCAAAAAATTTGCTATTGATTTTTTTTTTGTTTACTTTTGAAAATATGGGTTAAAAACCCAAAAAAAAAGCGATTTTTTAGCCAATAAAAAAGTATTCCAGCCGAATTTGTGTTGGCATACCCCGGATTTATGTTCAGCACACCAAAATACATAAAAGTACACAAAAAAAGTACTGCAAAACTTTCTCATAACTCCTGTATAATACAGAGAGATCTTTAGATATATAATTGCAAATTGCATAAGTACTCTAAGCGTGTTTTGAAATGGGAAGTTTTGCAGTACTTTTGTAACTTGTAAGTTAATAAGTTCCTGGAAAAAAATCCATAATATCTATTCATAACAGATAATAATTTTTATATATCTATTTCTATCTATATAGAGAAGCGGTACTCGTATTTTACTTACTCGTGTATTCTAATTTCTCATAACAAAAATAATCTACGAAGCTCTGCTCTTTTCTTATCCGAAACGATATTACGTAACCGTCAACACTGTATATGTACATACATATGTAGTTTTCGAAGTGGGTTGGTGCATCGCGATGAAAGTAAAATCTGTCCTGACCGTTGCAGCCAAGGAACGATATAGCTAAAATCAGTACTGCACTTCACCGAAATCATCCCTGGATTTTTTCATTCTTTTCTCATACGATTACCACAAGTATGTGGTTACTATACGTATAGAAGTTATAGAGTGATACCATACGTATTTTATGTAATCTCGTTTGCCTCGGATACATTTATTTCCCAGTTCATTCCTTTTTATCTTGTGCACGTATGTGTCTATAGCCGCGTTTCTTTGCTCCAGAGCAGAACAGAACATATTAGCACAGTAAAAAAAAAAACGATTCAGAACATACTCGTATCAGACTAGCGAAAGGGAAATTCACGTAGAGAACGCAGTATTTCCTTGGTTCGGGTCGGGGTGTGTCTTGGTTTAGTTAGCAAACCTCAACTCAAATTTTAAGAGAAAACTTAAATTCTAATATATTCTTAGTGCAAATTCAATTTAACAAATTTTATTTGGGCGGAAAACTCATTTTTGTTTACTCATTGCCTAGTGGGGCATAGCGCGTCAATTATTCCATGTGGCTTAGCTGACGTTTCGTTGCCATAAATCAGTTTCGGACGATACACGTTGCCAGCGGGCACCTCAATATTGGGCTGATTCACAAAACATTGAGCGGCTACGTAGCGACATCTCCCCTCCATGTCACACGGAGCGACTGCTCCCTGTCACAACCGTCACACACCTGTTTTGTGAATACACCGGCTACATATCCAATTTGAGACAATCAGCTGACATGGCAAATGTCTAACAAACGGCTAACGGCTGTCTGTTTAAATTGTTTGGTTTAGCCGGGTTATACAAATATACAATTAATGAAAACACCACTCACCTTTTAATTGTAATTTTGCTGCAAAATTCCCGTAAAATAACACGCAGGACGTTGTGTTGTCAAACACTCAACACTCAATCAAATGACATATGACGCGCGCACCATCTGTGATGCGAATTGTGAAAACAAAAATGTATCACGCTCCAAGCCAAGGGAGCGTGGAAAATTTTCGCTCAAAAGGAGCTCAGCAACGGCTCCATGGAGCGATTGCATTCACCAGACATTGGGACAGTAGCACTCCACAGCGCTCAAGAGGGGAAGGACCGCTCAGAGAGCGATGATGATTCCTGAATGCAGGCATTATTATACAAACTTGACATTTTATTCACATGAAATAAACTCTATGAACTTCTCAAATTCTATAAGTGAACTGTATTGCCCGCGTCGAACTCTGCTTGGCTGAAGTATTCGGAGTTCGCTCTTAAGAACTGATTTGGTGCACCAGCTGCTCATCCAGCGCAATCCACAACAATAGGCGCGTTCTTTTGTACTCCAGTGCTGGTTAATTCGGGTAATGGTTAAGCGGCGTTAAAAAAAAGCGTCCGGGTTAACTAATCGGTTAAGTGCCAAAGACCCCTGGCGTCAATTTAGTTTTTCGACATTTTTTACTGTGCTCGTAAGATTAAAAATATGGATCATATCTGGAAAAATATCTATAATATGTTTACTAAATAATAAATTAAATTAAACTACAAAAGTTTCTAATTTTCCATAATAAATTCGCCATTTAGCGATGCATGCGCCTTCTCTCGATGTATCTATCGAGTGCAGGTATATTACCCCGTACAGCAGGTTAAAGCATTGTTGTAATTGCGTGTTGTTAACCCGAATTAACCCCGACTAGAGTACAAAAGAACGCGCTTAATGTTATTAGTGTAGCACGTACACTTAATCCATAACATTTACCAATAAAACGCGGCTTATGAGTCCTTTTCGCATTTCAGTATGTAGGTACATGAGATTATATTTCTCTCTGTGCTACGAATTTGATTTGAGTTTGTGTTGTCTTTGGGAGAAACTTTCCTCTAGTTTCCAGTACTGTGTACTTATGTACTTAATATTTTATGAATATTAAAAAAAAGTTTATCAAATCGTCCCGAATTGAGTTTACGCAGTTTATCAAGCTTACGAAAGATATTTAAATATGTAATACGAAATCCTCTGAACTTGTTATGTTATACTTGCATCTAACGGAAATAAATTACATCGGCAACCCCTGCATCCGTTCCATTTCAACTTCCAGGGAATTATTAATCACATTCTGTCTGCATCCTGTGCATTAGGACACACGTTTTCGCTTTTATCACAGCACACATTTCCGGATTTCCACTTGGTTACAAACCATCATGACTTGGTCTTTCGTTCGTCCATTAGACGACCAACCACTAGCTGAAAATTAGGATTTATGTCTTCTTACAAATCAGCCATTCTGTTATCTCCACTGGGGGTGCTTCTGGATATCAAGAGGATGTACAAGGATACATCTACGAGTATATGTCCGTAATGAGAATGCGCGCTGTGTATGTATATGTTCAGCACTTTCATTCGGACAAAATATATTCTAAGTGCACCCTATTGGGTTACATAAAATGATAGAAATTGTATGAGGTTTGTTCACAGCAATTAAAAGCTACACTTTATCGCAGAACTCACTCAAATTGGATACGCTTTTTTCCTAATAAAAGGCACCCAGCATCAAATTGTATTTATATTTGAAAACCAAGGCGCTTTTAAAATTCTCAACGACTTATTCTACTAAGATTTTTTTACGTTAACTAACGACGATATTTTTCCAATTTATCTTCGCAGATTACAAGCCACGATATCAAAAATGTGGCAACACATGGCTTTAAATTTCTCATCAGTGATGTCAATCGCGATTTCACAGAAATAATTGCTATGGTAAGTAAACATTATTATGTGATACTTTCTCTTTTAATCTCAACCTAAAGTTCTCAGTAAAAAAAACAATACCTGCCATTAGGTCTAGGGTATCCAACCCTAGACCTAATGATGATCCTAAAAATTCACAACGGCCATATGCATTAAAAATGAAATGCACAAGCCAATTGGCTACGCACTTTTTCAAACTTTGTTTCCTACATTATCAATCAATGGGGCGACCGGTAGCGCAGTGTGTTGAGGCATCAGTCTTATGTTTGACTACCGGCGTTTCGGGTTCGAATCCCGTCCACGACGACGTTCGTGGCCATGGATGTGCAGGAGGTGCATGCTGTTAACTGCATTTTTCGAAACCAGTTATGCCGAAGAAACGTCAACTGGGCCACATGGAACAGTTGACGCGGTATGCCCCACAAGGGGTTAGGGCAATTGAGAGAGAGAGAGAGATATTATCAATTTGTTCAATTTGTTATTTGAAATTAGACGTGGAACTGGAATATCGCACAATAAGTTCAACTCTGTTTTTACATTTCATTTGATTTCAAAGTTATCGAAAAATACTTGGAAATATCACCATCGGCAGGCAAACCTTCGCATGAGTAGTGGGTGTGGTTCTCTTCCGGCTAATTTAAACAGAATACTTACATACTAAGTGTAGAGTCAGTTTTGTAGTTTGATCTTTTGGGAAGCTGTCGCAGTCTGCAAGGAAGCAACCTTTGTAGGTAGGTAGGCGTTATTTTAAACAGAGCGTGCTCTTTTTATTACATCTAAGTTAAAGTATCATCTGAAGTTTGCTTTTAAAAGAGTTCTATGCGAATTTCAAGTGTCAGGACAGACAGACGGACTTAATGCTTAATTGACCCTGATATTTTCTAACGGATATATGTGTATGGGGAGTCCTTTCATCATCATCGTGGCGCGACAGCCCGACGTCGGGCCTTGGCCGCCTGGATCATTGTCCTCCAATTATCTCGGTCACGTGACCGCGTCCTCCAATTTTGGGAGCCCAGCAGCTGCGCGGCGTCCACACCTACTGAGCTCTCCCAACGAGATCTCGGTCGTCCTCGCAGTCTCGCTCCGTTGACTCGTTCTGCATTCATTACTCTCTTAGGCATGCGATCATCGTCCATTCTTTGTACATGCCCTGCCCATTGAAGTCGTTGTAGTTTGACGATTTTCGAGACTTGCAGCTCATCGTACATTTCATACAACTTATGGTTGTACCGGATGCGCCATCCATCTCGATCGCAAACAGCCCCGAAAACTCGCCGTAGAACCTTACGTTCAAATGTGTCTAGCATGTTTTCGGAGGCTTGAGTTAGGGTCCATGCTTCGCAGCCATAGCATAGCACTGGTCGTATAATGGTTTTGTACACGCGGAGCTTCGTGTTTCTGTGCACATGTTTCGATTTCATTATGGGGAGAACCGAGAAAAAAGTCTTATTAGCTAACTGTATCCGTCGCTTGATTTCGTCAGTTTCGTTGGCGTCCCTTGACAGGTTGCAACCCAGGTAGATGAAGTTGTTCACGAACTCGATGTTGAGGTCCCCCACGTTGATGCTCGGTTGTGCAGGTGTCTTTGTCACCGATTGCATCATTATTTTAGTTTTACCCTCGTTAATACGTAATCCAACTTCCTTCGCAGCGGTATCGAGCGTATGCAGAAGTTCTTCTGCGTCAGCCAATCTTCGGGACATGATGTTGATGTCGTCGGCGTACGCTGCTAATTGTGTCGACTTGATGAGTAGCGTCTTGCTGTTGTCCATATTCATGGCCCGAATAACGTATTCCAGTGCTAGGTTGAAGAGCGTCGGTGCCAGTCCATCGCCCTGTTTCAAACCAGTGCGTGTTTCAAATAGATCAGTAAGTCTATTCTGGATCCTGACTTGTGAGACGGAGTTGGTCATCGTCATCTTTGTCAGTCGCACTAATTTTGCCGGTATACCAAATTGCAGCATGATGTTGTACAGTACTCTACGATCGATACTGTCGTATGCCTGCTTGAAGTCGACAAAGATTTGGTATACGTTTACGTTGTATTCCCAGCACCTCTGGAGTATCAGTTTGACTGAGAAGAGCTGATCGGTTGTGGAGCGACCAGGTCTGAAACCGCTTTGATATTCGCCAATGACTCGTTCTGCGTACGGTTTTATTCTATTTTCCAGAATTTTCGTCAAAATTTTATAGGACGTACAAACTAGTGAGATGCCCCTGTAATTCTCACACCGCAATTTATCTCCCTTTTTATGGATTGGACAGATGTAGCTTCTGCGCCAATCGTCTGGGATCTCCTCGTTCTCCCATACTCGCAGGAGTAATTGATGTATGGCATCAACTAGACTCGTTCCACCGAATCTTAGCAGTTCAGCTGGGATCTCGTCAGCGCCCGGCGCTTTATTTCGTTTTAGTGACCGCAACGCGAGACCAACTTCCTCTACTGTCGGGGGTTGAATGGGTGGGCCTAGATCAACAATATCATCGAGAGCTTCCTGTGCGGGGATGTTAGATGGTCGGTTTAGAAGCTCTTCAAAATAAGAGGCCCATCGTTTGTTAATACCATCGGTGTCGCTGATGATGTTTCCATCCTTGTCCTTACAAAGGCTGGTCCTGGGTTGGTAGCCGTTCTTGATTGTATTTACTAGTTTGTACGCTTGTCTGGTGTTCCTATTAGCTAAGTTTTCGTTTATGTTCAGCAACTGCTCGTCAAAGTATTTACGTTTCTTACGTCTAATTATTCTATTCGATATTCGCCGTAGCTCGTCATATTTTTCTCTTCTGGCTCTGGTTCCTCGTTGAATCCATTGTCTGTAGGCCTCGTTTTTCGCGTCAAGTGAATTTTTCCATTCTTCGTCGAACCAGTCATTTCGCGCTCGCCGGGCTTTATATCCCACGACCTTCTCTGCGACATCCTTGATGGTACCCTTGAGTTCTTCCCAGAACCCATGGACGCCTGTGTTGCTGATGTTGTGTAGCATAGGTGATAGTTTTTCCTCAAGGGCGGTAGTATACGCCACCGCTGTAGCATCACTCAAGAGCTTATCAACCGCAAAGATTTTGGGAGGGCTGATTCTTGACTGGTGCACTGAGGAGATTCTACATCTGTAGGTCGTCTTCACCAAGTGATGATCTGAGTCGCAGTTTGCTCCTCGATAGGAGCGGACATCCATGACACTAGACGCCCATCTCCTGCAAATGAGGACGTGGTCAATTTGGTTGACGGTATGTGCGTCTGGAGACTTCCAGGTCTGCTTGTGAATGCGTCGATGCGGGAAACACGTAGAGCTTACGACTAGATTCCTGCTGCAGGCGAAGTCGATAAGTCGATAAGTCGGGAGTCCTTTAGGGTTTTAAATTTTTCTTTAAAAAAATAACAAAACAATTTAATCGATGCCTTCCTAAGGTTTGACGCACTCGGTAGCGGTGAAGTCTCGGTCATTACTCTACGATGCTTTGTCTAGAGAACATGGGTTCGATCCCAGGCGCGTCAATAAAAAAACTGTCTGTGGGTATTATTAGAACTCCCACAGTGCTCCAAGCACATTCGTAAAAGACGGCTGGGATGGGAGGTGCACCCTAGCGACTGCACCATCTGAAATCTACATATATGCTATTGAAACGCCAACAAGGCATAGTAATGCAAGAGATGTTGACGCGCTCATGCTCCTGGAGCGGTCAAGGCAATTAATAAAAAATTCCTAAGGTCTAGGGTATACAAATTATTTTATTTAAAAAAGATACCCTACTTCAGGAAGTCTGTTAAAGAATGTCTACCGTGTTAAACATTTTCTGAATGGCGAAAATTGTGATAAAAATTATCGCAACGTGGTTCTAATATCGGTCAAAAGTATGGTATATGATTTTAGTTCCATGTCATAAACGTGAGAAGAAAATATGTATGTACAGTCGTCGCCACAATTATTTATACAAAGCAAATCAAAATAACTCATTTTGTTTTTATTGTAATCAAATGAAATTTCATACTATTGTTCTTTGCGATGTTCACGATTAGTTAACAAAAAAAAAAAATTAAAATAAAATATCACAGAGTACAAAAAAAGAAAGCTTGTTATCTTTAATTTGAGATGTATAGTGTATGTGACATGGTCGAGATAGTTGAAGTAGCTGTATGCAGGAGGCCAAGGCCCGGCACTAGAGCAAATGAATCCGAAGAGACACTTATCACGAGTATGGACAACATCCGATTGCACTTCTAAATACTAAATTGTACTGACTGTTAAAAAGGCTCTGTCCTGAAAGGAGCAGAGATTGCTACCCATGTATTTGCTTCATGTCTCTGGAAGAAAAGAAATGCAAAAACGAAGGCAATAGAGCAGATGCGAAGAGAGTCAGCCATTCAGTTGCACGCTCTGAACAATTTCCACTTTAAATATAGAAAAGAAACGAGACGTTCCGGTGGATATGAATTCTTCCCTTTTGCTAACAAACGAAGTGCAAGATCGACCCTTTTGCCGTTTTGCATATTGTGAATGGTAGTGCTTGAATCGAAAAAAGGATAAATTTTTGCTGGCATTGTTACACGACTTTTCTGAAAACTCGCAGAACAAAGTGAACAATCGTGAGAAAAAGCATGTTAGTCTAGTCATCTGGTAGTTTGCCTAAAACAAATTGGGGTGTAGTTTTTTTTTAAGTGTAACTTTTATAGCGACGACGCATCGATGGGTAGTGAATCGACAAAATATACCTATTTGTTCTGCCACCCAAATCAGAGAAGCGCTCGCGTCGCTGTGATACAGGCTCATATATTTGTATTGTACATAATTTTTAAATTCGGTTTTTTGGCCATAACTTCTAAACTATAAGGAATTTCGGATTTTTGACGAAATTTTTGCCCCCCCCCCCAACAGTAGACACCCCCATGCCCGTGGGCGTAGGAGCATCGATCCCCACTATTTTTATACTCCTCAGTCTACTTTTTTTTGTCTTTATACCCTAATTTCTTTAAAAATTCGGTTTTTTGGCCATAACTTCTAAACTATAAGGAATTTCGGATTTTTGACGAAATGAGTGAGAGGGAGGGGATAAAAAGCTAAATCTTTAACTACAAAATCCAGTATGCAGCCTTAACAAGATTTTTAAAAGTTACACTTTTGACGCGCGGTAATCTTAGCACGCATTTAATTTTTTTTTATTAATGTTTTTTTTTGGGGTACTGATTACAAATTTGGGTTTTTGCCCAAAAAAAAATTGTGTTGAATTGACCAAAAAGATTTTTTTTTCAATATTTTCAAAACGGTTAATCCTAGTGAAAAATTTTCTCAGACAAAATGGAAGGTTTGGAGCCGTTCAATGAACAGGTTGACGCCACATTTCCGTATCTTGAATACTTTTCGAGATACATATTCTCACTTGAAAAAGACTGTTTTTCATGTTTCTATTTTTTGCGTTTTTGCAAGAAACAAATTCGTTCTTCTTATGTATTTTGTCAAATAACGGAAAAAAATACTTGCTATGAGAAAAATGATAAGGGATAAATTTGTTGATAAGGTTAATAAGTGATGAATTTGTTGATAATTTAATCTGCTTTCATTTGAGATAAGTGAGATGCGTGTAGAAAATGTAGTTACATACGAGTGGATAATGACAAAACAAATTTCCTTAAAAACCGACTGCGGAAAAAAATGGTGAACATAATTTTATAAATAACTTAGGGCCTTTTTGAAAGTACAGTAGACTAGTGAAAACGTGAACATCGAAAACTTGAACTATTCAGGAACATGGACATTTTTTTTGCATTACTGACTCTAAAATTTGAACAGTTTTTACCGTATGTTCAAGTTTTAGAGTCATTAATATAACCCGCTTCTAAAACTTAAACATTTTAACAGTGTGTTCAAGTTTTAAAGTCAGTAATGGAACCTGGCTCTAAAACATGAAATTTTTTTATATGTTCAAGTTTTATTTATCTGACTAAACTATTTGATTTTTCTGCGAACTTAAAAGTTTACCGTCTGCGCGAGCTCTTAAGTGCAATTTAAGTGATGGCGCCCCGTAAACGAGAATTGTTGAATTGTTTAAACCTTGCAAAGAAGGGAGGAATTTTTGGCGAATTGAAACCCGGAGCAAGCATAACATTTCTGGCTAAGAAATATAAAGTGACAAAGTAAACAATATGCCATATTAAGAAACAAAGTAGTTCGATTTTATCTGCGATTTCATCAACTTATACTGGACAAGGAAAAAGGAAAACGCTGTGACAACTTGAATTTCCTAAAACAGAAGGATTATTATACAATTGGTTTCTTGACCAGAGGCGTCGACACATACTCATAACTGGAACCATCTTGAAGGAAAAAAAAAAGTATTTTCACCAAAAGTGTAGAGATGCAGATCGTGGAAACTTTAACGCCAGTGACGGTTGGCTACAAAAATTCAAAATTCAATATCTTAAAATCGCAAGCGAAACTATATCATCAAAGTCAGAATTGGTTGAACCCTTTAAACAAATTTTTTTGACAAAATTAGAAAGTTAAAACTAGAAACAAATCAGATCTACGAGGGCGGTTCATTAAGTACCCGTGTTTGAAGACAGAGGACGTTCCTGAGTGAAGTTACGAGTAGTGTTATCATCGTGTACTGCCATCTATTAGACGACGCTAATACAAATTTCAGACTGATTGATAGATTAGTTTCGATTTGGCAGCCATCCAAGTGAGACATGTTTCGTGATTTTCGCTAAGATAGAAAAAGAGCAGTATCGTTCGGTAATTCGCTTTTTGTTTTTGGATGGGAAAAAATGCGAGGAAATAAAAGCAAAGTTGGATGCTGTTTATGGGAACACGTCGCCATCTATGACCACAGTTAGATGTTGGTTCAACGAATTTAAACGTGGGCGAACATCCGTTTTTGATGAGGAGCGACCAGGACGCCCGGCAGACGTGGTTACCGAGCAAATCATTGAAAAAGTCCACGACATGATTCTCGCTGATCGACGAACGAAAGTGCGCGAAGTAGCAGAGGCCGTAGGTGTGTCGACCGGAACGGCAATTAATATTTTACATGATAAGTTGGCGATGAAAAAAATGTCGGCTCGATGGGTGCCGCGATTGCTCACGCTGGAGAACAAGCGGATACGGCTGTTAACTTCGAAGCAGTGTTTGAGGCAATTTAAGCGAGATCCGAAGGACTTTTTGCGTCGAGTTGTCACCGTTGATGAAACCTGGATTCATCATTACACACCAGAAACTAAGCAACAATCAAAACAATGGATTTCTCCCGGTGAATCTGCACCCAAGAAGGCGAAGACGGTCCCATCGGCAGGTAAAGTCATGTCGACGATTTTTTGGGATGCGAAGGGCGTCATCCTCATGGATTTTTTTAGAAAAAGGAAGAACGATCAGTGGACAATACTACAGTGAGTTATTGAACCGCTTCGACAAAAAATTAAAGGAGACACGGCCGCATTTGGCGAAAAAAAAGGTGTTGTTTCATCACGATAACGCACCAGCGCATTCGTCTGGTGTTGCCGCCGCCAAACTGCATGAATTGCGTTATGAATCGCTGCCGCACCCCCCGTATTCACCCGATCTGGCTCCCTGCGACTTTTTCTTGTTCCCTAACCTGAAGAAATGGCTCGCGGGAAAAAAATTTAGCTCAAACGAGGAAGTCATCGCCGAGACAGAGGCGTATTTTGGAGAGTTCGAAAAATCCTATTTTTTGGAGGGGTTAAAAAAATGGCTGCAACGTTGGGAGAAGTGTATCCTTCTAAAAGGAGACTACGTTGAGAAATAAAAAACATTTTTTTGAAAAAATTGTGTCTTCATTTCTAACACGGGTACTTATTGAAACGCCCTCGTACAATGCCGATGAAACAGGGCTATATTGGAAGTTGTTGCCCAATAAAACCTACGTTGGTGCACCGGAAAAAAATGCTCCAGGCCGGAAAACGAAAAAGCAAAGAATTACTGTGTTGCTCTACTCAAACGCTTCAGTGACACGCAAAGTAAAATCGTTTGTGATTAGTAGAGCGAAAATTTTTCGCTGCTTTGAAAATTGTACACTTCCGGTTGAATATAAACATTCCACTTCAGCCTGGATGACTGCGGTTATTTTTCATGAATGATTTCATCACTCTTTTGTATCTTCTATTTTTAATGGTGGCGGTTCTGTTATTTAAAAATAAATTTGTAGGTTTGCCGAATTTCTGCTGAAAATAACATATCCGATCAAGCACTTCTTATCATCGACGATGCTCCTCGACATCCTCCTGAATCAGAGTTGTGAAGTGATGATGGGAAAATTACAGCTGTCTTCATGCCACCTAATGTTACGCCTTTACGCCAGTCGATGCACTAAAACGTTATAAGGATTACTAAACTTTTGTATAAAACAAGTCTTCTCTCATTTGTTGTTGCTAAAGAATATTCGTTGATAGACGCTTTCAGGAAATTGAATTTGAAAGACGCTCTCTGGCTGGCTGGCTGCACGATGCATCGAACAAGATTGAAAAGGATCTCATTGTTAAGTGCTGAAAACTACTTTTACACAGTGAGGATTTTTCTAGCGAGGATGACATAACTCCAGCAATTCTTCGTGAAGGATTGATCGAAGACGCCACGGTATCAGCAAAAAATAACCTCGTTTATTTATTGAATTTGTTTTACTCCCAGGTAGAAATTAATTACAAAAAAAAACCCGTATGTTAAGTTCCTTCTACCATGGGGAAACACAAATGTTGACGTGGAAAGATGGGCAACGGAAATCCAAACAGATGAATAGGAGGATGACGGTTTATCTGACCCCGAAACCACCACCCAGGAAACGGTGGGCCGCCAAATTACCGACGCAGAATCTATTTAATTATGCAACAAGTTGTTGTTGTTGTTTCCTGGGCTGAAAAAAATTTAATACTGTGACATCACGACCCTTGAAAAATTAAGGCAAACAGCAGTGATTGTTAACTCCGCGCGGAGCAAACAAACACAATTGGCACTATTTTTTTTAGCCTAATACACATTAATTCTATACTTCGTACATGTGTATGTATGCGGTTAATGTTCTGAATAAATAAATAAAATAACTAAAACTTAACAAAAAAAAACTATCCAATAGCTTTAAAGTATCTTAACTTGAACTCGCCTGGTATTTATTAATTCAATTTTTCGCGAGTCTATTGTACATTAAATTTCTTAAAATTTTATATCTGTACGTCTGAGAAATAACTCTTCAAACATTCGATTTTTTTAAATGAAAAATTGTCGCTTTAGTGTCTAGTTTGCCTAAAACAAATTGAGGTGTACATGGTTTTGATTTTTTTCCTATTTATGTTTTTTGTGGTGCAGACTACGGATTTGTGTTTTTCTCCCAAATTTTTTTTTTTTTGTAAAATTTGAGTTAGAGCTAAAAAACCGAAAAAATCTCCCTCCTTTCTTGAAAATATTTGACAATGTGATTAAAGAGTTTTAATTTATTTTGAAATTTAGCGAAAAACTTTTGGATTTAAAATCTTTAATTTTAAATCCGAAAGTTTTTTTTTAATAGTTCGATAAAACAGATTAAGGCAACTTTTTCCGTATTTAATGGTTTTCGAGATATACGCACTTGAAAAAGACTAAAAAGAGGCAAACCTTGACTTTTCTGATGTATTTTCTAAGTGAGAGTATTTCGAAAACTGTTGAAGATACGGAAAAAGTGACGTCAACTTTTTTATTGAACTGCTCAAGATCTTCCATTCTGTCCTGGGAAATTTTTCACTAAGGTTAACCGTTTTGAAAATATTAAAAAAAAAATTGTTTTTTGGCTATAACTCAAATTCCACGAACAATTTCTGGCGGAAAAACCTCAGATTCGTAATCAGCAGCCCGAAAAAACATAAATAGGAAAAAAATCAAAGCTACAACCGAATTTGTTTTAGAACAATTCCTATAAGCACTTAATGACTATACTATTTTATATATCGAAAACCTGAGAAGAGACTTCGCGGAGAAACCTGGAAGAAGTCAAAATAGAATGGTACTACAAACGACAAGAGTGTTTTATGGTTGTAGACATTCATCGGAGGACTAATGAAAAATTCGAATGTTTGGTTTGTGGTAGACGAGATAAAATGAAAGGAACCGCTTTATTCATGAACCAGAAATGTGTGTAGATATTACATGAATAAAACGTGGAAGTGAAACTGTTTAGAAAGTAATAAAGTGGCGGTATCCTGTTTAGTTGAGAATTTACTAGGTTATAACTTTATCTTCGTTTGCATGATGTAGTGTTTTCACGGGCTAATCAAATTTAACAAAGTTAAGCATTCTGGTTGTTGGCAAATTTATGAAGCTCATAACTCTTCCCATAAGATTTGACTCTACATAATACTTTCCCTATTGGAGCACTACTATTAATTGTTTCCTTTCATTCGGAAACATGTTTTAATTGTGGTAATATGGAGTTGGCTTTAATTGAATTCACAGATAATATCATAACCCAATACTCAATCGCCCTAAGTGTCACCACAGACTGTCGAACTCGAACGCGAATCTGGTACAAGTGGACCGGTATTTTTCACACTTATAGTATGTGAAGTGCGTGTGTCAGAGGACATTTGTACCAGGTTCGTGTTCGAGTTCGGCAGTGTGTGGCGACACTAACCCCTAGTGTGGCATAGTGCGTCAATTATTCAATGTGGCTTAGCTGACGTTTCATTGGCATAGAGCAGTTTCGGACGACGCACGTTGCCAGCAAGCACCCCCTGCTCCCATTTAGCCGCCTACCTGCGATACGTCGGGAGATTTTGTGGCGTGTTATTTCACCACAGAGGGAAGACAACACAAACATTAATGGCCACGAATGCCGTGGACGGAACTTGAATCCGAAGATGCCCGTGGGGACGGAGCCTAAGGTAGCTCCGTGAAGGCCGGGCTGTGCCATCTGGCGAAGAAAAAGGCTCCTCAACGCCTATGCTTGCTGTAGCTCAGTTCGGGAGACGTGGGCGGGGTTTTCGCCGCTCGTTGCCCCTGTTCTTTACGTATTAACAAAAATTCATAGACATAGGGAAAACAACGCAAACAGTGGAGGTAAAAATGAGGAATGATAAAAAATGAGGCGATAAAGATGGAATGGTTGGCGGACGGCGTTCGCATCAGGGTCCAGGCATAATGGGACCCTCGGCCCTTGGTTTCACCGACAGATCCTTTCTCATCAGGTGCTGCCATAGATCTGCCGGTGGGAGCAGCACTACCAGACCAGAATATGGTTCATTACAGGATTTTCGTCCCGCAGAATTTAGCCATTGTCGCAAATGTATGGCGATAATGCTACCCTTAATTGGACAAAGGACATACGTATAAAAAATCCTACTATGAAGAAAGGCTTTCACTGAGGATTGACATGTTGGATGTCATAGCAAAGGAGACATTGACAACATTTTATGTCTAAGACTATTAATACACTACAACAGTCTTTGGTAAAAGATATTATATAGAAGTTTTATTAAAACTTCTTTTATAAAAGATATTTTATCATAAAAAATTTCTCTCTACATTACGTAAGGTATTTTATAAAAGTTTAAAAAAATGTAATTCATGGTGATCGTATTGCAGCAGCCCCACGTCGGACCCTGGCCGATTGGATCATTGTCCTCGAATTTTCTCGGATTAAGTGACCGCGTCCTCCAATTTTGGACGCCCAGCAGTTGTTCGGCGTCTACTGAGTCTTTCCAGCGAGCTCTCGGTCTTCCTCGCAGCCTTGCTCCGTCGACCGCTCGTATATTGAATATTTTCATAGGCATACGTTTGTAATGGACGGTTTGATGGGCATCCGAAGATTCCCGTGAGAACGGAGCCTAAGGTAGCATAATGACCGTGAAGGTCGGGCCGTGCCATGCGGCGAAGAAAAGGGCCCCTCAACGAGCTAAGCAGCGGCCTATGTTTGCTGTAGCTCAGTTCGGGAGACGTGGGCGGGGGTTTTGCCCCTGTCCTTAACGTATTAATAAAAATTCATAGGTACGAAAATACGAACAGAGGAGGTAAAACTGGGTAATCAAAAAATTGAGATGATAAGGATGGAATGGTTGGCGGACGGCTCACTTGGCGGATTTACGTGGACGAAACGTCAGAAACGAGTGTCGAAGCGAATTTTACTGACGCGGAAATAACACATACGCCGTTGTATTACACGAGGTCCGTTTAAAATTCGACAGCATATGTGCGAGTACTGAACGCGTAACTTCTTAGCTGACGACGGGTCCTGACGGGTACTCATCCGCCATTGATGAGTCGATGAATCCAACCACAAACACATTAAAAATATGATTTCAGTACTCGCACATATGTTGTCGAATCGTAAACGCACCTCGCGTAAACACAACGACGTGTGCAGTGTTTCCGCGTCAGTAAAATTCGTTCGATACCCTTTCTGACGTTTCGTCCGCGTAAAGCCGACTTTCGTCTAAGTCTAAACACTAGTCGCGTTTACGCGACTCGGGTAAAAATCACGCGATCGCGTATACGCATCCCGTGTATTAGAACCTTAAGGCGCGCACTACAGGGCGGTATGGAGGAGTTCCCGCGGGCTGAGGTTGGTCGCATTGTAGTCGCCTGTAAATTGTTGGAGATTTTTTATAAAAGAGGTTATTTTTCGAGCAAGAAATATGAAGACTTCCAGAAAGTAGAAATTTTACAATCTGCTAGATAAATACTTTAATTTTCAAAACTTTCATAGAAACTCTCATACGTGGAAGTTTAAGTGTATAAAACTAGAATATGTACATATACGTACATATATGTATTATGTATTACAGTAGAAAGCATATAATGTACGTACAATGTCTCAATAAATTTGTCTCTACTCGTATAACATGCAAGGGCATACCCGTCAAGGGGTTTAAACGACTTAATTAATTTAGACCACGATTAATTATCCCCAACGAATTTTCAAACGCACACTTACGTTCTGCCCGTACCAAAAAAAAGATAACACTGAAATAGTGTTATAGAAATAGAACTTGGCTATTTTATATGAAATCACCATCAATAAATCTTTGGTTGCTTCCACAAATTTCATTCTCTCCAACTAACTGGCTTGCAGCAAGGATGAAAATTGTCCTTCTATCGTTTGCCATATGTAGAACGCTATATATTCGGACGATACTAAATATTGTGGTTGGAAGGATACTGGCATTTTGACTATCCGTGCATGAAACACCACAGATCCAGTTATAGGATTAAATGATTCTCAAAAAAAAAAATGTTTGCTTGAGATAGGAACGCTCGATATATCATAGGATAAAAGTTTATTGCATTGAAAATTTTCAGGGACTCTATGAGATGCAGAGGCATTCGCTGGCTTTCGGTTGGTAAAGGAATTATTGGATTGTAGTTGCCAGTGAATTTCTGTTGTATTTTTTTGCTGCTATTTTCACATTCAATTTATTTAGTTGAGTTTGTTTTTCCAAGAGTTAAAACTTTGTCCTAGTTATTTAGAAGCTGTAAACGTATAGAGTTAAAGTTGTTAAGTTATTTAGTTAATTGAGTTTTATCATTTGTCATTTAATTTCGTGTGAAAAGTTGTCATCTCAGTTGTGATCACTCCACTTGTCTGTTGAAATGAATATGGGGTACTTTAAGCGCGATTCACACGGTACGACTTATGAATTGGGAAATATATCAGTACTAAAGAGCTCTTCATCGTGAACATGAAAATGAAAATTAATATTTTCCACGATGAACAGCTACGTAAAAAGCTGTTCTGTCAAAGCAAGGTGAAAATACTTTCCCCGTTTAGGCCGACCGCATCTTGGACGTAGGCGGGGCAGCGCAACGCGCACATGGCATTGTTGTTGTAATAATTGTCAAAATCTGATTTTACAACAACAATGCCATGTGCGCGCTGCGCTGCCCCTGCGCTGCCCTGCCTACGTTCAAGATGCGGCCGGCCTAAAAGTCGCGTCTATAATTTTCCGTGAACAAACGACAATCCCAATCATTTTGCACTGAAACGTCACTTCACAGTGAACTGATTTTCAGAATGCAAATGTAATTCGAACGTGAACAGCATCGTGGAAAAAAATATCGTAGTAAATTCGGCATTTCCTTGTTCTCTTTCATGTTCAATCGTTTACACTTGCTGTGAAACGTGATGAATTCCATTCCACGATGAAATATTTTTTTCACGATGTATTGAACGGGGAATTGAAAAAACAAATATATGAAATCCCAAAACAAAACTGTGAAAATAGTTTCAAACTGTAGTTTATTGAACTCTCCATTGTTTCAAATATGTACATTCCCCGAACGTAGAAATTCATTTTCATACATTTCTAAAAAACCTTTTTGTTTCATTTTCTCGTTCACGGTGAAGTGTGAAGAACCTTTAGTAAGTTTAAGGGTGGCAGGGCTCCGCGTGGTGAAAAGATAAACTAACGAAATTTTAGGAGGTTGCTCTTTGATCTACCCTAACCAATTTGATCGCTGAGCCCGATAAGTCTATTTTTGTGTTTTTTTTTTTACAACGATTTAAAATGGAGACGCCGATGGAGGTAGCGAATGTAGAAGTAGAATGTGAACCGCGTAGTGTGATACGTTTTTTGACCGCAAAAAAATTATCCGCCAGTGAAATTTATCGAGAATTATCGTCTGTATACGGTGAGCAGTGTATGAGCCTTCAAATGGTTACGCGTTGGCGAAGAGCGTACCTAAACGGAAGAAAAGAACTCCATAACGAAAAATGCAAAACAGTTTTCTCCGCATGCAAGGTGTTAGCGACAGTGTTTTGGGACTATCGAGGTATTGTTTTGATTGATTATCTCGACAAAGGCAAGACTATAAATGCAGAGTACTACTGTGGTGTTTTGGATCGTTTACGAAAAGCAATCAAAAACAAACGGCCAGGTTTGTTGAGTCGCATAGTGTTTTGCATTCATGATAATGCTCGTCCGCATTCTGCCCGTTTAACCCAAGAAAAAATGGCCTCATTTAAATGGGACGTTTTTGAGCATCCTCCTTATTCCCCTGACTTGGCCCCAAGTGATTTCCACCTTTTCCCAGCGATGAAAACAGCGTTTGACGGCATACGATTCGACACGACAGATGACATCACCGAAGCAGTCACAGCGTACTTTAAAAATTTGAACGCAAAACATTTCGACGTCGGAATTATGTAGATACAGAAAATGTATTGAGAGAGATGGCGACTTTGTAGAAAAATGAAAAAATGTCTGAATTTTCCGAAAATGACCTTGTTTTTTTGTTTTGACCACTCCTTCCCCCCTAATCGGACCCTTAAACTTACTTTCTGACTGACTCGTATTATGCTTGAGATGGAAATTTTGAGCATCTCATCAATGCTGAATAGCTGCTTAATCCCCGATCAAGACTTGATCGAAGAAGAATTTTATTTAATTCTTGCTCATTAGATGAAAGATAATAAAAACTTTGATTAAAAACTGTCCCCAGACCTTTACTTACTATTTTCTCCAAACCCCTAGTGGGACAGAAGTGCGTTAACTAACCCTAAGTGGCTTAGTTGACGTTTCATTAGCATTCATCGGGTTACTGCAAGAATAAGCTAACTACATTTTTGCCATTTATGAGTTAAGTGCAGTTTCGTGCATAAAAAGGGCTCTACTATATACTGTCAAAGTCAGGAAAAGGTCTAATGCCAGTAAGAGGGTGATCCGTTAGGGTCAAAAAACAGTTAAGTTACTTTCGACTACTTCGAACTCCACCAAAGTATGATAAGAGCACTTATAGTATGATAGTCTTGTACACCTCAGATATATTTCTGGATCTGCAAAAACAAGGTAAGTGTCACTTATCTTAATTCACTGTATAACCTAAGGCAGTTCCAAGGGTTTATATTAGAACAAACAAACTATCCCCCACTTGACTTATTTTTAAAGTTTCATTTTGGATAAAATATTCAAAAATACGTAAAACTAGAGGCACTTAACGTATTTTATTTGCGTTGGCTTGTAATGTAGCGTACTTTTGACCGCGGGCTTGGCGTGGATCTTGCCCTGGCTGGACTAATTAATCTGATGTCAACAACCAAATTGGAGGTATCCTTTGAACGCGAAAGTAGGGACACTCCGCAAGGTGGTGTGGTTTCTCCCTTTCTTTGGAACATAGCGGCCAATACGCGGCTTTGGACCGGAAGAATTTGCAGAAGACCAAAAGCGTCTCCTCATTTCCACTGTTTTATTAATTTTGGTGTGGTGCGATGGTGGTTGCGAACCATTTGGTTTGCCATGTGGGTCGAGCTTTAGTGAAGTAAAACAGAATGCCTTAACTATTTTGGCAAACTGGGTTAAAAACTGAGGTCTCACTTTTAACCCAAAAAAGCCGAGCTCGTTCTATTCACAAGAAAACAAAATCTGCTTCTGTTGAACCTCCTGTCCTGGAGGGGGTGACATTATCCTTAACGGACAAGGCGAGATTTCTAGGCCAGTACAAAACCTAGGAAGCTAACTGGAGGCCGAATATTCAGAAACACGCCAACAAAGCAACCATAGCACTCGTTCGCTGTAAGAAGACCATAGACGAAAATTTTGGTCTGCAAACAAAAGTGCCCCATTGGCTTTTTGAATCGGTCCTGCGCGCCATATTGGTTACTTGGTGGTCCAAAATATTGGTGGACATGCGTAACTTAAACCGTGGGAAATAGATGACCTGGCGGCCATAATCCCTTTTGTAAAGAAATGGCTGCAAGAGCGACGAAGGTGTCAGTGCTGGTGTCTTTGCCGATTGCTATGTCTTACCGCCCAAACTACTGCAGTGTCTTCTAGGTGGAGGTTCATGCAATAAACGAGTAACTGGCAGTGTTGTTGTGACTCGAGCGAAATATCATAATTGTGAGAGATGTTGCAATTTATACAGACAATTAAGCCGCTGCGAAACCCCTTGAATCCAACTTATAATCGTTAAAAATCGTTGCAGAGTGTCGGTAATGTCGTATTGAAATGGAGAAGTTCTTCAATATTGTGTTATGCTGGGTACCCAGCCCTATCAGTTTCACTGGTAACTGTACAGATGACGATTTCACTAGAAGAGGGACTTGTAGCGGTCAGAAAAGGAACAAAAACATCACTGCTATTATTGCTTTACCTGGGCCCTATTGCACCAACCACTTATCACTTGCATTTAATCAAATTTTCGAAAAGTAAATTGATAAGTGTTTTTTGCTTATCAAATATTATTTGAGTTTCTCTGTTTGGTGCAACAGAAACTTAACTTAGCATAAAATTTGATAATAAAAAATACCGCTGGATAAAATTTCAACTGGCTTAAAGTCAAATGATTTAAATATTCAAACCAGTAGCCATGGATTCTGGAATAAAAGTATGACTATACTTTAGAGTACAAGGAAATAAGCGTTGTAGGTGTAGGTAGGCCATTAAAAGCGGTGTATTTCAATATCTAAAATCCTACAATAAGCAAAGGCCAATGAGTATTCGAAAGAAAAGCTTAAAATTTGCTAAAGTTATGCAAAAACAACATCATTCGAGCAGATTTCCATTACTATAAGTCATTACCACCATCGAAACTCGAAACAGATACGATTCAAGGCTAAAAATGAGAAAATCAGTGATGACTAAAATCAATTCCTTTTTTAAATTCGAATATTATTCTTTTGTGTGCAAACTAGTAAATACAATTAAGAACGGCTACCAACCCAGGACTAGCCTTTGTAAGGATTAGGGTGGAAACATCATCAGCGACACCGATGGCACAAAGGATGGGCCTCTTATTTTGAAGAGCTTCTGCACCTACCATCTAACATCCCCACACAAGAAGCTCTCCACGATATTGTTGATCTAGTCCCACCCATGCGATCCCCGATAGTAGAGGAAGTTGATCTCGCGTTGCGGTCAATAAAGCGAAATAAAGCGCCGGGCGCTGACGAAATTCCAACTGAACTGCGAAAATGCGGTGGAACGGGTCTAGCTTGCCATTCATCAATTACTCCAGCGAGTATGGGAGGACGAGGAGATCCTAGACGATTGGCGCAGAAGCATCATCTGTCCAATCCACAAAAAGGGAGATAAACTGCGGTGTGAGAACTACAGGGGCATCACTAGTTTGTACGTCCTTTAAAATTTTTACCGAAATTCTGGAAAATAGAATAAAACCGTACGCAGAACGAATCATTGGCGAATATCAAAGCGGTTTCAGACCTGGTGGCTCCACAACCGATCAGCACTTTATAGTCAAACTGATACTCCAGAGGTTCTGGGAATACAACGTAAACGTATACCAAATCTTTGTCGACTTCAAGCAGGCATACGACAGTATCGATCGTGGAGTACTGTACAACATCATGCTGCAATTTGGTATACCAGCAAAATTAGTGCGACTGACAAAGATGACGATGACCAACTCCGTCTCACAAGTCAGGATCCAGAATAGACTTACTGATCTGTTTGAAACACGCACTGGTCTGATACAGGGCGATGAACTGGCACTGACGCTCTTCAACGTAGCACTGGAATACGCTATTCGGGCTACGAATATGGACAACAGCAATACGCTACTCATCAAGTCGACATAATTAGCAGCGTACGCCGACGACATCAATATCATGTTCGAAGATTGGCCGATGCAGAAGAACTTCTGCATACGCTCGATACCGCTGCAAAAGACGTTGGACTACGTATCAACGAGGGTAAAACTAAAATAATGATGCAATCGACGACAAGGACACCTGCACAACCGAGCATCAATGTGGGGGACCTCAACATCGAGTTCGTGAACGACTTCATATACCTGGGGGGTTGCAACTTGTCAAGGGACGCCAACGAAACTGACGAAATCAACCGACGGATACAGTTAGCTAATAAGACTTTTTTCTCGGTTCTCTCCATAATGAAATCGAAGCATGTGTACAGAAACACGAAGCTCCGCATGTACAAAACCATTATACAACCAGTGCTATGCTACGGCTGCGAAGCATGGACCCTAAAGCCCGGGCCTCACCTATCCGATCATACTCCGATCATGCAGTCGAACTAGTTTATGAGAAGGAAATGGTATTGGGTTTCGAACGGAGTATGATTGGACGCGTATCAGAAAAGTGTGAACTAAAGCCCGGGCCACAACGCGTCCGAAATCCCATATAATTTCCCTCTCATATACTCGTCCGACTGTATGATTGGAGTATGATCGGATAGGTGTGTCCCCGGCATAACTCAAGCCTCCGGAAACATGCTAGACACATTTGAACGTAAAGTTCTACGGCGAATTTTCGAGGCCGTTTGGGATCGAGATGGATGGCGCATTCGGTACAACCATGAGTTGTATGAACTGTACGATGAGCTGGAAGTCGTCAAACTATAACGACTTCAATGGGCAGGGCATGTACAAAGAATGGACGATAACCTCATGCCAAAGATAGTGATGAATGCAAAACGAGTTGACGGAGCGAGACTGCCTAGATGACCGAGATCTCGTTGGGAGAGCTCAGTATTTGTGGACGTCGAGCAGCTACTGGGCTTTCAAGATTGGAGGACACGGTCACGTGACCGAGATAATTGGAGGACAACGATCCAGGCGGCCAACGCCCGACGTCGGGCTGTCGCGCCACGATTATGGTGATGATTCTTTTGTGTATTTTATGTTTTTTTTTCTCAAATAAAGTTGGATTATATTGTATTTGTATTATATTACTTCGAAGTTACTACAACAAATCTAACTTCTTTAAAATGGCTACAAACAATTCGATAAATACCTAAACTGTGTAAATTGTACTGCAAAAAAGGTGAACTGCAAAAAAAACATGTTTTTGCATTATAACTTTATTTTTTTTTAACTAGGTAGTGGTATGGGACGTGAACGCTATTTGAAGTTAACTGGAACATTTCCTCCACTGACTGAATTTTAATTTAATTTGAAAACTTCAAACTCGATTATCTCAAAATTAGAAAAAATGTGAGTATGCTTGTTTCTGCAGTAACCCGACGATATATGTAACAAGTTTCGAGTTATGCCTGTTGCTAGCATACATTATCATCGTGGCGCTACTGTCGACGTCGGGCCTTGGCCATCTGTGTGCCAGCATACACCTCCTACCAATTTAGCTACATTTTTCCGACAAGTTGGGAATGGCTGTGACCTATCGTTATGCCCTACTTATCACATGGGGAAATATCCATATGGACGACGGGAATCGAACCCTCAAAAATACGGTATGATATTCAAGTTTCAAAGTACGAATTATGTTTCAGTGAAAATTGGAAGTTTGGTTGACTTATGGTTTCATTCTACATACGAACTTAGTATGCGTCTGTAGCTTAGCTTGACAACTCGCCATGAATTTTTGTTGCCACTCGAAACAATGTCGGTTGAAGGTTCGCGTCCCTCACATTTTTCTTGTCCACTTTTGGTATAATGTTTTCCGGACCCCACTTGAAAAAAAAAATTTGGGGAATTACACCGACTGGTATAACAACAACTGCCATTCGTTGTGTTGTTTGTTAAATAAAACTAAAGAATTACGCAAAAACATGATTTTCCGCTGGAAAATGTAAGTGTAGTGTAGCGAACATCGAAATATTTTTCCTTTTTCTTTTTTCATTTTATACGACGTCTACATGCGTACGTGTATCTCATGGAAAGCTGTATCTTCTCATCATTGTGTCCCTCATCAATATTCTTGAATTATTGCAATCATCAAGTTGTTAATTTTAGAACGCCATTGCTGAATTTGTATTTGATCATCTCCGAAACTTGCATAAGGTGAACGTTTTGTTTAAATTTTTTCTCCGTTTCCAAAAGTAAAAAGATAAATTATCTCATCCTGTATAAATTTGTTATTTTAAGAAATGCGTCTAATAGAAAATCCCATGAAAAACGGCTAATTTTCAGAGCCGAAATGTCTGCAGGCTTCCGAGTGCGGATAAATCTTTAGTCTGGGAATTGTATGTATTGTATTTCGGTTGTATCTAATGCTGCGTTTACAAGTGAACGTTCAATATAACACTCAAAAATTGCATTGAAAAGCACCAACAAAAAAAGATGCATTTCTGTTATCACATCATCATTGTGGCGCGACAGCCCGACGTTGGGCCTTCGCCGCCTGGATCGTTGTCCTCCAACTGTCTCGGTCACGTGACCGCGTCCTCCAATCGTGGAAGCCCAGTGGTTGCGCGGCGTCCACATATACTGAGCTCTCCCGACGAGATCTCGGTCGTCCTCGCAGTCTCGCTCCGTCGACTCGTTTTGCGATCATTACTGTCTTTGGCATGCGATCATCGTCCATTCGTTGTACATGCCCTGCCCATTGAAGTCGTTGTAGTTTGACGATTTTCGAAACTTCCAGCTCATCGTACAGCTCATACAACTCATAGTTGTACCGGATGCGCCATCCATCTCGATCGCAAACAGCCCCGAAAATTCGCCGCTGAACCTTACGTTCAATTGTATCTAGCATGTTTCCGGAGGTTTTAGTTAGGGTCCATGCTTCGCAGCCATAGCGTAGCATTGGTCGTATAATGGTTTTGTACACGCGGAGCTTCGTGTTTCTGTGCACATGCTTCGATTTCATTATGGGCCGATCCGAGAAAAAAGTCTTATTAGCTAACTGTCGCTTGATTTCGTCAGTTTCGTTGGCGTCCCTTGACAAGTTGCTACCTGGGTTGCAGTTGTGAAGTCATACACGAAGTTAATGTTGAGGTCCCCCACCCCACATTGATGCTCGATTGTGCAGGTGTTCTTGTCGTCGATTGCATCATTATTTTAGTTTTACCCTCGTTGATACGTAGTCCAACTTCTTTTGCAGCGGTATCGAGCGTATACAGAAGTTCTTCTGCATCGGCCAATCTTCGGGACATGATATTGATGTCGTCGGCGTACGCTGCTAATTGTGTCGACTTGATGAGTAGCGTATTGCTGTTGTCCATATTCATGGCCCGAATAGCGTATTCTAGTGCTTGGTTGAAGAGCGTTAGTGCCAGTCCATCGCCCTGTTTCAGACCAGTGCGTGTTTGAAATTCTCGTAGATCAGTAAGTGTATTATGGATCCTGACCTGTGATATGGAGTTGGTCATCCTCATCTTTGTCAGTCGCACTAATTTTGCTGGTATACCAAATTGCAGCATGATGTTGTACAGTACTCCACGATCGATACTGTCGTATGCCTGCTTAAAGTCGACAAAGATTTGGTATACGTTTACGTTGTATTCCCAGCATCTCTGGAGTATCAGTTTGACCGTAAAGAGCTGGTCGGTTGTGGAGCGACCAGGTCTGACACCGCTTTGATATTCGCCAATGATTCGTTCTGCGTACGGTTTTATTCTATTTTCCAGAATTTTCATCAAAATTTTATAGGACGTTCAAACTAGTGATATGCCCCTGTTTCTCACACCGCAGTTTATCTCCTTTTTTCGTGAATTGGACAGTTGATGCTTCTGCGTCTGGGATCTCCTCGTCCTCCCATACTCGCAGGAGTAATTGATGTATGGTATCAACTAGACTCGTTCCACCGCATTTTAGCATTTCAGCTGGAATCTCGTCAGCGCCCGGTGCTTTATTTCACTTTAGTGACCGCAATGCGAGATCAACTTCCTCTACTGCCGGGGGTTGTATGGGTGGGCCTACACAGTTAAAAATCCTGGTCTATTATCAATGCTAATTGGGGTTACATATATGACGACACCAAAATTGTATTAGATTTTAATAAAATGAAAGTATTACAATTGCTTCCGTAAACTTCACTGGTTTAAATATTAAACTTTTCTGGCATTATTTTTTTAATCAAATTGTTGGTTTAAAATTTAATCTACAGATATTATAATCTATGAAAAAATATTAATTTTACTGCGTTTTTTTAACTCCTCTAAGTTTTTTCTCCATTATTTTTTTTTTTCAATTTTCTAAACTTCCAAATCCTTTATTAAACCCATCGCAGGTTAGCCAGCTAATCTTTAACTTTTTTCGCCATGGCGCAGCATCGAACCTGTGAACTCCGTGTTGTAGAGTTGCGACCTAGACCACTCGGCCACGCAGCATAATATTTTGAGCTGACTGCGAGTAGTTATAGTGAGACTTGAGACTCAAAAAATATACTTTGTGGGGTTTACCTTTTAATTAAACTTAGATTAGAAACTAATGCGAGAGCAAAAAGAACACAAAAAGGTTTGAATTGTATTAGAATTTATTACAAATTGGTTTAAAATAGAAGTAAACTTTGAATTGTATTAGAATTTATTACAAATTTGGTTTAAAATAGAAGTAAACTTGGAAAGGGTTTAGATTATAGAATTAAAATTATTAAAAATGGTGGTAGTCCAAGACCAGGTTTAAAAAAAATACCGAGATTTTTAACTGTGTAGATCAACAATATCGTCGAGAGCTTCTTGTTTGGGGATGTTAGATGGTAGGTTCAGAAGCTCTTCAAAATAAGAGGCTTATCGTTTGTTAATGCCATCGGTGTCGCTGATAATGTTTCCATCCTTGTCCTTACAGAGGCTAGTCCTAGGTTGGTAGCCGTTCTTAATTGTATTTACTAGTTTGTACGCTTGTCTGGTGTTCCTATTAGCTAAGTTTTCGTTTATATTCAGCAACTGCTCGTCAAAGTATTTACGTTTCTTACGTCTAATTATTCTATTCGATATTTGCCGTAGCTCGTCATATTTTTCTCTTCTGGCTCTGGTTCCTCGTTGAATCCATTGTCTGTAGGCCTCGTTTTTCGCGACAAGTGAATTTTTGCATTCTTCGTCGAACCAGTCATTTCGCGCTCGCCGGGCTTTATATCCCACGACCTTCTCAACGACATCCTTGATGGTACCCTTGAGTTCTTCCCAAAACCCATGGATGCCTGTGTTGCTGATGTTGTGTAGCATAGGTGATAGTCTTTCCTCAAGGGTGGTAGTATACGCAACCGCTGCAGCATCACTCAGAAGCTTATCAACCGCAAAGATTTTGGGAGGGCTGATTCTCGATTGGTGCACTGAGGAAATTCTACATTTGTAGGTCGTCTTCACCAAGTGATGATCTGAGTCGCAGTTTGCTCCTCAATAGGAGCGGACATCCATCACACTAGACGCCCATCTCCTGCAAATGAGGACGTGGTCAATTTGGTTGACGGTATGTGCGTCTGGAGATTTCCAAGTCTGCTTGTTAATGCGTCGATGCGGGAAACACGTAGAGCTTACGACTAGATTCCTGCTGCAGGCGAAGTCGATAAGTCGCTGGCCGTTATCGTTACATTCTTCATGGAGACTGTTGCCTCCCGTGGTCCCCCGGTGCCAACTTTCATTTCCGACTTTCGCGTTAAAGTCTCCCAGCAGCAATTTGACGTCATTTGTTGGAAGTGAGTCGAAGAGCGTCTCAAGGCGGGCGTAGAACTCATCTCTTACTGCGTCTTCCTTAACTTCAGTGGGGGCATGCACATTGATGAGCCAGAGATTGAAGAATCGAGTCTTAATGCGAATCGCACATAGTCGTTCATTTATGGGTTTGAAGTCAGTAATGTGTGGCTTGAGGTGATTGTTTACTATAAATGCTACTCCAAACTCCTTGGGCCCGATGGTTTGCCACTTGTGATTGTCTTATCGCCCAGACATTGGCCGTCAGCGATTTGATACACTGCCGTTACCAGGGGGCGCCCACGCGGAGGACTATGGAAAAGGTATTTTGCCCTCCTCTGTTATTACATGGTCGATATGAATTTACATGCATTTGAGTTGTTCCCATCTCTTTTTGGACTGAGACTGATAAAAATATGAGAGGAGTTTGGAGTGCATTGGAAGAATTTACAGCTTTCCGATGCCATATCCCGTCGTGGAGAATAAAACTAGTAAAAGCAAGGTATGATACCCTTCACTAGTCTATGTTGCTACGAGTATAAATGGTAAATGCAGGATGGATCAACCATTCTGTATTTATCACTTTGAAATTAGCAGTAAAACTTGTTCCGACCCGCCGTGGCAATAATTGGTGTTCGAGCTTTTTGTCGATTAAATAATCACCATAAGGATAATTTTTTTTACCGTTTTTTATGGATAATTTTCCATCCATTCGGAATATTTTCAAATTTACCTTATGGTGTAAAAAAAAACTGCTGCTATATGACGTAGTGGTCCGATTCCGTTGGTTCCGACATACCTATATATATAGCGTGCAATAGAAAGAAGGCTTTGTACAAAATTTCAGCTCGACAGCTTTAGAACTGAGGGACCAGTTTGCATAGAACCAGTCAGACAGACGAACAAAGCTTAATCGGCTCGTCTCATCCTACTGACCAAGAATATATATGGTTTATATAGCCGGAGATGCTTCCTTCTGTGCGTTGCAAACTTCATGACAAAGTTAATATACCCTATCACATCCGTGGAGGGTATAACAAATAATATCCGCACAGAAAGTATTTTATTTACACCGAAAAGGAAACCGTCATAATGGCACACCGAATCGGTGAATTTTCGCTAGATAATTTTTTATTGTGTGCTTGCGCTAAATGTACTAAAACCTTTTCAGATTACAGAAATTTAACACCCAGGCACATTACAGCTGCTCTTGCACACCCACTTTCCGGGTTCATTACAATCTGGACCCCGCGTGTCTGCTCCACCAGCTGACCATCGGGTCCCGGTCAGCCTGTTAAGAAGCCTCTCTGGGGTCATTTTCGACAAAGAAAAGGTCAAATGGGCCGTGGAGTCCTTTGAACCCTATAAAGCACCTGGCGCCGATGGCATATTTCCTGCTCTTCTGCAACGTAGCATTAGTTTCATTATCAATCCATTGATTGCCCTGTTCAGAGCTAGCTACACCTTCAGCTACATACCGCGTTTATGGAGAGCGATCAACGTGGTGTTCATTCCAAAAAACGGAAACAAGCCGGAAGAGCTACCTAAATCTTACAGACCGATAAGCCTTTCATCGTTTCTTTTAAAAACTATGGAGAGGTTATTGGATCTGCATATTCGACAGAAAATGGAATGCACGTCACCCCTGCATCGTACCCAGTTCGCCTACGTAAAAGGTAAGTCGACAGTGGTTGCCTTACACAATCTCGGAGGAACTATTGAAAAAACCCTCAATGACAAGGAAATTGCCTTGTGCGCCTTCATTGACATCGAGGGAGCTTTCGACAATACTGGCTACAGCTGCATATCTAGAGCACTTGAGCTCAGAGATATACCCACAGCCACTATTATGTGGATCGATGCCATGCTTCGCGGGCGCGAGATCTACTCAACGTTGAGTGGCGCCTTCTCCTGTGTTAATGCTGTTAAAGGTTGTCCTCAGGGAGGAGTTCTTTCCCCACTTCTCTGGTCACTAGTCGTAGACGAGTTACTAGCTAGGCTATGTGATTATGGTTATCATGCTATTGGATATGCCGATGATATAACTATTATAATCAGAGGAAAGTTTGAAACGACCGTCACTGAGGTGATGGGTGCTGCACTTGACTTAGTCCTTCGTTGGTGCACTGAAGTTGGCCTGAGTGTTAACCCTCAAAAGACCGTCTTGGTCCCATTCACACGGAGGAAAATTCTTAACTTAAGCTCGGTCAGTCTAGGCAGGACGGTACTTCAGTTCTCCACTGAAGTCAAGTGTCTGGGCATTACGTTGGACTGGAGGCTCAACTGGAGCAATCACGTCGAGACTGTCATTAATAAGGCCACTCGAATCATGTGGGCTTGCAGATCGCTCTTTGGTAAAACCTGGGGCCTCACCCCTAAAATGACTAAGTGGCTATATTTGTTGCTGGTACGACCAGTCGTGACATATGCTGCGCTAGTATGGTGGCCCAAAACGCAGCAGCGTTGCACCATACAGTTGTGTACCAAACTACAACGTCTTGCATGCCTTGGTATGGCAGGATCCATCCGTACATGTCCGACATCGGCCATTGAGGCGATTGTTGGTCTTACTCCGCTGCATATTTTTATACAGGAATCTGCGGCTCTTAGCGCTCTTCGAGTGCGTTTAACTTATGATGCTCATGTGTACAATCAGGGCCACATGAGCATCCTGGAGCGGATTCCGGGTTTGCAGATCTGTTCGAGATCAGATTACATGACTACGGAATTTTGCTTCGATAGAAAATTCTCGGTCTCAATTCCATGCCGCTCGGAATGGGATAGTGCCAACCTCTGTCCTGACCCTAGCTGTACCATGTGGTTTACGGATGGGTCAAAGACTGATCAGGGAGTTGGTGCTGGGGTCTTTGGACCGAGCACCAGGATTTCAATCGCCATGGGCGTCTGGCCCAGCATATTTCAAGCAGAGATCCATGCCATTGAGACCTGCGCCAGAGAAATTCTGCACAAGAAACTTAATGGCGCAAACATTGCTATCTGCACGGACAGCCAGGCAGCTATTAAGGCTCTTTCTTCATACAAATTTTCTTCAAAATTAGTGAAAGAGTGTTTTGATACCCTTCAGTGTCTCACAAACACCAATCGGGTAACTCTATGTTGGGTACCAGGCCATCAGGGCATTCAAGGTAACGAAGCTGCGGATGAACTCGCTAGGCAGAGCTCATCTGTGAAATTTATCGGGCCTGATCCGTACTGTGGTCTAAGCTGGGCTACAACCAGACAGCTGGTTAAGCAATGGTCCGCAAATGAAAGGTTGCGTCACTGGAATGATCTCGCTGGTCTTCGTCAGTCGAAAGATCTTATAAACCCATACGGTATCAAAGAAACTAGCCGCCTGGGCAGAGCGGACCTGAGGTTAATCGTTGGTTACCTCACGGGACACCACTGGGTAAGATATCACCTCAACAAAATGGGTCTGGCTACTGAAACGGAATGCAGACTTTGCCTGGAGGACACTGAGTCAACCAAACACCTTCTCTGCGAATGCCCGGCGGTTGCTCGTTCGAGGTTCTTGTTTCTTGGAGATTCCATCGTGAGCTCCGCGGTCGTTAAGAGCGCTCCTACAAAGAACCTACTGGCCTTCATCAGGCTGATTGGGAGTCTTTTGGATTAGTTTAAGGCTATAAGGCACAATAGATCTCATGGTCGCAGTGCCCACCTTTGGGTACCTTAGCCTGTCCTTATTTATTATTATTATTATCACCCAGGCACACATATCCTTATGCATGTACATATCAAAGTGTGAACCTCAACAAGGCATAGAAATGCAAGATATATTGACGCGCTCATACCCCTGGAGAGGTCAAGGCAATTTGTATGTATTAGCCTATTAGTACGAGTACATTTTGCTGTTTAATCGCTTTAAATTCCGTTATGCCCTGGCGCTTCTAGAAAATTTCAGGTCGAAAGCGTAGGGGACACTTTGCCAATTAAATTTGATTTGGATTTTGATTTATTTAGAATTGAAACGCTTTTCCAAAGAAACGTTATATTTACCAAGTAAATAATATCAAGTTTGCCAACAACATAAGAAAGACTGAAATGAAATTATTTCCAATTCAATTTTAAAGCAAACAAAAAATATCTCGAAACTTTTTCTACTTCAATTATTTTTCTTTTCAGTATATAACTTTTGTCACCGTCTTGTGTGAGATTCAACTTTCGTTTCGGTATTCCTGCCCTTAGTATTTTTAGGGTTTGGCGGGAAAAAAATATGGAAGTTTTTTTCTAAATTTCGCTTTATGTTTTTTGGGGTGCTGAATCCGAATTTCAACCTTGCAACCTCGAAAAGTTAATGCGTTCCGAGAAAACTGCGCGAAACAGCGAAATTACGCGAAAATCGCTTTTTTTTTCGTCTTTTGCTTACAACTTGGAACTATCGACTTTTCTACAAAGTGTCATACTACAAAAATAAACTATTAAATTTCCAATAAAAAGCCTCCAAAGCGTTTTTTTTCGTCAGAAGAACGGTGTGGGCGCCAGAGGGTGTTGAAATCTGAGAAAAAATTGAATATCGACTACTAGGTGTACAACTTTGCTTCCGCCGTTTTCCGACAGACGGCTGCATCGACGAGGGCTGGTCAAAATACGTAGTTTAAAAGTGTCACAAAGTGAGTTTGGAGGTCTGTGAACGTATCGACATCCCCGCATTAGTAAAAGTTGTCCGCATTTTTAATAAGATTCGCGATTCAAAATGTCTGTTTTCGAACCAAGTTCACGTCATTTGCGGGAAGTTTTGATCTTCTGCTTCCATTTGAAAAAACTGCAACTGAGGCTCATCGAATGCTCTCAGATACTTACGGTGAGGTTGCTCTGAGTGACAGAACCTGTCGTGAGTGGTTTCAACGTTTTAAAAGTGGCAATTTCAATGTCGAGGACAAGCATGGTGGTGGGAGAGAAAAAATTTCAAAGACAACGAATTGGAAGCACTGCTCGATGAAGATTCGTGCCAAGAAGAATTAGCTGAATCACTGGGAGTGACTCAGAAAGCCATCTCGAAACGCCTCAAGGCCATGAGCATGATTCAGAAACAAGGAAATTGGGTTCCGTACGAGTTAAAACCGAGAGATATTGAACGGCGATTATTGGCATGCGAACAACTGCTTCAAAGGCAGAATCGGAAGGGATTTCTACATCGCATCGTAACCGGCGACGAAAAATGGATTACGGTAATCCCAAGCGCAGAAAGTCATGGGGAATGCCTGGACATGCGTCCACGTCGACGGCAAAACCGAATATTCACGGCGCCAAGGTTATGCTTTGCATTTGGTGGGACCAGCTCGGTGTGATATACTACGAGCTAGTGAAACCGAATGAAACCATCACAGGAGATCGGTACCGAACGCAATTGATGCGTTTAAGTCGAGCATTAAAGGAAAAACGACCACAGTACCAAGAGAGATACGACAAAGTCATCCTCCAGCATGACAATGCTCGGCCACACGTCGCAAAAGTGGTCAAGACATACTTGGAAGCCCTGAAATGGGAAATCTTGCCCTACCCGCCGTACTCCCCCATCCAATCATGGATCGCGTCGAAAGACGCCTCCTTTTTCCGAGATGGAATCCAAAAATTGCCGGAGAGATGGGCGAAAGTTCTTGCTAGCGATGGATAGTATGATACTTTGAATAATACATCTGTAAGTACTTTTTGACAATTAAGCTCTCAATTCCAGGAAAAACGGCGGAAGCTAAGTTGTACACCTTTTTTTCCTATTACTCGGAAACTGCGCAATTTTTTACAACATTGTCGCTTAAAAACGGAAGTACATTAAATTTCCTACAAATAAGAATATCCAGCGTTTTCCCCAGATTGAACGGGTTAGATGCTAGAGCGCATTGACTTTGAGTTTTTTTGTACAAATCTGCATATTTGACTTCCTAAACAAGTTCATATTTGTAATTTTTAAAAACTAACCCCTTTCCCAATAAATATTTAAGAAACAAAGCTAAACTCTTCAAGTAATTGCAACGAGAAACAAAATATCAAATCCAATATATTTCAAAAGGAAATTAGAAATTATATTCAGGTTGCCACGACTCTGCACTGGGAACAACTATTGTGAAAATATCGTAGGCATACTGAAATTTATTGTGATAGTTACGCCAGATTCAGTTTTGACGAAGACGCTTAACAGTTGAATATTTTGGGCTGCTTCTCTTTCTTATAGGATGTGAAATGTTATATTGATAAGATACTACAGGCTGCTCATTTTGAATCGGTCTTTCATCGTAAAAAACTTTTTCATCGACGTAATACTGTTGGGTATTTTCGCAGGTTCCTTCGCAAGTTTGGCATAATTTTGAGCTAAATGTGCTAAAACTTTTACAGATTACAGAAATTTATCACCCGGACACACATACCCGTATGTATGTACATATCAAAGTGGGAACGAGCTTTCGTAGATGCGATAAACCAAACGGGTTCAACCGAACCGGATCGGCGACGCCCATTGTAAATCCGTTTAATTTCCCTAGATGCAAATATGCACGGTGGCCGTGTTCGTACGGTTACCGCTCTACGGTCTAGAGAGAGGATGGGGGCTCAATCCTCGGCGCGAACAAAAAACTGCCTGTGGTACTGATACAACTCCCACTGCGCGCCGGGCTTGTCAATATAAAGACGGCGCGGATCGGAGGAATATGCCGTCCGAAAAGTAGATATCCTATCGAAACGTCAATAAGACATAGAAATGCAGGATATGTTGATGCGCTCATACCCCTAGGGTTCCACTGTCAGCACGATAAGCTGCTTCCTCTACCTTCTGGATGGATCTTGAAGCTTTTGCACATTAAAACATGCCAAGATTCTTGCATTTTGAGGGCGGTGGATCGTGGTCCGTTCGTAAGCGCATTTTGATTGCTGCCAATAATCAGCACTCCGCTCCGACCTGACATCCAAGAGACAATTCCACCATATCTTAGAAACAGCTATATGGGGAATCTGGTTTTCCGTTCTGTCATCTGGAGAGATCCAGGTTGTTAAATGGCATCGTTTGTACTTGAACAGGGTACCGCGCCGATGACAATTAGACGGGAGCTGCAGAACTCCACGAACATCTGGCCATTTTTGTTTCGGTTGCCTAGATTGTGATTGCGCATTAGGTGTTACAACCCAAGGTTGTTAGGCCCGATTTTGGCATTGAAGTCCCCCATAATAATTTGTATGTTATCTTTGGGAGCCTTGTCGAAGGTGTCGCCGAGTCGGTGATAAAAAGTTCAGTAGGGGTGTAGCACTGAATTATTGTGATGTTTGAGGCTCGTTTAATGTTTCGAGTGTTAATTTATTTCAGGTACGCAGATTACAACATAGCGTGTATGCATTATAAAAATATTTTCACAATGAAAAGCATAGATTCGTGCCTCAAGCCGAAATTGACGTGAGACCGAGTGGCCAAATAGTGGATTTCGGTTTTTTGGAGCCCATTTCATGAGCGCTTCTATTCCCTGGTAGTGAACTGGAGAACGGTAGTTGAGGATATGCTAGGGACACCTTACCGCTGTTACACACAGAGTGAGCGCCTGCTGAAGGTGGCTACACCTTAAACGCGAAGTCCGTTTCAAAAGCCCTTTGCTCCTCCCCCTCTCAGATTTCAATGTATTTGATGAAGTACAATGTTGGGGCATTTTTCATACGAAACATACCCCCCAAATACGGGGACAATTGTCAAAATTGGTTACAAAATTCGTCTTACTTTTGCATTTTTAATTAGGTGAATGTGTTTTCATGTAGAATCTACCCAAATGGTGCCAATTTTTTTTTTTTTTTTTTGAAAATTCATTGCGAGTGTAGTTCGTGGAGCGTGCTGATTCATTCTCTCATAGTCTAAGAATGTTTTCTTGCTTGTCTTAGGCCGATCGATCGGCCAATATTATCATCGCCTGATGGATTGCATCGTGTACAGTGTCTTTCGTAGAGTTTTTTTTGACAGTGTTAGCCGCACATATTGCTGGGCTGATATTTTATGACTATCCGTCGTCCATCCATCGGTCGATAAATTGTTAATTGTATGTGATCTTTGGAATTATGGTTATAATAACATCATTCTTTTGCGACATTCTGGCCTGTATAATCACGACGATGTGAGCATCCATTTCTAGCATTGAGCGAATGTACTGATTCAGGAAAATTAGGTTAGTCCTATGGAAGATTAGCTCTATGGAATGATGACATTTTAATGCTGGACATTCACGGACGGTCCATATCCAAATTTTCCCTGGACGAAGCCAAAAATATCCACGGTTGCACCATGGATTTGACAGGGAAATTTTGGTTCGACCAGGGAAAATTTAGATTTACTACTACTCAAAATGCCACGTCAAGCGACGTTTCTCGGCGTTAGGTTCAACTTCAAAAGCTTGATGCTGTGACTGGTCTTTGGCCTTTATCCAGTCAATTCCAGTTTGTACTGAAGGTTTCTATAGACGAAGCGAATTATACTCGTATTTTTATCTCAACCTCTTGTCAGAAATATCGGTTTCACAAATTTATTTTCTAAAAATATTAACAAAAATTCTGTATTGCGGGTTCATCTTCAGAACAGACTGTATTTTGTGTTTTGCCATTTATATTGTTTTCTGATTTTCTATGCCTTCTACGGCAAGTTCCAGCCATACACACGGACAAGGTAGACAAGTTTTTGCTTCATTGTTTACAATGATGTAACGTCGTTGCAATCTATGAAATTGAGATTATTGTACACAACACCAACAATACTAACGTTGTTAAAATGCTTTTAACTAAATTAACAAACTAATTTGGGGGCACAGCAAACCACTCGTACCATGAACAGCCAAACATGAGCTTTTTGTTGGGTAAAATTAAATTTACTGTGCTTGGTAAATTTTAGTGTGCCCATAAAACTTCTAATTTACAAAGTATATTTAATATGCAAAAGAGGTCAACCTCTTTACAAGAATAATTAAAATGATTGTTAAGCAGAACAGAAGAAACAATGTAAACTTTTTATTGCACTTCAATAGAGAATTTATTGGCCATTTACCGGAAAAGGGACATAAAATGATGTAATGTCTGTAATTTTGAAACGATGAAGCGATAAATGGGGAAAAGGTTTTTTATTGTTCTATAAAAGTTTACGGAATTTAAGTTCATTTATCATTTTAAATTAACTGATATTGGTGTTAACAAGTCTAGGCATTGTCTCCCCCTGTGGTGTGGGACGTATAAGAATAAGTCACAGTCTTTCCTGGTGAGTAGCCGTGAGGTTTGTGTAACCACTCTACGATGCTGCATCCAGAGAAACTGAGGTTTAATCCCGGGCGCGTTAACAAAAACTTCGTGCGGGTACTACTATCATGCACCTCCTATCCGAGCCGTATTTTTTCTAACAAGCTCGGAACACTGTGAGAGCTCTATTTGTACCCACATGAAGTTTTTGAGCGCGCCGAGATTTGAACTCTGAACTCTAGATTAGTATGTAATTGTAATTGATAAACTGATCAGTACGTCATCAGATAAGTAAATTATGACTTTTTTACATTGGTTCGACGAAGAATGCAAAAATTCACTTGACGCGAAAAACGAGGCCTACAGACAATGGATTCAACGAGGAACCAGAGCCAGAAGAGAAAAATATGACGAGCTACGGCGAATATCGAATAGAATAATTAGACGTAAGAAACGTAAATACTTTGACGAGCAGTTGCTGAATATAAACGAAAACTTAGCTAATAGGAACACCAGACAAGCGTACAAACTAGTAAATACAATTAAGAACGGCTACCAACCCAGGACTAGCCTTTGTAAGGACAAGGATGGAAACATTATCAGCGACACCGATGGTATTAACAAGCGATGGGCCTCTTATTTTGAAGAGCTTCAAAACCGACCATCTAACATCCCCACACAGGAAGCTCTCGACGATATTGTTGATCTAGGCCCACCCATTCAACCCCCGACAGTAGAGGAAGTTGATCTCGCGTTGCGGTCACTAAGACGAAATAAAGCGCCGGGCGCTGACGAGATCCCAGCTGAACTGCTAAGATTCGGTGGAACGAGTCTAGTTGATGCCATACATCAATTACTCCTGCGAGTATGGGAGAACGAGGAGATCCCAGACGATTGGCGCAGAAGCATCATCTGTCCAATCCATAAAAAGGGAGATAAATTGCGGTGTGAGAATTACAGGGGCATATCACTAGTTTGTACGTCCTATAAAATTTTGACGAAAATTCTGGAAAATAGAATAAAACCGTACGCAGAACGAGTCATTGGCGAATATCAAAGCGGTTTCAGACCTGGTCGCTCCACAACCGATCAGCTCTTCTCAGTCAAACTGATACTCCAGAGGTGCTGGGAATACAACGTAAACGTATACCAAATCTTTGTCGACTTCAAGCAGGCATACGACAGTATCGATCGTGGAGTACTGTACAACATCATGCTGCAATTTGGTATACCAGCAAAATTAGTGCGACTGACAAAGACGACGATGACCAACTCCGTCTCACAAGTCAGGATCCAGAATAGACTTACTGATCTATTTGAAACACGCACTGGTTTGAAACAGGGCGATGGACTGGCACCGACGCTCTTCAACCTAGCACTGGAATACGTTATTCGGGCCATGAATATGGACAACAGCAAGACGCTGCTCATCAAGTCGACACAATTAGCAGCGTACGCCGACGATATCAACATCATGTCCCGAAGATTGGCTGACGCAGAAGAACTTCTGCATACGCTCGATACCGCTGCAAAGGAAGTTGGATTACGTATTAACGAGGGTAAAACTAAAATAATGATGCAATCGGTGACAAGGACACCTGCACAACCGAGCATCAACGTGGGGGACCTCAACATCGAGTTCGTGAACAACTTCATCTACCTTGGTTGCAACCTGTCAAGGGACGCCAACGAAACTGACGAAATCAAGCGACGGATACAGTTAGCTAATAAGACTTTTTTCTCGGTTCTCCCCATAATGAAATCGAAACATGTGCACAGAAACACGAAGCTCCGCGTGTACAAAACCATTATACGACCAGTGCTATGCTATGGCTGCGAAGCATGGACCCTAACTCAAGCCTCCGAAAACATGCTAGACACTTTCGAACGTAAGGTTCTACGGCGAATTTTCGGGGCTGTTTGCGATCGAGATGGATGGCGCATCCGGTACAACCATGAGTTGTATGAAATGTACGATGAGCTGCAAGTCTCGAAAATCGTCAAACTACAACGACTTCAATGGGCAGGGCATGTACAAAGAATGGACGATGATCGCATGCCTAAGAGAGTAATGAATGCGGAACGAGTCGACGGAGCGAGACTGCGAGGACGACCGAGATCTCGTTGGGAGAGCTCAGTAGGTGTGGACGCCGCGCAGCTGCTGGGCTCCCAAAATTGGAGGACGCGGTCACGTGACCGAGATAATTGGAGGACAATGATCCAGGCGGCCAAGGCCCGACGCCGGGCTGTCGCGCCACGATGATGATGATGACATTTCAAATACTCAACGAGGGCTTTGGTGTTTGTAATGAACCCCCTGTAATTAACCTTATACTGGTAGTGCTGCTTTCACCGACATATCGATGACAGCACCTGATGAGTAGTAATCTGTCGGTGGCACGAAACCAGAGGCTGATGGTCCCGTTACACACGGACCCCGATGCTAGCGTGAGGGCATCTGATTCGTTCGCCAACCATTCCATCCTTATCGTCCCTTTTTTTAATCCCCATTTTTGCCTCCCCTGTTGGTGTTGTCTAACCCAGGCCTACGAATTTTTCTTAATACGTGAAGGATAGGAGCAGCGAGCAACGAAAACCCTGCGTACGTCTCCTGGGCAAACGAAAGTAAAGGTTGGGCAAACCTGGGCTAACGATGGGCAAACGATATAGCATATAAAATCGCAAAAAATCGAAATTTTGATTTTCAGTGGCTCCCAACCTTTGAAAAAATACATTTGTTAATAACTTTTTTTCTAAAGGTGGGCAAACGAAAATTTTTCCTGGGCATACGTGGGCTAACGATGGGCAAACGATTTACCTAGTTTATATGAAAAAAAAAAATCATCTCGAGGTGCCAACTTCGCAGACCTCGAATTAACCTACAGCAAGCATAGGCCTCTGTTTAGCTTCTTGAGGGACCTTTTTTCTTCCCCAGAGGGCACGACCCGACCTTGACGGTCACTATGCTATCTTAGACTTCGTCCTCATGGGCATGTTCGGATGCCCACCCACTGGTCCGTTACATATTTGCCGCCCAATGTGAGGTCCATTTCTTGTAAAGAACAGGACTAAAATGGATCTCATCGGGTTCTTTTTAGTCCTTCCACCGATTTGCATCCCCACAAGTACATTAAGGCTACTTGTTTTAGGTCTCAGGACTTGGCTATTTTTACTTAACGTATTGTATTTTCCTCTCAAGTAGCTGTGCTTTCCTCTGTAGCACCCTCATCCTTGCTATAAAGTAGTTTATTTTTTTAGTTTCAGTTCAACAAGGCATTCCTGGTGTTGTGTTTGAATTGCTGGCATTTTGAACATCTTCGGTGTCCAGACAAAGCGTGGAGGAGTCCTGGGTACCTTTCTGGCCGAGCTTAGAAGCTGCGGAGCATTGAATTCAAATGGAACACACCGCCGCGGTTGTAAATTTGTGAACCGCGGTGGTTACCGCGCCGGCTGCCGTAGTTTGGATAGTAGTTTTTTTTATTAACGCGCCGGGGATTGAACCACTGATTCTCTAGATGCAGCACCGTAGAGTAGCGACCGAGACCTCACGGCTACTTAGCGCGTCACTCTTTTTAATGCTAGAAAGTATTAAACGAATTTTTCAAACTGTTCCTTGTACAGTAGAAAAAAAAACCTTCTAATATACTTCATCCACTGATAATTTCATATAATTCTTACTTTGAAATTAATAGACACAAATGATAGATAAATAATAAATGACAGCACTTCATTCTCTATTGTAAAGTATCGTTGTCTTTTCAAGACATGTGGCGTGGCTAAAACCAACGTCATTTCTTTGTACGAGTAAATTGTATTTTTACAAGAAAAACCCAAAAAAAAGTCAAGTCAGGAGGAAATTTTTAATATCGTTGGATATCGTTAGAAAATTTCGACGACATAGATAAATTGCGTTCACGACTACGACAGCGGATAATTAAGAAATATGACTCTTCACTTTAAATCAACAACAAACTCTTTATCGTTGTCTTCCACAGCTTAATTATTATAAAATATATACAAGAACGTTTATAAATACCGTGGTAAGGCAGCTATGCAAGATTGTGTGCTGTCAAGACCGCTAAGACGTGATTGTTGTTCGGCTTGGAGGAATCGTATTCCATTATCTATTGCAAAAGCTAAAACAATACAGGCTAAAGGATAATGATGGCTTTGGGATTTTGAATAATAATGACGATGAGATGGCATATTGATGTGACGCGCCGCGCCACAGTGACGGATACTTTCTAAAAAGGATGCGTACAACATCCATTTGAAAAATATTTTCAATCAATTTAGGACAAGCTTTTCAAATGGAAAATGAATAGGATTAAAGATGAAGGATATGGCTTAGGGAGGAATGGTAAAAAATCACTGAAAACGAAATAATTTCTATATATTGTAGTTAAAATAATGTTTATGCAGCCCGAAATGCCTGAATAATCATGACACGATGGCATTTATTGAGCATTGTCATGTGATTGTGGTTGTTGAGAATTTCGGTTTTAGTATTTTCTTCTAAAGGTTACCACAGATGAGCGCGCAGAACCACGACCGAACTTCTATCGAACCATCGAACGACGGAAATGAGGCGATTTTTTTCTATTGAGTTTGACATGGTTCGATGCATGCTCGCGACCAAAATGCTTGTCGTGTATGTCGACCTTAAGAGTGCAAAGTGTTAGAGTAATGAAAAATTTTCAACTGTTCCGATTTTGGTTGGTCCTTTGGAAAACGATATTTTTTTTGACATCCGTTTTTGAGCTGTTCGCTTTCGGGAGTAGTTTTTGTAGAAAGGTTTTAACGCTTTCTTTTTTTCGAGGCGTTTTTGCTTCGAAAATGTTGTTCTGCGAGCACAAGTGTCTGCATGTCCTGAGCTATTCGAAGGACATTTCTACTATGTTCGTGATCGATAGTGTGTGGCCTCCTTTACGTACAATTTTTTATGAGCCACAAAATGTGTGGCTTAATTTCGTCTCGAAATTACATAGGAAACGAAAAAGAGAACGAGGTTTTGCGTTTTTTTGAATGTTTTTTTTTTAAGAAAAACTTGCATCTTTGTATCTCGGTGCCCAAGTTGTAGGAAATTTTGTGCTCTACAAGCTGCCCCACTAATATTTTTCGAAAATGTATTCCAAAACAAAGTTAAGAGCAAAAAATTAAAAAAAAAAAGTGTCGAATTCTAACGGTTTTTTCAAGATGACGGCGTGCGGACAAGGGGCTCTAAGTTCAAAACTTGGATTTGACATTAGGGCACCAGTCTATAAAACTCCCGGAATAATGCATTTAGCATAGGACCCGAACTCACCAAAAATCGTAGTTTTCCCACCATGAGTTGCTCACCGGCTCACGGACTCATCGCCTCACCGACCCAAGGCTTTAGCATGGGTTCTAATGGAGACTCCATAGTCGTTTCATCATGGGCTCATCAAAACATTTTTTGTCATCAGTTCAATCTGCTCCAATAGAAGTTAATGGCAAGCACGGTGTTGTAGCAGTTTTGGCTGTGTGCAATATAATCCAAAATTGGATAAATCCTCTGCGCAGCAACGAGACAGACGAAAATTAAACATGCCATCGGCCAGTTGGCGTTAAAATTAAGTCATATTCCACTTTGAGAACCAGTGAGGATCTGCAGAAATATTTCATGGAACTCGGTTTGGATATTCGCTACTTGATATTCGTTTAAGGTAAACTAATGCAATCCACCGCACCCTGTCAATCCATAAAAGCCCGAGGATTCTTACGGGATATACTCTTGTGTGTCATTTATTTAACGAATAAAAAGAATATCCCTATGAATCCGTATGTTGTGTAACAAATGTATCTAATACTCCTCTCTTGTGTGTGATTTATTCGACGAGGAAGACGATTAACAACAAACGACGCGACGTGGTGAATTACGCAACTCGAAAAACTGGCATCCCAACCAATGATACAACGAAAACAACATACCGCCTTCATGTCGGCTCTCTGAATACCTGCGTCACAGGCTCATACTATTGTATGAATACTTCGTTTTTGCCTTTTCTCTCTGTAATTATTAATCTTAGTAAAAAACTTTCTGAGGCGAAATTGAAGATCACGAAAATATCCATAAAAAATATGTGGACAACTTTTTTCTATATTAAATAGTTTTCGAGATAATTTCATTCAATGGCTCCCTGCTCGCACGAAGTTGAAAAAACATATCAAGCAGAGCCCACACAAGCACCAAGCGCGTGCTGCAACCTCAATAATCAAAGCGATAATGTCGTGAGCCTCACGACAGTGTCACTTCGTCCATTAGACTGTGCATTAGACCGTCTATTAGACTGCGCATTAGACCGTCTATTAGACCGTCCATTAAGCCACCCGTTAGACCACGTATCAGAGCAGCTTAGGGTATCATTCCCTGCGTTCAGAAGTTACCGAAGAGCGCGAACTGCTCGCGATAAGCTCCGGAATTTGTCGATTATGCAGTCTGTGCCTGCTGAACGCGACTCTCGTTGTCACACACACTTCATATGAAAGTCAAGGAGAAAGAAGAAGAAGAAAAGTGCGAGCGGTGAGCAGAAATTTTTCCTGCTCGGTGATCAATTGATCATGATCATTTGAGCGAAAGTTGCTCAGTATCTTCTGAACCCACTCATTATAAAAATCAAATTGCTGCTCTGATACGTGGTCTAATGGGCGATCTAATGGGCGGTCTAATGCGGTGTAATGCGTGTAGTTGGTCTAGCGTGTAAAGACTGCATTACCTATCCTGTCGGCATTATTTCCAATTTTAATATTAATTCTTTCAGAACGACGATTGCCGCGCCTGTTGTGGTTTTTGTAATCGTGAGTTGAACATGTTGGAGATTCTCGCAGATCATGACTTGGCATTTTTTCAGCCACACAGGAACACTTGGAAATATCGATTTAGCATAAAAATATACTAGTAACTAATAAGATTTGCTGGATTCCGACTCTGTACAGCTCGTGAATTCTTCTGGGCCAAAACATTCTTCGGGGCAATCGTTTATTTTTAACTATAAAATTAATCGATGGTAAATGACCAAATACAATAATTAATATAATGCAAAAATACAGTAAGTAATTAAATGCAGTTGACGGTTTTTGTAACAAAAGTCAGTGCAAACATTTTATCCAAAGTCCAAGATTTGACGGTGAAAAAAAAAACTATTTATTTTTTAGAATAAAAGTGAAGTGTACCATTGCTAACCAGTCAACAAGACTAGGTTAGCAATGATCTCCACCAAAAATCAATCATCTTTTAAGCCTTTCACACAAGTGATGTTCAGTTGGAAAAGCTTTGCCAGTTATTGGCTTGATAAGTTTGTAAAAGGTTCCACTTTTACTAGGGTAAGCCGCTTTCTGTGCCTTCTCCGCTTATGCATTGATGTTGTTGCGTTTATCCTGGCTTACGCTTCTTTGCACGCCTTTCTGAAGAGAACGGTATTCAGTTCTAAGTTCATCTTTGACTGCGACGTCAGTAGCTGAGTTAATTTGTTCTCTTGCGTTTCGAGATTAGAGACCATGTGGAGTCACTTGAATGGTTGCAAAACTCCACGAACATCTCGCCATTTTTGTTCCTGTTGCCTAGACCGGACTTTGGCAACAATAGCAATGGTACACTCAACTTTTACATACTGAAATTATTAGGCGTGTTTTTTGGGAATTTATCGAGTGTAGGGTAAAATAACACACGCGTTACACCAACAACATTGACCTGGATAGCTTAGTAGGGTGGCTGCCCTACACGCTATAACCCCTCAATAAATTCCACATGCATGACACACAGCTGGGTCTGGTGTCGTTTAGAACGTAATATGTCGATGTTGGCACGCTTGTGTTTCTGTCACTCAGCCAAATTCATTGGTAAACTAATATTACGGCTTGCTCTGATGGGCCCATACCTATTATTAAATAATACTTTTTCAACTTTTTCAATACTAAAAATATCAATGGAACAAAAAAAAAGGAAAAAAAGTAAAGAATTTGCTGGGGATCGAACCCGCGACCCATTTTAAAAGAGTTGTACTTGTAGCAGTTACTGATAAATAACTCGTTTGAATGATGTCTGTTAAGTTAGAGTGGTACGCCAAGTTTATAAATATCCGCCGCGCCGTCGCAATAAATAAACGATCCGATAATCAAACTGATATTTCAGTCGAATTTGTAATTTATTTTCACCACATATGAGGCGCACCACTTGACGTCAGTGTAGACAACTTCACGATTCGGAATTTAACCTGGATGTTACCCTAGAGCGTTTTTTTGCGCAACCAGGGAAGGGACCCTACACGGATACGCAAAAAAACACGCCTATTATCAATTGTATGTGTGCATTTGAAATACACAAAACCCAACTTTGATTGCATTGCTACAGCGCCGCTGATAATGAAAATTCAATTGAAAATTGCACGGAAATTCGACATTTTCAATGAAAGTTGAGTACTAATAGAGGAAGCTATGTGTTTCGCTTCACGTAAAGTTTAATTACTATTTGAAGAGCTCCCAAATTGCATTCCGTATGCCATCAAGTGCAGTTCTCTTTACAACGTTGAAAGTCGAGTGAGCTATTGGAACATCCGCTTGAGAGGACAATTCTACTTAAATTTCATTTTGTTTTGTCCTGGGAGTACGAATCAGGTACCGCATATTTTGTAAATGATTTATAGTTGGGGACTTGGTGGCCGTTTGGTTACGTTATCTTATAAGTACCAAGGCTAGAACTTTCATGATCGTTTCTTTGTAATGCAGCAATTCGAAAGTCTGGCAAGCAACAGCTTTAGACATTGAAATAACTATTCCTGTTTGTTTTTGGACAATATTTCGAAAATGGTTTACCGTACCGAAAAACGTTCTAAGACAAAATTAAAGATCACAAGAGAAGTTCATAAAAAATGTTAGAACCATTTTTTTCGTATGTGAAATAGTTAGAGAAAACATTATTTAAATAATGGCATATTTGTCAGAAATTCCAATCAAAGATTTTTACAGTCAACCGCCATAAATGTTTTCATGAGATTCCTGAAATTTCTGCCAAATACGAGTATACTACACTTTAAATGAAGTTGTCTCGAAATATATTTCCATCGCGAGCCAGACGTCATTTTTAAAGGTCGAGTTCAATGACGAACTCAATTTTCACTTATCCGATTTAATTTCACTCACTGTCAATTGCATTGCAAAAGTTTTGCAAAAACGCTTTGGCGGTCGCTAACACTTAAAAACGTTTTCTTCGTTACTATTATACTTAACACTAACAACACAAAACCTAAACAAAATTCGACTCCGTTAAGTTCGAATTTCGCGCACAAACGTCGTGAAAGTCGGATTTTGGCTTGGTTGAATGTCCAACTTGGATTGTGGTGGAATCTGGAGCCGTCAACTTGCACTCCACACACTACGGATTTTGAATTGGACGCGGGACAATTTGAATTTTGGACGCAAGTGTGTGTCCACTTTTAGATTAGTTTTGGATGCTGATAAAGCAAGATTTCTAGGGGTTATTTATATTCAATTGCCCTAACCCCTTGTGGGGCATATCGCGTCAACTGTGATGTGGCCTAGTTGGCGTTCCGTTGGCATAAACTGGTTTCGGAGAATGCAGTTGTCAGCATGCACTTCCTGCACATCTATGGCCACGAACGTCGTCGTGGACGGGATTCGAACCCGAAACGCCGGTCAAACATGAGACTGATTCCTCAACATACTGCGCTACCGGTCGCCCTGGGTTATTTATGACTAAAATTAATATGGAAACCTTGTTACATATTGCCGAACACGACTGAATTCAAACATGAATATGATACGAGACACACTTCATACACATCTGAAGAAAATTTAGCACTTGAACCATGTTTTCGTTTTCGAGATGCGTTTGTGTTCAGCAGTGTGTGACCGGGCTAAAACTCATGAGCGTGCGAAGAAAGCGATTAATCGAAGCTGGGGTCTGCAATCTGAGATTGTCCACTGGTTTTACGGATCTACAGTACGCCCAATACTTATACTTGAAATTTTTTGTTGTTGGACATCGGTTTAGGTAAAGTTTGAGCTAGGTTCACGGGCTGCCATGATAACTCACGATACACATATACTACGAGTGGGTCCGTTGTGATACCACACAGAAGTCAAAGACTCCAAAGACAAAGGTTAAAATACCTATGAATTGAGGTTAAACCAAAACTTTTAACTGTTATATTTATCGAGATAGAGCTATTAAGGTTCAAATCGCTAAAAAAAACCATTTCTGCATTTTTGCTCACAACTACACTAAAAACGGGCCGATTTGAAAAGTATTGGGCTTGTTAAACTTGAAATAGAAATATCTTCAACTTTTGTCTAATGAGTTTTCCATTTGTAGCATAGGTTGCAGAGTTATGTAAGCTTGAAAAGCGAAATAGTGTGATTTTCCTCCGAAGCCTCGAAAGGTGACGTTTTTCGACTATCGGTTTTGACTATACTGCTAAACCGAATTCCAACTTTGAGCAATGCATTGAATGTAGAATATGACGCTCTTTAATTTAAATCCTATTAAGTTTTTCGATCCGAGGCACCGTTTGCAAATTATGAGGAGAATATTAAAACAAGGGATCAAATTTTTCGGTTTTTCGCCTGCACAGCCGCTCTGCCGCGGGGTCCAAGATGGCTCCATCTCTTAAAATGAATGTATGGGTACTACCAACAATAATACCAAACAGCATTTCTCTATCATATTTTGCAAGGTCAAATCGCTTAGCGTCCCAACTATTGTGGTCACTAGTCATTATTTATTGACGAGCAACCCAGGTGACTTCTTCCTTTCAATGATTTCTGCAGAAGCAGCTGAGACGTTAACAAGTAGGAAAGTTGTATCCATTTTCTCTGCTCTTGTCCGGCTTTGCCAAGAATTCTTGGTTTCTATTTCTTTTCTGCACTGTGGGATCTGGAGAATACTAATATTAGTAGCCTCCTTCGCTTTATCATTAACACCGGCTGGTTTCATAACTAGTGAGGTTGATGAATCCCAGTGTATCTCCCGAGATCAGCTGTGTGCTGTGATAGTCATGGCAGCCAGGATAACTATCTACATAAACCCACTCTCGAGAGCCGAGAACAGCCCACCAGCACACTACAATATTCAATTGCCCTAACCCCTTGTGGGGCATAGCGTGTTAACTGTTCCATGTGGCCTAGTTGACGTTTCGTTGTCATAAACTGGTTTCGGAGAATGCAGTTGCCAGCATGCACCTCCAGCAGATCCATGGCCACGAACGTCATCGTGGACGGGATTCGAACCCGAAACGCCGGTAGTCAAACATGAGACTGATGTCTCAACACACTGCGCTACCGGTCGCCCCAAACAAAACGGATACAATCCGTATGTAGCCAGAAATTTGTGCCAATCATGCGATCTGAGCAATAGCAGAATACTGCTCGAACTCATAGGTCTACACACAGGACACTGCCTTACCGCATCTCATGTGATTAGATTTGGATTGACCTTTGAATGCAGATGTGAGGTAGAAGAGAACACCATCGAAAATACCTCGCATGAGTGTCCAGCCCTAAATTGGAAACACCTCAACATTTTAGGTGCTTTTCGCTTCCAAGAGCTAGCAGAGATAGGTGGCCAGTGCTGTCTCGTTGAATAAGCTGATTTAATTTAGCGGAGTGGTTATCTGGCAGCTCTAATTAGCCAGCAGAGGGTGGCAAATGGGCCCAAATTGGAGGCCTAATACGAGCTGCGCCACTGACAACCCTCTTACCAAAACTATTATACCTATATATTATTATTTCCTGTTAGTTCCAGTCCCCTTTTTTCCAATATTTTTTCATAGTTAATTAGGTTGAATTTCTTTGGCGACGGTACTGATTCTGACAAAGCGCATGATGTCTTTCAAGATGCAATGGAGGCGACCAAGGGGGCAGCTCAGTGCATTGAGGCGTCAGTCTGATATCTCATCATACCGGTTTTTCACGGGTTCGAATCCCATCCCAAAGATATTCCAACGAAATAAAAAGCTTAGCAAATTATCGCACTAGGCTACGAGGACGCATATTAAGTTAGTTTGCAGTGGCGAGACAGGTTGTACGAAAAATTCCCATCTAACTGAAATCGCTGATATTTCAATTATCAGGATCATTTGCACTGTGCCATTATTCAATTATCAGAGAAACGTCACCAGACAGCAATTAGACACTAGGCAGCTTCTTGCTGTCACGTTCGAGTTCCATCCATTTATTTACTAGCATATGTACCTATACATGTATCTTCTTTTTTTTTTTCAATTTCAGGTCGTGGGTGATAAGCACAATACTCTTATCTTTAATATGAGCGAATCAACAGCCACATCATTGAATGAATGTCAACCACAAATATCATTTTTTGTTTGCATGGCAGGTGATGATTCACTACGGGAATATTACAAGCATAGCATCAATGAAACTTTTAGGTAATTGACTTTTGTTTTACTACTTTTTTTTTTTGTTATCTGTAAGTATGTGTATTCAGGTAAGTCTTAGATTCCGAAACATGTACATGCATGCGATAAAAAAGAACAAGTGTAGCTTTTCAACCCAAATTTGTTCTTTCGATTCCCATGCATACATTCAGGTACTGGTAGACATGATTTTATCCCATGTTCGGCTTCGGACTGGAGCAAATTACTCTATTTGGAGCCCAAATACTATAGTATGCGTCGTTCCAAACTAAAGCCTAGTACGAACTGCTATTCTTTGAATATATTTTTTTGCGTCTCATCAGAATACCGTCTCGACTCATTGTCGATGTGAATTGTATTTATTTTCTTGCAATGCAGTGCATACTAGGCGTTAAAGGGTGGTTTTAGTCAATCAGCGACTCATGGATTCTTCAAAAGGATGATAAAGTCATCATTCGCGTCAGTTCTTATGAGGCCGACACTAACTCGAGCTTTTGATCATGCTCCTGGGCGCTAAGTGCCGCTGATCATGGGCGGTTTTTAACAGCCGCGATTGGCGGTTTTCCTATGTATTTTATTGTTGGGCAATAAAAAAATACATAGGAAAACCGCCAACAGCGGTTGTCAAAAACCGCCCATTGAAAGAGGCACTAAATTCAAGACATTTCAGTCGCGACTGGCTGGAAAACTTTATCTTAAAAATCAGTATTGCGCGACTAGGATTTGTGATAAAATAGTAAGTTGATGACTGGCTGATCGTTTGAATCTCCGTAAGTCGGTGAGCTACTTACAGATTCAAAACTCAATATCTGAAACTGCTGATTTAATTCTATACTTATGATGAGCTCGGGCCTATGTTGAAATCATAAACGACTCACCGATTCAGCGATTCATGGACTCTCCGTGTGAAAGCACACTGAAGGTGCGCGTTTTGCACACGATTGTCGCAAATTAATCGCGATTAGTGATCAACTCATAGAGGACGGAGCACATTTGATCGTCACCTGCGATCGACGCAAATTGCACCTTAAGTAATTTGCTCCCGTGCGAACGTCGCTTTAGAGACAATCTTTGAGATAGCATTTTTTACCTGAATTTTTCTATTGAATTTGTTTTGTGTTATCTTTTTTCTTCAACCAGATATACATTAGGACAACTTTTAACGTCAATTGAACTTGCTGAAGAACAACGTGTTCGAGGTCAATGTCAAAGTCTCTTGCGGGTTGCTAGGCGATTATTAAGGCAAATAGGTAAGTAAGGAATCAATTACGTCCCATTTACGCCATAAACAATGTGTAAATTAAAGAATGATGGTACTGTTTTTGAATGTTTACTGTACCGTCATAAATTCTTGCTTCTTCCCGTTTGTATCTCAAAAAGGATGTTGTGAAGAAAAAAAGGTTTTTGTTTTGCACAAATGATATGACGGCTCGTCAGTTTGTTAAGGGATAATCAACTTTTGTGAACAAACATGGAAAACTTGTGCAAGGGAAAGTTTGGAAAGAATTAAGACAAAAATTTCACAGCTAGTGGTGGTGATAGCGCCTTGATCAAACCAAATAAAGCGTCGGGTGCAGACGAGATTCCAGCTGAACTGCCAAAGTCTGGTGGAACGGGTCTATTAAATGCAATACATCAACTACTTCTGCGAATCTGGGAGGATTAGGTGATCCCAGATGATTGGCGCAGGAGCATCATTAATCCCATCCACAAAAAGGTAGGCAAATCGGGGTGTGAGAATTACAGAGGCATCTCACTTGTCCGCATGTCCTACAAAATACTGACGAAAATTCTGGAAAACAGATAAAGCCGTACGCTGAACGAATCATTGGCGAGTATCAAGGCGGTTTCAGACCTGGCCGATCCACAACCGATCAGCTTTTCACGGTCATGCAGATCCTCGAAAGTTGTTGGGAATACAACGTTGACGTGTACGAAATGTTTGTTGATTTTAAGCAAGCAGTATTGATCGTGATGTACTCTATAACATCATGTGATGAACTGCACAACCGGTCAGGATCCAAAACAGGCTGACTGATATCTTTGAAACACGTACTGGACTGAAGTAAGGCGATGGACTGGCTCCGACGCTCTTTAACCTGACACTTGAACGCACCATCCGGGTTCTGACATCAACATTATGTCCCGAAACCAAAATGGAGGATGACACTGAGAGTTTCGAAAGGCTCACTCCACACGAGCAAGGAAACGTGGTGATGGAATAACGAAACCAAAGAAGCAGTGCAGGCCAAATCGAACGCATTCAAGGCTTGGACAATATGCGAGTCAAGCAGTGAAGATTCAACTTCGGGAGAAATACGATAAAAGCCGTAGTGAAGTGAAGCGCATGGTGGCTCAAACAAAGGCAATGGCAGCTCAGAAGTTCTATCAAGAATTGGAAGATTAGACTTCGGATGAGAGATCGTCATTGCAAGAGAAACCTAAAAACAATGCAAGGATTTATAAGGTCGCAGCGCAGAGGAGAAGAAACGCTCGAAACATTCAGGCGCTAAAGTGCTATACGTTGAAGACTCGCAAGGAGTTCTGCTGGTTGACGACTAAGCAATCGGTTGCAGGATGCGTGAGTACTTTGACGAACTTTTGAACGAAGAATTTCATCGAGAAGCTTTTCAAGCTGTGGAGCCAAACAGTGATAGTGAGTGATATCGCTGATTTTTCAGTGGAGGAGGTGATGAAGGCAATGATGCAGATGAAACGCGAAAAAGTAGTCGGACCTGATAAAATACCCCTAGAATTTTGGCTGATGATGTCCTGAAGTAACTGTTCTTTTTTACAAAGTTAAAAGAGAGGAACCGATGGCTGCCGCTTTCGTTAAAAGTTTCCTTCTCCCGTTCTATAAGAATAAAGGTAACTCACGTAAGCTCAACAACTATTGGGCAATCAAGCTAACATCTCACACATTGAAGATCTACGAGCGAGTTGTCTGCAGTCGAATGAGAGAGATTGTACGGTTGGATGACAATCAATGCGACTTTTTGGAGGGTCGGTTCACAGCCGATGCTATCTAGTGTATACCTGTTCCTAAATCCGGTACATCGATTTAAAACTGGTCTTCTGTTAGTGCTGGTCCCGAGACTCCCAAGTACCGGTTTAGAAAAAAACGAATCATTTAAAAAAAACTGGCTTATGGTCATAAAAACCAACTCATGACCGGTAAAAAAAAACCGATTCACCAAAAGACTTATTAACAACCGAGTACTCGAGCACTCAAAAACCGACTCGCTGAAAACTGATCGATTGGCTCATGGTTAAAAAACCCGAGTTAAAAATCTACTCATTATAAAACCGATTCACCAAAAAACCGACTCATTAACAACCGAGTACAAGAGTACACAAAACCGACTCGTTAAAAACCAGCCGGCTCATGGTTAAAAAAAAACGAGTTAAAACCGACACATTAAAAAAACGATTCATTAAAAACCAACGCATTACAAAATTAGTACTCGAGTACTCAAAAACCGACTGGGTAAAAACCGACCGGCTCATGGTTAAGAAAACCGAGTTAAAAACCGACTCATTAATTAAAAACCGTTGAGAAAATGGAGTATTTTTTTGTGTAGTACAGTATAGGATGGAATGATTCAAAAATCGGTTTTAGCATTTGATTTGAGTGTGATTTGGTATGTGGTATGGACCTTTTTGGGCATAACGCGGGTGTCGCGTGTTGCAAGAGGGTTGCCATTCTGGTGGACAACCCCAATTTTATTTGTCCTTTTTGACTTCAGATTCGGAATCAGCGGCCCAGAATTGCCTTGAAGTTCGAGTCAGCCGTATCGGACGAGTATTTTTCCATGGAAACAGGGTTGCCATTCTGGGCAACCCCAAACTTTTTTTTTCTTTTTTACTTCAGATTCGGGATCAGCAATCCAAAATTGCCTTAAAGCTAAAGTCAGCTGGATCAGGCGAGTATTTCCCCATGGAAACAGGGTTGCCATTCTGGAGTGGTCAACCTTAATTTTTTTTTATTTTTTTAACTTCAGATTCCAATAAAATGCCACGAAAGCTTAAGGGCAAGATGTACAAAACGGTCGTTCGTCCTGCACTAATGTATGCGACTGAATGCTGGACTATGTATTGTACAAGTTATATCCGTACGAGATGCGCATACGGCATGGTTAGGTTAGGTTAAAGAGGCAGCTGCGCAAAAACACAGCGCACATAGACCACCACTGGGTCCGTTGTGATACCTCATAGGCGCAAAGACGCCATGTGAGCCTAGTCGTCAAACCACCCGGATCTATCAATGAAATGATGCAGATGACCAGCATTTACGTCCTTCAGGTTGCATAAGCAACGACCTTGCAGCCCAGCCCCTCCAAGTCCAGGAGCAGCCTGTTAATCACCAAGTTCCAAAGAAGCGGGGACAGGACACCCCCTTGAGGGTTCCCCCACACACCTGTCTGCGTAATGATGATGAAGCCAAACTGGTGCAAATAAATATAGATGTAAGCATCAGACTAATAAGCTGACAGAGTGGGCCATCTACACCCACACTAGATAGAGCATTTGAAATAGCCGCTGATTTGACGTTGTTAAAGGCACCTTCAATGTCCAAGAAGGCAACCAGCGTATACTCCTTGCAACTCAGAGACCCCTCAATATAGGTTACCAATGAGTGCAGAGCAGTGTCCACCGATCTACCCTTCCAATAGGCATGCTGAGAAAGGGAGAGAAGGCACGATGGAATAGTGGCACGCAAGTGTATGTCGATCAGACGCTCCAGCATCTACAGCAGAGTCGACGATAAACTTATAGGATGCGCATACGGCATGCTATCCAAAATCTGGCAAAGCAGTTATCTCAGCATCAAGACCAAGCTGGGCCTGTTTCGCTCCCTGGTACTGTCTGTGCTTTTGTATGGGAGCAGTACATGCAAAAGTTTCCGTAAGAGTTACCAGAAAGCTGCAAGTTTTCGTCAACTCATTTCTTCGTCGAATTATAAGAATTTTCTGGCCCGAAACAATATCAAATGAAGAGCTAAGTCGGCGTACGGGGCAGATGCCAATAGACGAATTGATACGCAGGCGAAAATGGCAGTGGATAGGTCACATATTGCGGAAGAGTGATAAATGCATTGCTTTGCATGCCATGAAATGGAACCCCATTTCTAACCAAGGCCGACCAAGAGGGGGTCCTAGAATCACATGGCGTCGTTTTGTGGCAAAGGAGTGTGAGGCGCTGGGTCTTTTGGGGAGTTGCGCCCCATTGCCCAGAACAGAGTGCGATGTCGCGCAGGACTAGTTGACGCGCTGGGCCCCACTAGGGTTAAGGCAAAGTAATAAGGCGTCCGCCTGAGAACCCTGTCAATAAGCAACTATCAATGATTGTTTCATTTGTTGAACCCAAAACGCAAGGCAGACGGAAACAGACGTGGATCGATCAGATGAAGAAGCAACAACAATGCATTAATCTCAACGATGATACGATCCAAAACCGAGCTGCCTGCAGAAGGCAGCTGAGATTATACCGCCAAAATGGGGGTAGTGCCAATACCACAGGCTGAGCAATGTGAAGCCACATAGTGATATGAAACGACAAGGAGAAATAATTGGAGGACGATGATCCAGGCGGCCAGGGCTCCACGCCACGTCGGGCTGAGATATACGTATACAGCGTGCAGTAGAAAGAAGGATTTGTGCAAAGTTTCAGCTCCGATAGCTTTAAAACTGAGAAAGTATAATAGTTTGCAGAGAAACAGGCGGACAAATCATCCTGACCAAGAATGTATACTTATGTACTTTGGATGGTCTTTTTGCGTTGACATGACATCTTATACTGCTTTGCCTTAACCCCTAGCAGGGCATAGAGCATCAACTTCTCCTACGCGCCATCGAATTGGGTTCTGGACAATGGGTCGCATCTGCCCGACGATTATCCCAGAGACTTACACTCGGTCCTTCGCCTCAGATCGGCGCTATGACTTTCTAGGACACCCCTTGGTCGGCTTTCATTGAGAATGGGATCTTATTTCATCTCATTTATCACCCTTCCGCAATGTGTGACCTATCTTCTGCAATTTTCGCATACGTTTCAGTTCTTCGATTGGCATTTGACCCGTACGACGACTCAGCTCTTCATTTAATATTGTTTCGAGCCAGAAAATTCTTAAAACTCGACGAAGATATGAGTTATGACAAACTTAATATATCCTTTTCAGTGAAGGGTATAATCATCCAAATTTCGTCTAATAAACAAGTTTATCTATGAATAGTGAGCCAGCGATTTACACTTCATTGGTACAACTTGTGCGAGTCCGAGTATGTATGTATATCGCATTTAATATATCTTTGCGCGGCTCCTTCAAAACCTAAATTATTCATTGTATTGCTCTCCCCAAAATGTCTTGGCATATAGTTATTTAGGTTTTTAACGAGTATCTTGAGGTTTGCTATATCCGATCGTGTTTAATATCGTCGAATTGATTTTTTTTTAAATTTCAGCCTGGAGCTACAACAAAAAATAAATTCCATATTTCATATTGATAAGGACATTTGCATAAATGAAAACCTTTGAAAGATTGTGGCCTTGGGCAATGAATCCAAATGGAAAATAAAGCTGGAATGCCCTTTTTGTGTACGGAGGAAATGAAAAAGACGAACGTGACATGGCGTTTCGCTTGTGCATATAACTTATGTATGCCTGTAGGTTTCGTTTATAAGTGCTCTAGTATTCTCAACTCAACTGAATTTAGTTTGGTTTTCTATATTTTAATTGGACTTTAAATTGTCCTTATAATAATATAAATATTATTGCTGTTTATAGATCTATAATGGTCGGAGAATCTAAATTCGAGTTTAGGCAAACAAAAGTCTTGCGAAATGGTCTATGAAGGACGAAAAAAGGTGGTTAGATTTTGTTTCACCGACTATAGGCGTGATATCAAAAGAAAAAATGAATTCTGATATCTTTAGATAATTTTAAGTGCCCACAACGGAATGAGGGGCAAAATAGACGAAAAATTGCTAAAGAAATATGATAGATTGATTGATTTATGTGGATTATCATCTGAACATACAAAATCTTCACATATTCTAAAAGAAAGGACGAAGGCAGGCACCCGATAGTGGCAGCTGTCAAAGTTCATGGACAGTTCAGTGAGCTAAGCAGCGGCATCAGCGAGTCGCTGAAGCTCAGACTCGAGAAATAGGCGTGGGACTTTGCCATTCGCTGGCTTCGTCCTTACTTTTTCAAGAGAGCTCATGCCTAGGTATTACGAAACAACATCGGGACAAACAAAAAAATGAGGAATAAAAAACAGGTAAAATGGCGCTTACCCTTTGCGGTCCGGGGTCCAGATGTTAGTGGATCTCTGGCCTTCTAAACTCTCTTCAATTCTAGGCGGGCAAAACCCATAGCCGAAAGGATAGAAAAATGTGAGGGGCCTCCCATGGCGAATCATTGGGAAAACCTAGTTAGGCCTTATACTATCGTCGACCTGAAAGGGGGGGTATTTTCTCCAAGGAAAGCCAAGATATAAAATTTAGGCCGACATGTTAATTTACAGTAGTTAAGCCAAAAACAACTAGGCAAATCTGTCAGCCATTAAGTGCAATAACATTCTAACAAAATGTATCAAAAAAGGCCACTGAAAAATAAACAGGCAAAAAGCGAATAAATATGCCGAATAATATTTAAGTTATCGAGAAAAAAGAATTAAAACACTTATCCCTGATCGTCTATTGCCACCGCAAACAGGGGCTACTAGTTAATTGAGGAAACACAAATCTCAAGTAAAAAAGGAGCAAACTAAAAATTTAATCTGGAACATAAACACGTAGGCCGTTGAACAATAATCGAAAAGGCTGCTGGCTGCTATGCTGTGATGTTGCGAGTACCAATTATGTAGGCAGTATACGGCAGTGTAGTCACCAATTCCGGACCAAAGCAGCAAAAAAAAACCTAAAATTTTCCTCATTGAAAATTTCTTCGGGCACACTGTGCATTAGTTTTCTACGGCACTCGGGAAGGACGGTAACAGAAACGACATGGACGAGAAGATGAATAACGGCTTTCGCCTCGAACTATGGATTCAGCAGTGGCTGCTGGGACTTTTTGCACTGGATTTTTAGCACAATTCATGCGGATGGTGATTTTTTTTGTTTGCTTTACTGGTGAATTCGATGCGATTCGAATTATAAGAACGCGTGGAAGAGAAAAAAATCAGAGCATGCACAATAAATTAGCCCAAGACACTCGCCCAATTCTCTCAATTGCCCTAACCCCTAGTGGGGCATAGCGCGTCAACTGTTCCATGTGGCCCAGTTGACGTTTCGACGGCATAAACTGGTTTCGGAGAACGCTGTTGCCAGCATGCACATCCATGGTCATGAACGTCGTCGTGGACGGGATTCGAACCCGAAACGCCGGTAGTCTAACATGACTGATGCCTCAACACACTGCGCTACCGGGCACCCCGCTCACCCAATTGATGCACAAAAAAAAAAACAAGAAAAATGGGAATTTTTGAGTTGGTTTAGATAGCACAAAATTTTGTGAAACTTTTTCGAATTCTGTAACTAATATCACTTTGGCCTTTGTAGTACTTTTCCATATTTCATTATTTCCCCGGCCTTAACACAGCTCTTTTCGCATTTTTTCTCCATTTCACTTCATAATTTGCCGTCACTTGTCATTAGAAGCGCTAAAACATCATATCCGCCACCGTGTAACGAGAAGGTTCTTTAAGCTTGGCTTGAATGAGGACGGAGGCCGCGGCCTTGGTCGTTCAGACCATACCAGACACCTAAGTGTCAAAAAAACCTCTTGTTCTTATCTCAAATATATTATAACTTTCCTTAAATTCCAGGTAGCGACTTAACATTTTGGTTAAATGTTTGCAGTGTGGGTTCTTATTGACACTTGAGTGAAGAATTACACCTACCTCCCCTACAAAGTTCCTACCAGCGTAGTTTCGTCGGCTAATTCCTGTTCAAACTAACCATGTATAGAACGCACTTTTAATGCAAATGACCTTTGCCAATTTGTAGTTTTGGTATCACCACTAGGTCTGTTCAGGTCTAGGGTATACACGCTTCGGACTTTCTGTTTATTTAGGGTAACAACAACAATCGCCGCACTATGCAACATGATGCGTGGATAATATGCAAAAATGAAGAATTCATAAGAAAATTATTAAAAGTAAACATGAAAATTCCAGAAGCTCGTCACGTTCGATATTTAATGAGCGTTTGCAAAAACGATGTGGGACTAGGATTCCGATGAAATCGGATTAGTTGTGCTAGATAGAGACACTTCAAAAACATTTAAATTGATTTAAGCTTCTTTCGGGATAATTCTGAATAGGAGTCAACGTCGAGTTTCAGAACCGAAAAAAATGGAAAAAGTGCAAATTAACTATAGTATAGTTGTCATCACTTCTGAATGCGCTATATTCTTTGCGATAATCCCATTAGCACTGTTTTCTTTTTGCGGTTGACTATGGTCACAGAACATAGCAGCTGGCATTGTGCACGGACGTTGACTACGTGTACGACTAATTTAAATTCCAAGAGAGATTCACTTATTATCGTCTAATTTTCTCAGCCCAGAATTTTCCAAGAAATGTGACAAGCTAGCTCGATTTGATGTCATGTCGGCAAAGATCATCCTCTTTCTGGATATAATTCGGGATTACTGTCTACTGTGGTCAGTTCTACGAATATACTATACATAATTATGTTGAACGTTGTGGCTTTTATATACGCTTATTAATCTATTAATCTTCCCTAAGTAATACTAATGATATAGAGGGAGTTAGTTGATCTTCAAATTGTATTTATAGCTCGTTCTCGTACAGTTGTAACGTAAGTAATTTGTTTTGTAAAAGTCACTTTTCGATCTGTTCTGATAAATGAACCTCGTTGAGCCCATGTGCCAAAAAGTTCAACCGCCCTTTTGAATTTATGTATTCCAACTCCAAAATTTCACCCCACATACATGCATATCTGACATATGAATGTACATAATTTATGGTACGCCATTAATTTATCTTCTGGATTACACCATTTTCATATTAGTATACATAGAAGGGTTTAATCAATCTTACGAAAAACTTGCACTTTACGCAATTTTTCAGTTCACTTCCAATTTAGCAATAATTTTGGGTTCTGTAGATTCAGGGCTTGAACGATGCCATTCTGTTAATTACACGACAAATTGTTGTTGTTGGTCGTAAATATTTTTGACCTGAGATGTGCTTAAGGGGTTCCGGGGCGCGCTAACTGAAACTATAGAAATATATTGTTATTGACCATTATTCGTGAGATAATAAAATTTTATTATTTCTGATTCGATTTAGCCATGTCTGTCTGTCTGTCTGTCCGTCTGTCTGTCCGTCTGTCTGTCCGTCTGTCTGTCTGTCCGTCTGTCTGTCTGTCTGTCCGTCTGTCTGTCTGTCCGTTCGCACGATAACTTTCGATAGAATGAAGCTAGAGACTTGAAATTTTGGTCAAATGTTGGCAGTATGATCTAGTTGGATGGTATTGCAAATGGGCATGATCAGACCAAGGCAACGCCTACCTCCCCTATATATGTAAAATAATTAAATGTATCTATAACTCCCGACTAAATTAACATGAAAAGCTCTGGCTTTGGTAGATTGCTCGTGAGGATAATCTTCTACTCTCCTCGAAAAATAAAATCGATCAGTTGAAAACTAACGGTAATTTTCTTACAAAGAGCCCCGTACTACCCTACTTTTCGGGTTTTTCGTCTATAACTCTTGAACCAATTGATGTAGACACTTGATTTTTGGCATGTAACCCTGCGGTGAGAAGCTGCTTGAGTTCTAGTAAGTTGGGCATAATCGGATCAAAGGAACGCCTACCTCCCCTACAAATTTCAAAAAATTAAATATTCTTTGAACTACGATAACTTTCGATAGAATGACGCTAGCGAATTGAAAATTTGTCAGAATGTTACTAGTAAGATCTACTTGGTTGGTATTGAAAATGGGCAAGATCCGATACAAGCAACCCCTACCTCCCCTACAAATGCATATTCAAATAAGGATAACTTTTGACAGAATCAAGCCAGCGACTTGAAGTTTTGAAGCTTAAAATAAGCGATAACTTACGACAAAATAATGCTAGCGACTTAAAATTGTGGTCAAATGTTCGTAATAGGATCCAGTTGGCTAATATTGAAAATGCGTAAAATCCAACCAACGAAACGCCTACTTTCCCTACAAATGAAACTTCAAATAAGCGATAAATTTCGATAGAGTGAAGCTAGAGACTGAAATTTTGTTTAAATGTTTGTGGCATGATCTTATTTGTTGGTGGCTAAGATGAGCAAGATCCGACCCAAGGAACCCCTACCTCTCCTACAAGTAAAAGTGAAACTTCGAATAAGCAATAACTTTCGATAGAATGAACTTAGCGACTTGAAAAATTCGTCAAATAATTGTAGAATGGGTTAGTTAATTGATTTTGATAATGGTCAAGATCCTCCTGAATGATTGCCAACCTCCCCTATAAACTGGTCATATAGGAAACTCACTTTTAATGCATATGGTCGTTACCAATTGGTACTTTTGGTGTCACCACTAGTTCTGTACAAGTCTAGGGTATATACGCTTCGGCCTGGTTTTTTTCTTGTTCTTTGACAGGGCTACAGCTTCATAGAGAGCACCCCGATAGCTGATTTTGTGCAGACGTCTTAGTTTTGTCCCGCGAGAGTGCATAGGCTGGATTGTTTTTATTATTTTAAATGGAGAAATTCGTTTTCGAGATAGGGCCTCTGTGGGAATTGTGAGTGTGCTTTGTTGGCAAATCAATTAAAAATCTTCTATGTTTACCGAGCGAAAGGGCGTTTCACGCAAAAGGTAAACAGGCAGACTGTGGGGTGGAGCTCGTCGAATTTACACTACATTGGTCGCGGTTCTGAAAGCCGAATGAGGATCTGACTTTTTCGGTTTCTCCTCCATATTCTTTCCCCTCCGGTAAAATATGTACCGTAAACTGTCAATTTTTGGATCTGAAAATATTCTCCTCCGGATCTGTGAAGTATCTTGAGCAAATGACGGCAAATATTTTACCGTAGGAGAAAGCATATGGAGGAGAAATCGAAAAGTCAGATTCTGATTCGGCTTTCAGAACAGCAATCATTAAAATTGGTTTGTGGCTATGTCGTTTTAGGAATCGTCGTCAAAAGATCAGCGTTTCGACGGAAAGAGCTCATTAATCTCCATAGATAAAGTAATTAAAAATATCACAAATTAAATTAAGATAGTTTGCGTGAAAATCAAGCTATAAAATTGTCAATGCAAAAAGATATATCTCCCAAAAACAATCCAGTTGTAAAAAACTCCCCACAAAAAAAAACCCTCAACCACAAAAGGATTGATACGTATATAATCCTGCCAAAAGGGTATGCTCGGCGCCTCGGTTTTGGATATGTATATTGAACCCTGCACAAAATACGAGTATAATTAATTTCATTCAACTCTGTTGGGCGGGGAGCTTCGTGAGCTGATGCTAAGTGATTTTTCCTGCTCGCCCTGAATCCAATTTCAGTTAAAAGTAACCCGCTAAACAGAGTTGAAATAAATTTACAATTTTGTACAGGGATGTACAGGGGTTTTTCTCGGCTGGGAATTTTTGACAACTGGGTGTTTTGGGAGATAAATAAATCTTCGTGATGAAAACCAGCTATTTCTATTGTAGGTATAATGCCCAGCCAAGCAACACGTGTGTCCTTATAGCCAGGATATTAAATCCTCGTAAATATTAGACGTACATTTCCTAACGTAATTGTCTGGTACTCATTCCCCTGTAAATAAAAATCTAATTTCCGCTGAAAAGACAAGCAATAATTTTGCGCTTTATTTAAGCCTGTAACAAATCTTACTTTCAAAGCATGCCTAGTTATGGGAGCTTGACGCCGCCTAATTGAATTCCAAACTTATTTTCTGGAGCACTCAAGCAATTTTTACAACAATTTCTTCACAATTATTTTATATTTATTATCTAAAAATCTGAGTGAACAGAAAGGAAATTGCCTTGAATTCCTTTTAAGCAAAAAAAAAGAGGCAATTCGTATGCCCTACAGCACAAAAGTTGTGTTACGAGTATGCTGTAATGTTACCATGTGAAATATTAAAAAGGATTTCTACAAATGCCATTTTACCATAAATGGCGGCAACTTCCATCGCACGGGTTCAACCGCACAGGCACAGGTCAGGACTCAGGACTGCTTTGTTGAGATGGAGAGACTGTACGTTTGTTCGACACCAAACCATATCTACTTTTCATGTATGTATATTAAGTAATTAAAAGACCAGTATTCGCGTTGCTAATTGTTTGACTACATTGCGTATGTGTGTTGTGCGTTCTTTATTATATGTAGTACAGTAATCCCTTGACTTACGTCTCCCTTATTATACGTTTTTTTTTTCGACTTACGTCGTTCATTACTTTGAGACCAAACCCTTGAAATTACGTCGTCCGTCCCTTGACTTACGTCGCCGTTTTCAGCGAAGATCTTTCCAAACACTTTACATGATATTATTGAAAATGGAGGATATTGCGCACAGGAGGTGTTTAATGTTGACGAGACAGGCCTGCATTAGAAACGCATGTCCTCAAGAACATTTCTTTCGATTGAAGAAAAAAGAGCTCCTGGCTTTAAGGCAGAAAAATCCAGGATTACTTTGCTACTCGGAGGGAATACATTAGGTGATTTGAAACTGAAACCTCTTGGTGTTTATCAATCAGAAAATTCAAGAGCTTTCAAAAATGTGTCCAAGGAAAATCTACCGGTTATTTGGAGGTCCAACAAAAAGGCCTGGGTTACTTCTAATATATTTTGTGATTGGTTCGATCAATATTTCTGTCCGAAAATAAAGAATATAAATAAAGAAATATTTGGAAGCCAATAATCTTTCTCATAAAGCGTTACTAATCATAGATAACGCTCCAAGTCATCCCATAAATCTCAACAATGATGCCATTAAGGTGATTTTTTTGCCTCCTAATACGACCGCGATTCTTCAACCAATGGATCAAGGTGTTAATGCATCCTTTAAGGCCTATTATTTGCGGCGTACATTTCACCAATTAATTGAAACTATTGAGTTGGGGGACAACAGTGAAATGTCAATTAAAAAACCAGGCCGAAGGTTCGTTTCGGCCCGGAGTCCGAAGCGTATATACCCTAGACTTGTACAGACCTAGTGGTGATACCAAAAGTATCAATTGGCAACGACCATATGCATTAAAAGTGAGTTTCCTATATGGCCAGTTTATAGGGGAGGTTGGCACACATTCAGGAGGACCTTGGCCATTCTAAAAATCAATTAGCTAACCCATTCTACAAATACTTGTCGAATATTTCAAGTCGCTAGCTTCATTCTATCGAAAGTTATTGCATATTTGAAGTCTCACTTAAAGGGGAGGTAAAGGTTTCGTTTGGTGAACCTTGTGTATTTTTAATAACAACCAACTAGATTCCAGTACAAATATTTTACCAAAATTTCAAGTCACTAGCTTAATTTTTTCGAAAGTTATCGCTTATTTGCCACCAACCAATTAGATCACCCTACAAACATTTAAAAAAAAAAATGTCAGGTCTCTAGCTTCACTCTATCGAAAGTTATCACTTATTGGAAGTTTCATTTGTAGGGGAAGCAGGGGTTTCATTGGTCGGATTTAACGTATTTCCAGTATTAGCCAACTGGATCCTACTACAAATATTTGACCAAAATTTCAAGTCGCTAGCTTTATTTTGTCGAAGTTATCGCTTATTTAAAATTTTATTTCTAGGGGAGGAAGGAGTGCCTTAGGTCGGATCGAACCCATCTTTAATGCCAACTAAATCTCACTTCAAACATTTGACCAAAATTTCAAGTCGCCGGCTTCATTCTATCAACAGTTATCGCTTATTTGAATTTTCATTTGTAGGGGAGGAAGGGGTTCCTTGGGTCGGATCTTGCCCATTTTCAATGCCAACAAAATTAATTTTACTACCAACGTTCTGCCAAATTTTCAACTCACTAGTGTTATTTCTATCGAAAGCTATCGTAATTAAAGTAATATTTATTTTTTTTTAATTTTTTAGGGGAGGTAGGCGTTCCTTTGATCTGATTATGCCCAACTTACTGTAAGAAAATTACCGTTAGTTTTTAACTGATCGATTTTATTTTTCCAGGGGAGTATAGGATTACCCTCACGAGCAATCTACCAAAGCTAGAACTTTTCATGTTTATTTAATCGGGAGTTATAAATACATTTATTTATTTTACATATGTAGAGGAGGTAGGCGTTCTCTTGGCCTGATCATGCCCATTTTCAATACCAACCAATCATCAGATCATACTTCCAATATTTGACCAAAATTTCAAGGCTCTAGCTTCATTCTATCGAAAGTTATCGTGCGAACGGACAGACAGACGGACAGACAGACAGACATGGCTAAATCGAATCAGGAAGTGACCCTGATCATTTATAAATATACATTGCTATACCTCCGGAGCCTCCTTTAAGGTGTTACATATTTCCGTCGTGACAAAACAATAATACCCTATGCCTATACTAAAAGTCTAGGGTATAATAAATACATTCATATTCAAAAAATGAAAGCTTATACATTTATCGCCTGAAGTTGTTTCTACCCTCGAGTTACGTCGTTTTCGACTTACGTCGCAAATTCTCGGAACCTAACTCCGACGTAAGTCGAGGGACTACTGTACTTACATTCATTTTTGTTCAATCATGTGCCGAGATATGCCATGTTGAACTGGGTTTTTTCGCTTGGAAATAATTCCTGGTAAAGGTTTTATTGTTTTAATCGTTTTAGTTGCGTCCCGTCATTACTATTCTGTTTTCCCACTCGGCGGAGTTGGGCATTCGGAGAAAACCACACAAAACTGCACAAAAAATTCTCTTTTCAGTTTTTGCATGTATCTTAAAAACTATTAAGTTTTAAAAAAATAGAGCAAAAATAATCTAAGTTTAGAAAGTTTCTTCATTAGACGAACTGTTTGGACCCTAGAGGGTCTTAAAATCTGTTGAAAATTTCAAAAGAGGTTAATTAGTAATCCAATCGCACACATTCTGTAGGAATTGGATCACTTCTAACATCCTCATTTGGCAAGTGTTCTTCTTCATTCGGCATGAGTGACGTCACCACCTGTAGTATCCTGTTCAGTGGGAGCATTTGTACATGAGAGGTCTCTGCAACTCCTACAAATGATACAGCATTTAAAGCCTGTTTTCTTACAACTGCAACCTCCTCTACAGCCTTTGGTGCATTTAAAAGCTATGGTAGACAAATGCGACTGTGGAGCAGGATCTTTCATGGTTGGAATAGGAGCCAAGCCATACTTTGTAATTTACCAACCCCAGTTGAATCATTTTGTTGCACAACTACTGATAATTTTTTCATCTAGCACGTTGCCCAACTATTGATAATTATTTTAACTCGTAGGTAAACTCTTAAACTGTGTACACGTGCTGCTTCTTACGTTGGAGCAAGGGAAGCGAGATTGAAGTTGACTTTCACAAGAACTTTTGCAACCAAATTAAATGCGTCTGGAACAGTGTCCGAATGTGAATCTTTGAAGATGGAAACTTCGCTGACCTACAAAAGTTGTTCATTCGTCGTCGCCATTCCTTGGCTTCATGAAGTACAGATTTGTGCCTTCACCTACAAGCACAATACATTCACTTTTTTCTGTAGCTGTTATAGCAGCAGTGATTATCGAGCGGTGTGCATCCTCCTACGTTTGCTTCCTTGAAAAATCCTCGCTTTCAAGTTTTTCGGACAGCATAGACACTGCTCCTGACTCGCATAGTTAATGTCATTGACTCTCTGAATACAATTTCTGGCACACAGTGTCTCTTGGAACGACAAAGTCGTTCCGACGACTTGGTACTTAATGTCGGAAGATGCCCTGGGTAGACCATAGTGTCACCTCTGTTGTAATATTTCCCTATACATTCAACATATTTCTGAAAAATTGCACGGAATGTCTCGAGACTCTTCTAAATCACATGATGCAGGAGGAATCCACCATCAATTATAAATGTTGCACCATTTAAATTAACATTGTCTGTTGTAGGAGAGAACAAATCATAAAAAGATGCGTTTTTGAGTAGTCCTTATGCCAACTTTATCGAATAGTGACAGTGGATATGGCGCCAACTCAGACTCATTAATCGAAAAATTACTGATACTAATTTTGTATCTATCCAGGCGGCCAAGGCCCGACGTCGGGCTGTCGCGCGACGATGATGATGATGAATTTTGTATCTATGTTCAAGTCTTTGAGAATGAAGTTAAGTGGAGGATGAGGATGATGGATGAACCCATTACCACCATTTTATTCGGCACTAAACGCCATCCTACCTATGGTGTGCTGGTTTCGTCACACAATGATCCTCAAGTGGTGACTTCTTCAGCAGAGCGACTCTGCGAAAAAGAATTTCTGGATGTACAGCCATCTCATCTCCCCGAATTGTACTTGGATCCTTGGATAGGCTTAGCTCGATTCTTTCTAACAAACTCAACTTGCCCTTGCCAACTATACCGCACACAAAAATATTACCAATTTCAAACGCTCTATGGAAATTGATGGTTTTATCACCCAGAATACCTGTACTGGTGGACATCTGCAAGGGGAAATGGATCATGGGATTCAGACACAAACCTTAGCTCATTAACGCATACTGAAGAAAGAGGGCAGAGGGAATAAGAACATATCGCTAGTAAAAGTGTGTACCCAAGTTGTAATTATTTAATTTTTTCCGTAAATGCGTCTTTGAGGTAAAATGGTTAATAATAAATGGTTTTCTTAATATCAGAAAATATTCCATTCACCTCATCCTTAGTAATATTGTAATTTGAAGGGCGCACCATGGGTGCGATACTGAGGGTTGTGATTCCTTAAGCGCGGAGCGAGCGAAGCCCACGCAAGCGACTGTTGATTCACAACCCGCAGTATCGCGCAAGTGTGCATGGATAATTTCAGTTTGGAACGAGCTGGGCTAGCTCCGCTCCTAGGGTCCTGTGAACCCCCACATGTAGCCCTAGGTCGCCCGTTTCACTCTTTGTACATATACCTGCAGCCGTTTCGTCCTGGCATATCTGCATCCAGCATTTTTTTTCTGGCTATGCACAATTTGAAACCGAAATAAGGTATGCGAAGGAAAGCGAAAATAGCCATGTACATACTCACCTTCGTTTTAAACGGAATTAAGCATTGAGTGTGAGACCGAAAGAATCTATGCATGGATACTTTCGGTTTCAACCGAAATTATCCATTAATGCATTTCCAAATGGCTTATTTCATGGTGCCACTTGGAAGTTGTAGTTAATCGCCTTGAACCCTCCAGGGGCATGGGCGCGTCAACATCTCTTACATTACTATGCCTTATTGACGTTTCAATAGCATATCGATTTCGGATGGTGCAGTTGCCAGCATGCACCCCAAATTGCTCGTAGTAACACCAAGCTATTGGAAAATAAAACTTTTGGAATTAGGCATCTCGCGCATTTAGCTTAATCCCATCTTTTTTATTATCTTCCTGTGTCATTGGATCCAAATTTTACAAGTTTCGCTAATAAGCTCTCTCTCCAGAAAAGAAAATCGAGATACATTGTAGTGAAAGACAAGATGCCAAAAATGCGGACACAATTCCTGCTCAAACTAATTTTCTACATCTGAAGTGCTTGAAATTGTTCGTAAAAATATACAATGGAAATTCCGGCACCAGGCAACCAACATAGAGACAAGAAATCGGATTTCAGAAATTTTCAAAGATGCCTTCAGTAAGTCCAAACAAAGGACCATTACCATTTTTCTTTGCCCATTTTTTCCACAGTCTATTCTCCATCCGCTTCCACACTCAAATAATGTGCAATTTCAAAATAAGGCTCATTTAAGCTGGCCGAACAAAAGTAGCAGGCATAATTGAAAGAATTGTACTAAATTTGGGCCTAATCAGTGCTAATTTTGTACAGTCGTCAAAAATTGATTACAATTTACTTTAAGTCAAGTCTTAAGTTGGCAGACACTACCGTAACTTTTCAGAAAAAGATGTAATTATATTTTTTCGATTGTACGAAATTAGTACTAAATAGGCCCGAATTTAGTAAACTTCTTTGAATTATGTCTACTACTTTTGCTCTGCCAGCTTAAGAGAGGTTTAAAATGAATCCCTGGACAGAACAAGTTGCAATGATGGATTGAGTTGCCAAATAACCGAACGTAGTTAGTACGAATAGACTCAACTTGAAAGAATAGGAACTGCTGTAGGTAGAACATCATTATCTTTTAGGTTTCTTTTTAACGGACAAGAGCGGCTGAATGATGGAGAAAAAGGTCCTTTTTTATTTGTTCATTGAAGCATGAAGTGGAAATGGAAACCATCATAATTGAAATTAAATATATACCTTTAGGTGCGTTCGTTTCGTTTTGGTCTGGATCATGAGTGAATCGAACGCCATGTATTTTAAAATATCAAACATGAAACATTCGAATTGAAAGGTTGTGAGAACACCATAGTACTCAGCAAAGGCAGTAAACCCCTTTGATTAGATGAGATCCCATATCACATGTGGATTTGACTGGATCAAGGAGCGGTCAGTTGTTTTGTATGGCAATTTATCCAGACCAAAAGGAAACGAACGTACCTTTTGATGTGGCAAACAGTGGAATAACTAAATATGGACAACATATTTCGGCCTCTCACGATTCTATTATTTCTCAATTGCCCTAACCCCTTGTGGGGCATAGCGCGTCTACTGTTCCATGTGGCCCAGTTGACGTTTTGTTGGCATAAACTGGTTTCGGAGAATGCTGTTGCCAGCATGGACCTCCTGCGCATCCATGGCCACGAACGTCGTCGTGGACGGGACTCGAACCCGAAACACCGGTAGTCAGACATGAGACTCATGCCTCAACGCACTGCGCTTCCGGTCGATTCTATTATTGAATTAGGTACAAATCTGTAAAATTGTAGTACTCTGCAAACGTGGTATTTGCAGAGTCGAAATTTGTTTGTTTTTCATTTTATTTTAAGGAAAAAATCGTAAGAAATTAATAGGTCTTTATCGAAGAATTTTGTAGAAATCATTCGATGTATTGCCTGATAACAAACCACAGAAATGATTATAAACCCTTGACCTCCCAAACCCCAGAAGATGCTTGACAACAACAAAGAAGATACTAAAAACGACACATAGTAAATTTAATACAAAAAAACCCTACAGCAAATTTCATTATTGTCCAATAATTGTACACAAAGATAACAGTAAAAACAGTCATAAAATTCGTTGGGTCTTACTTTGTACACTGTGCCATAGCCGGCACATTGTCCTGCCAGGATTTACGGGCTGTATGGGGACTATAAAGCGTGGAAGATAATCCATAAAATGTAATCTTCGAACACATTGTAATGGTGATGGTTTTTTAATAAGATAATCAGTTTCACACAAATACATATTACATGGTACATACTATGAGCATGTCTAAGTATAAATTCGAAATCGTAAAATCTCTGATCAAATTTAATTTGTACAGAGAAGGTATGTATTGTAGCTTGATATGATAATAACTCGTTAGTCGTTAGGTCCAATTCCTATGCGGCGATTGGAATGAATTCAGCCGATTTTTTTTACAGTGGATGTAGTCGATCTCATAGTAACGAATTGCACCTTGTAGGCGTGTTTTTTGTACTCTTTTCTGGAACAATTGCCCGAACTACACTAACAAATTGGGGCATAGCGCGTCAACTATTCCCATTTGGCGTAGTTGACGTTTCGTTACCATGAACTCGTTTTGGACGATGCATGTTGCTAACATGCACCTCCTGCGTCCGATCAGGAAAGGTCGTGGCTTATTGTTACGCCTCACACCAAAGGGGGAAGACAACACAAACAGGGGAGGCAAAAATGGGGAATGAGGCGGACGGATCAGATTGCATCGGGGTCCGGGTGTAATGGGATCCTCGGCGGTTGATAAAAGTATATTTCTGTAGTTACAATTAACACACCCCTGTCTCGGAGGGGGGGGGGGGGCAAGGTTGCATCCCTTAAACACATCCGAGGCCAAAAATCCTGATGGCGAACGATAATCCACATCATAACCAAATAACCAATAATCCTTTTATGTTTTGTAAGAATCATATACATAATATTTTAATCGGATAGACGCAGGTGGTCGCAAAAAATAAAGTCCCCACCGAAAAGTAGGCAGTTTTACTTTTTCGGCTTTGCAACTTTCAGCCCTGGAGTTTGCGGGAGTTGGACGATATCGACAGTAAAATTTCGCAAATTGAAATCGTCGTAGACACCACTTTAAAAAGGGTTTTTTTTCCTGTTTGCACTTTACTCGCAATAACATGGTATCTACGCACGCACCAGTACGTAGTTAATTTTATGAAGCCTCATTAGCTATAAAATACACAACATTCTACAATATTTGATTTTACTAAAAAACACACCCAAAAAAGTAAATACTATGGCCCGTTTTCTCCATGTCTGATTAAACTCTTTGTTAACCAACAGGGACACAAACTAATCGAAGCTATAAACCGCCCGATAAGCATTTTCGGTTCCTCATACGTCTCATACAAATTATTACCAAGCCATAAAGTGTGGAACTTATCTCAGACCACAATTATGGTAAAATCGGCTGATTTTCTTGGCGGAATTCTACCGTTCACGAATCTATTTTGTATTAGTACGGTCTCTCTGCAGTTTGAGTTTGTTGCAAATTCTTTTCTATCGAATGAATTTCCAGGAACTCTGTTCTTTATGGCCACTTTCATTGTTTTCATTTGAATTTGCCAAAGTGAACGGTTCTAGCTGTCAAAATCTCAGCATCCGGTATCAGGTGTTGGGTTTTTTAGGATAAATTTTCAACCGGAAGCAAGGAGTTGGGTTTTGTTTTGGATAAGAGATTATCGAAGGCTAGGAAGCGGTTAGCGTTTATCCGATTAATAACGCTAAACAGATATTGAGAAAATCAAATTGTGCTAAATGGCAGTTTATTCTTAAGATAAATTTTAATCGGATATTGAGCGACCGGCCCGAAGAAAATTAATTCATACATTTTTGATTTAACTGAAAAGAGGATAATCTATGTAAGAAATAAATAGAAAGAAAACCTTGATGAAATTCGAAAATTTGATGTACTTGCTCGATCCACTATGTAGCGGCATGATTATTTAGGAAAAATGTGCTTTGATAGCTCGTAACTCTTAAGATAATAGTTTGAGAAACGTTGTAAAGCTTTAGAAAAGGAAATACAGTAATACCCCACTTAACGCAGGGTTATGTTCCAAAAAGTTAGGGCGCTAAATGAAACATCGTTAAACGAGTCATTTTAATTTGTAGTTAAATATGTATCCACGGATACATACATGTGTTCATAATGGTAGACAAGAGAGAATAACAAAAGTTATTAATTGGTTTATTATTTTATTCATCGATCAAAAATCACTTGTGACACAACAAACAAGCATTCGTATAAAATCTTGCGCTAGTTCAGTACCGCGTACAACCTCGGGGAATACGGCGTTAAACTGAAATAGCGTTAAGGGGCTATACCAGTGTGAACGCTGAAAATTTGGGTGACTTTCGGGATTTTTTTGGAAGAAAAGTACTCAATTAAATGTTTCCGAAAATTAACAACATATTTGGCTATATTTGACCTATATTATCATACATAATTTTTTCATAGAAAAGTATTGGGATCCAAGCGACTTATGCGCTAAATTCGGAAGCCCCAAAAAAAAGTTCCTCCACTGCTGACATGACTCTGGCCGATTGAGTAGCTAAAACCGCAAAGGGAAAAAGTACCGTTAAACTGGAAGGTATTTCCTGTACAATGACGTAGGATTTTTGGAAAATATCAAAATATAATAAAATGGCGTAGGTATAAAAAAAAGTTGGTTTTCTTGCCTATAAAATGGTCGTTTTTCGACGCCAAATCGTCAATTTTCATCCAATCAAAAATATCCTACGTCATTCAAGAGAAAATATATATAATAGTTCTCAGTAAAAGTTTCAAGTCAATCGGATAATTGCTTTTTGATTTACAGTGTCAGCAAATTTGAAAAATCACGTTTCGAAAAAAAAACGCCTTAAGGATTTAAGATTTTCAAATGGCTCTATAGATATATTTCTAGCTTAAATAGTGCCACCTCTTAATTATGTACCGTTTATGATGCCGAAAGAATCAGGTAATAACACGTCAGAGCTCCAGGCAGATGGAGCACTTTATACCTGCGACCGGTTGCTCTTTAGAAGGCTGTCATTCGGGGAGTATTAGAGATACGGCTTTGAAATTTTTACAGGATATGCTTGAAAGTATAAACTGTTGATAAAGACAAAAAACAAAAAAATCAATTTTTTGCAAGTGTCACACTGGTATAGGCCCTTAAGCGGGACAGCTTTAAGGGGGGTCTTACTGTACCCTACAACTTTCTAATACATTAACTGCGTTTTTTTGTACAGAGCAGAGCAGGATAAGCAGCAAAAAATATACTCTATAGAGCAGATTAGAGTAGCGAAGACGAAAACGGGGCATGTCTTTACTGGTAGTGTGGCTTGGTTTAGTTTAGCATTCAAACCTCAACTCAAATTTCAAGAGGAAACTTAAATCCTTAGTACAAATACAATCGGACAAATTTTCTTTATGCAGCAGAATCATTTTGTATGTTTACTATTTCAAATAATTACACAAAATGGACATTTTATTGACAGGAAATGAATTTTAAATGCTTCCCAAACTGTAAACTGCCCGAAAACTTCGATACCTGCGCCGCCTGCATTTCGAAACATGAAAATGCTAACAGAGCAGTATTCTTGCACTAACCTTCTATACAGAGTAGCTCAGATCAAATTGTTAGTGTAATTGTGTGGTTAACCTGCTCTGCTCTGTATGATTGTTAAAAAAAACGCGCCAAATATTCCCTTTCGTTGCACAGACCCATCTGGAAGTGGTATCTCACCCAGTGCTGTTCTGATATGTACCACACTGGTAGTTCTTTCAATTGCCGCATTTCTTAGTGGACTATTCCCTAACCAGCCTCTTAAGCGAGGGCCACCTAAGGCAGGAATGGGTTTTACCTCCTAAAAGTTTGAAGATGAAGAAGGCGAACTCCTTCCTAGTCTTATTTCAATCAATGCCACCGTGACCGAGTACCCAGTGCATGGCTTTTAACAAAAAGCTTCCATTGTTTTTCTTTAAGATACATTATTAAAAGGATATGTGCAATGAACTGAAAAATGGCTGGAAATTCGTTAGTTTTTGTGGTGCCACAGGGAATGCACAAGGTGGGGAAGGCTAGAAACTCGCATTCTGAATTATGGAGCCGACCTATATAACATATCAAAAATTAGAACTACTGAACCTTTTGCAAGGTATGGTCACTTTTCCAGACTCTATTCCCTGGACTTACGTAATTTGTTATTACCTGCGCCAAGGCATTCTAACTATCTATTGGGTATACAACTTTGCTTCCACCGTTTTTTCCTGGAATTAAAAGCTTAATTGTCAAAAAGTACTTACAGATGTATTATTCAAAGTACTGTCCATCGCTAGCGACAACTTTCAACATCTCTCCGGCAATTTTCGGATTCCATCTCGGAAAAAGGAGGCGTCTTTCGACGCGACACATGATTGGATCCTTTTTTCGACTTCCTCGTACGAACGAAAATTCTGATCAGCCAGGCCGCGCGCCATGGAACGAAACAGATGGTAGTCGGAAGGAGCGATGTCTGGGGAGTACGGCGGGTGGGGCAAGATTTCCCATCTCAGGGTTTCCAAGTATGTCGTGACCACTTTTGCGACGTGTGGCCGAGCATTGTCATGCTGGAGGATGACTTTGTCGTGTCTCTCTTGGTACTGTGGTCCTTTTTCCTTTAATTTTCGACTTAAACGCATAAATTGCGTTCGGTACCGATCTCCTGTGATAGTTCCATTCAGTTTCAGTAGCTCGAAGTATATCACACCGAGCTGGTCCCACCAAATGCACAGAATAACCTTGGCGCCGTGAATATTCGGTTTTGCCGTCGACGTTGAGGCATGTCCGGGCATTCCCCATGACTTTCTCCGCTTGGGATTACCGTAACGGACCCATTTTTGGTCGCCGGTTACGATGCGATGTAGAAATCCCTTCCGATTCTGCCTTTGAAGCAGTTGTTCGCATGCAAATAATCGCCGTTCAATATATCTCGGTTTTAACTCGTGCGGAATTGAATTTCCTTATTTCTGAATCATGCCCATTGCCTTGAGGCCTTTCGAGATGGCTTGCTGAGTCACTTCCAGTGATTCAGCTAATTCTTCTTGCCTTTGGCACGAATCTTCATCGAGCAGTGCTTCCAATTCGTCGTCTTTGAAAATTTTTCCTCTCCCACCACCATGCTTGTCCTCGACATTGAAATCGCCACTTTTAAAACGTTGAAACCACTCACGACATGTTCTGTCACTCAAAGCAACCTCACCGTAAGTATCTAAGAGCATTCGATGAGCCTCAGCTGCATTTTTTTTTTCAAATGGAAGCAGAAGATCAAAACTTCCCGCTTGGCTCGAAAACAGACATTTTGAATCGCGAATCTTATTAAAAATGCGGACAACTTTTACTAATGCGGGGATGTCGAAACGTTCACTGACGTCCAAACTCACTTTGTGACACTTTTGAACTAATAAATAAATAACTGGCGCAACAGTCCAATTTGAACCACGGCCTCGAGATGAGTTAGCATCATCTCATTTTCTAGATCGTGACGGTTTTTGTGCAGAGGTATGTGCAATACGCTCAACCGAGTTATTTACCCCATAATGGGTACTCATTTAACAGCTGAGTGGGCTCATAGTCCGACACGTAAATCCCCGGAATCGAACCGGGGCCCAGTGCGTTGAAGGCGAACGTGCTAACCGTTGCGCCATCCGGACTACTTTTGAACTAATACTTCCGAGAATTTTTGAGAAAAAGGGAATAATGGTTTAAGCAACTTTTTCTGCACAGCACTGTATAACTACCTAATATGTTCATTCTGGGTGAAAAAAAACTTCAGATGAAAATCAATTGATTTTTTTTCCTAAAATAACTGAACTAAATGGAAAAAATATTGGTAATCTGCCAAGTTTTATGATTTCATTTGTGAAGGACACTTCTATTGAAGATTTTTTTTATCAGCCAACATAAATGAATATGCGCTTGTTCGTGTACTTACTTTAACTTGTGCTTGTATGGTATAGTGCTTAAAGAAGTAGATCAGGCCATATGGATGTTCCACTATGGTCTTTTCCTGATTGGAAGGATTTTGGCTAAGTCTCGGAAGCATCATCTATAGACACCATGGCGACCAAATATGTTAAAGCATGTCGGCATCCTGTGGTGCAGCAGAAAAAAAAGAAAAAAAATTTCATCAGAACAGCTTTTCTCTAAATAGGATCCGAAGCAATTTATTCGAAATCGAAATAATTTCTTTAGGAACCTAGTTATCTAAATGAATTTATTCCTTATCTTAACATAAAACAAGGATTCATATTAGGAAATATTGTTTAACGAATTCAAGTTTCAGTGTCACTAAGTTTTATGTAGACTTATTGCGTCGGCCTTATATTGATCTAAAGTGTACATTAACGTATATAATCACTGTCATCTAGATCAGGGAACGGCAAACTCCGGGCCGCGGGCCAAATCCGGCCTGCCGCTGGATTTTATCTGGCCAGCGAGCTAATATTGTTTTTAGCATGAAACAATTTAAAAAGAAGTCAAATTTATATAAATACTCATAGTTTGAAACGTGCTTTCTCGTGAAAACGCTATTTTATTGTGGATAAGATTCGTACCGCATTTAATGATGCTACTATACCACTCGCAATTTAGCGATTAACGAGACAAATGGAGAACACCTTATACCAGCCCAGATCACAATACTTGTTAGGCGATATTCAGATTAGCTACATTTTCAGCTCCGACGCAGCCACGCACAATAGCCAAGCATAGTCGATCGCATCGCATGCTGAGCGATGAGTGTGAATCCGCCCATTTGATGCTGTGTATCTCGACTGAAATTTCAAGCAGTCGTGCAGCGCGGTGTCGTGTGTGTGAATTTCGCCTTAATCGTGGAGTGCAGAGCAAATGTTCATCGAGTGGCGACCAACTTACGCAAGACATATGACTTTCACTCACGTCCATCGAGTCCACTAGTGGAAATAATATCCATTACCTTTAATTACAAATCCAGAAAATACTTGTCGTACCCATTCACCGTAGGCAATCATCGCCCAGCAATTGACTGGTATTTTATGATTATTCGCAGGTGGGTACTACAAATATTTTCTGGGGATTCGGCGATTCTTAATCTTTTTTCGCTTGATAATTTCATTGTATTTAGAATTTATAATTTATTTGTCCGGTGAGCAGCCACAGTTTGGTTACGACAAGCATTTCTTCGACATTTGCCGATTGCCATTTGATGATTTGATCCGTAGGAAAATTCACGAGTCTGGTGTAAATTAGTGGGCATTTGACCAATATTTGTTCTGTACTCGCTGAGTCGCGGGTGGTGTGGTGAGTCCTCTAACCGTACACAAACTGCATATGTATGTTGATATTTCGTCATGGGTCTAAATACTACTACCCCCAATGCATTTTTTTATATGCATCAAATTACCGCAAAAACGATGCAATCACGCTTGAATAAAAACCAAAAACCCAATACTGATCATGCAGATTTACAATACAAATCACAAACGTCACGTTTTACACAGCAGTTGAGTTGGGCTGTATCACTGATATATCGATAATTGGAGTCGCTGGACTAAAGACCAGGATCTTAATTGCTAGCCGTATTTCAAGCCGAGATCCACGGCATTGAGTGCTGCATCAGGGAAATTTTCATTCAGAAGTTTCGTGTTTGGCGTTGCTATTTGTAACGAATAGTTATTCTCATTAGTTAACTCTCGTCTTACAACCTCTTATCAAGGATGATGAAAGAATACTTTGAGGCCCTCAGTATTTGGCGGCCACCGACCCAGTCGCTCTATCTTGGGTATTGGGTCACGGTGGCATTGATTGAAATAAGACATGTAATGAGTTCGCCTTCTTCGTCTTCAAACTTTTAGGAGTTAAAACCCATTTTTGCTTTAGGTGGCTCTCGGCTAAGATGCTGGTTAGGGAATACCAGTACCAACTACCAGTGTGGTACATATCAGAACACCACTGGGTGAGATGCCACTTCCAGATGGGTCTGTCCAACGAAAGGGAATATTAGGTGCGTTTTTTTTACAGCTATACAGAGCAGAGCAGGGTTAGACCACACTGCTCTGCTCTGGATAAAACGTCAGTGCAAGAATGCTACTTCCTATTGGTAAGCGTGGTCCCGTTATGGAGATAGCAGGACTTCATTTTGTTGATAGACTATGTTATTAGGACATGAGAACGAAAAGTGTCGCTAGCTTCCGGATGGAACTGAACATGTTTAAGGGCAGTCCGAAAGTGTCTTCTTGGTGCTTTGTCTTTATATTGATGAAATATGGATTCACCACTACACACCAGAGGTGAGAGAGCAGTCGAAACAGTGGGTTTTACCCGAAGACCTGCTGCAAAGAAGGCGAACACAGTACCATCCGCCGGATTATTGTCATAGATTATTTGCAAAAAGGACGAACCATCACACTGAATTGAAGAAAAAACGGCCCCACACACAGTGCTTTTCTTCACCAAGCCAATACGAGATATACGAGATAAACTGTCCTCTTCTTCGAGATGCTTAACCATTCATGTTAAGACGACATTGTAAACTAAGATAAAAAAAAAATTAAAAATAATAGAGTCAGCGACCAGCCTCCATCCCCTCCAGTTTATAGGGGAGGTTGGCACTCATTCAGGAGGATCTTGATCATTCTTAGAATCAATTAGCTAACCCATTCTACAAATATTTGTCGAATTTTTTAAGTCGCTAGCTTCATTCTATTGAAAGTTATTGCTTATTTGAAGTCTTACTTGTAGGGGAGGTAGAGTTTTTTTTTGTCAAATCTTGCGCATTTTTAATAACAACCAACTAGATCCCAGTCCAAACATTTGGCCAAAATTTCAAGCCATTAGCTTCATTTTATCGAAACTTATCGCTTGTTTGAAGTTTCATTTATAGGGGAGGTATGCGTTCCTTGGGTCGAATCTTGCCCATCATTGCCACCAATTAGATCATGTTACAAACACAAACAAAATTTCAAGTCTCTAGCTTCGTTTTATCGAAAGTTATCGTGCGAACGGACAGACAGACAGACATGGCTAAATCGAATCAGGAGGTGACCCTGATCATTTATATACATACAGTATATCCTCGCTAATCCGGACTAATTAAAACATGTGCCTATCCGAACTAGCGAGGAATGCGAACTAGTGAGGCACACCAAAAAAGCAATAAAAACTGGATGTTTGAATGTTAGTCATGTATATTGTAACGTAAATAATTTCTCACATTCCCAATTACAAATATAAAAAAAAAGAACAATTTTCACAGGACAAAATTATTCATACTGTATGCATTTACATACAGATTATCATAATCATTACAGTATGGTATTATTTCCGAAGGAAATCAGTAATTTTAGTTTGTTTTGCAGTTTTTATGTTATTGATAATTGCACTTTCTTTTAGTTGTCGAAGAGCTAATATGTATCTGTTCGATGATCCTCGATTTTGTTCCGCCCATTTAATTCCGAGCTCAAAAGCGGAAATCGCTGCTTCGTTCCTAATTTTGTTTTGTTCCGTTCCTTCCGGTAACTCCTCAATGTCATTTTCTTCCTCTTCGATGAAATATTCAATATTTTGGTCTCCTTCATTTATCCACATAACAATATCGTCATCGACAATACTATCGTTGATAAGGTTTAGAATTTTCCCTGATATCGTTGAAGTCATCGTTCTCAGATCGCTGTGCATTTGATGCCAACCTCCGGGCATACTCCGTCAGAGGTAAAAGATCTTCATCGTTCCATTCATCCCGAAATTTATAGGCGCTCCAAGATTTTTGCAATGTTGTTCCGTCGACTTTCGACCAAGCGCTCGCTAAAAAATCTATGGTGTGTTTCAATGAGACATTTTTAAGGTTTTTGTTTATATCTTCTAAATTGGAAATAACTTGCGCGAGCAACCTTTTTTGTAAAACATTAGTGTCACTTGAATTGGATTCTGATCCATAGGTTGAATTAAAGCGGTGCAATTTAGAGGCAGAAACATTACCACTATATTAGGCGTGTTTTTTGTACTGCGGTGGAGGTTAATTGGGGGCTATCCGGGTTAACTTACACACATTACACAAACAACATACCCTAGTTGTTGCTATCCGGGTTAACTTACACACATTACACAAACAACATACCCTAGTTGTTTGTGTAATGTGTGTAAGTTAACCCGGATAGCCCCCAATTAACCATTCACCGCAGTACAAAAAAACAAGCCTATTATTATCAGCAGACCGTAATTCTTCTTGACTGGAATAGCATGGAGCATTGTCAATTAGCAGAAGGGCCTTGGACGGAAAGCCATTTTGGATAAGAAAAGACTTGACTTGAGGAATAAAGGACTCATTGAAATACTCCTTAAATAATGAGAATGTCATCCACGCCTTTGAGGTTGATTTATACTCCACCGGAAGGGTCAAGTTCTTCAGTGATCGTGGGTTACGGGATTTTCCTATCACAAGGATTTTCAATTTGTGCCTTCCCGACGCATTCGCACACACCAAAAAAGTTAGTCGCTCCTTACTTAGTTTTCTTCCCGGCGCAGTGGCTTCTTTTGCGTGTACGAGGGTCTTATCGGGTAACATTTTCCAAAACAGGCTGGACTCGTCCGCATTGTAGATTTGATCTGGAGTAAGATTCATCTCTTCAATTTTTTCGTGAAACGATTTTAAAAACAGATCTATGGAATCAGCAGCACTGGAGAGTTTTTCACCCGTAATTTTTAGCAATCTGATACCAAAACGGCTTTTAAAATTACCGTACCAACCATTACTGGCGTTAAAATTGTCGTTATTGTAAAGCTGTTTAAAAATAAGCCTTGCTTTTTCGCAAATCAACTCCCTTGAAATTGGAGCATGTCTGCTTCTTTGCTGAAGGAACCACGAATACAGCTTATTTTCCATTTCAGGATACTCGCCAAATCGCAGGGTCTTTCGCTTCTCCGATCTTGATTCCGTTGATAGTATAAAGCTGGATAAAATGAATTTGGATAGTATCGATCCATCTGTTATTTTTTGTTATCTTACCTTCGAATTTTATCCTTCTGTGTTTTAGTGTCAGATATGGTGGATGTATCAACACCATATTGCAATGCTAATTGTCTTCCTGACCAACCCCTCTCAAGCTTGTCGAGTATTTCACATTTGATCTTAAAGGTCAGCGACTTGTGGCTGCGTCTTTTTACTGGAGCCATACCGCACTGTAAGAATTCTCAATATACCACACACGAACTAAGCGATTTTTACAAGTCTAGTCTGCCTTTGTGTAGACGGTACTGTATTTTTTGTACATATGTATTTTTAAGAATGTATTTTTTCTGTTATTTCCTTCTCCTTTGAGTAAATTGAAAATATTTAACAGAAAAAATAAAATCCGGATTACAAGGGCACTGAAAATCCGGACTACAAAGTGCTTAATACATATTTGTGTGTGATCCGGAAAACTGAGGATCCGAAGTTTCGAGGCTCAGGACTAACGAGGTTGTACTGTATATACATTGCTATACTTCCGGAGCCTCTTTTAAGGTGTTACATATTTTCGTCGTGACAAAAACAACATACCCCAAACTATAAGTCTAGGGTATAAAAATGGCCTGGAAGAAAACGGATTTCGTCCAACAAAAAAGACATCTCCTAAACAAAGGCCTATTTTGAGGAGTTCCACAAATTTATTTTTTTTTTTTTATGAAAAATAAAAATTGAAAATTATTTTGAATTCCTTCTTAAATCGAATACTAATCAAACAACCCTCGTATGTATCGTTTATATATGTACATACATACATACATATCTACGCTTTAAATAGACAATAGAAAAGCAGAACAGAACTGATACAAGGCCACAAACTTGTAGTTCCCATGAAATATAATATTGGCTGTCACCAGACAAATCACAGTCTATTCATGAATCCTGCAAATACATATATGACGCAATTCACACAATCAAGAGTCGTAATAATAAAATCAATCTAAAGGACATTCCTTTTCAAAGATGTTCAGTTGTTTACTAACTCTTCTGTGTAGGTTTTCCTGAATTCTTATACATCTGTTCAGCAATCTTTTTCGTGTCTGGTAACGTATTTGAAGTCTGCCCATCTCATTGAGGGAAAAAAATAAAATCCTTAAAAAGTTCATCGATAGACTAGAAAGGATTATGTAGTTTCAAAGTCGACACAAATGACAAAAAGACGATATATTTATAGGTCTAATATTAACGTCGCAATTTTCTGGTTTCTTGGTATTTTCGTTTCGATGTGGATGGATACAAACAGAGTTAGCAGGTTGGGGAATTTTGCTCCAAATTTCAAAAACGAGCGAAATTTTGGGGAAACCAGTTTATGGAGATTTTTGTTGAAGACAAAATCCTTACGCATCAAGTGTCGCGTATTACATAAAGATTGTTGTAAATTTCAACAACCGCTGTAAGAATCAAGTTTAACGGCGATTGGCAATTCCGTTATCTCACCTTCAGCATTAAATTCCAATTCCATGGATACTTATGGTTTTATGAATCCGCCATATAGTCCAGCCTACTACTACTTTGCCTTGACCCCTAGCGGGGCATAGCGCGTCAACTACTCCTGCGCGCCATCGTACTCTGTTCTAGGCAATGGGGCGCAACTCCCCAAAAGACTTACCCAGTGCCTGACACTCCTTTGCCACAGATCGACGCCATGTGATTCGAGGACCCCCTCTTGGTCGGCCTTGGTTGGAAATGGGGTTTCTTTTCATGGCATGCAAAGCAATGCAGTTATCACTTTTCCGCAATGTGTGACCTATCCACTGCCATTTTCGCCTGCGTATCAATTCGTCGATTGGCATCTGACCTGTACGCCGACTTAGCTCTTCATTTGATATTGTTTCGGGCCAGAAAATTCTTAAAATTCGACGAAGATATGAGTTGACGAAAACTTGCAGCTTTCTGGTAACTCCTACGGAAACTTCCCATGTACTGCTCCCATACAAAAGCACTGACAGTACCAGTGAGCGAAACAAGCCCAGCTTGGTCTTGATGCTGACATAACTGCTCTGCCAGATTTTGGACAGTATGCCGTATGGGCGTTTAGCCTGGTTGATACGACGAGCGATGTCCTGCTCCGTACCACCATTTTCGGCAACAATATGCTACCCAGGTAGACGAAGTTGTCCACGTTCTCCACAGGCTGCCCATTAATATTGATGGCAATCGGTGTCGGATTTCTTATTCGCAACGGCGGACTAAGAACCTTGGTCTTGTTGGTATTAATCTTTAGCCCAACCTTGCTTGCCTCCCTCTCGAGATCTAACGCCATTGCGGACAGATCCATGATTTTGTGAGAGAGTGGGCATATGTCGGCAGCGTAGTCAAGATGTTGTAGATAAGATGTCAAAGTCCATTGAATTCGTCTGTCGAGTCCGGATAGGGCTGCATGCAACACATCGCCGATCACAATGAGGAATAGGATCGGTGAGAGGATGCACCCCTGCCGAACTCCACTGCGAATCTCAAAGTCCCCCGACACCTTACCTTTATGCAGAACGCGACATTTCGCGCCGTCATAGGTTGCCTTAATAATAGCCACAAGCTTCTCAGGGATGCCTCTCCTGCGCAAGGCCGACCATATAGATTCCCGGTTCACACTATCGAAAGCCTTTTCGAAATCGATGAAAAGCAAGTGAAGCGGAGAATCGTATTCAGCGCATTGCTCGATGATGATTCGCAAGGTGTTAATGTGATCGACACAGGAGAATCCGAATCGAAAGCCAGCCTGCTCTTCATCAATTGTGCTTTCTAAGTGGGCCTTTAGTCTTTCCAGGACGATTTTAGCTATTATCTTGGCAACGGCAGGAAGCACACAAATGCCTCTCCAATTATTACAGTCTGTGAGGCTACTCTTCTTTGGAAGTTTGATGATCAAACCTTCCTTCCACTCAGTGGGAAAGGTCTCTGTATTCCACGCTTTATCAACAAGTGGATGCAGCAAATCGGCAGTTATGCTTGGCGCTGCTTGATAAAGTTCGGCAGGGACACCGTCGAGTCCGGCGGCCTTTCCTCGTTTTAGTGCAATAATTGCAGTGACTATTTCCTCTTTAGTCGGGGCAGTGGACCGTATACGCACATTTTGATGGTTAGCTAAATTATCTATAAGAGTGGGAACTTCACCAGAGGTTACACGGTTCAAGACCGCGGTGAAGTATTCTTTCAACCGCTTCATTTGATCTTCTTCCAAGATAAGTAGCTTTCCATCACTATCCTTCACCGGATGTTGGCAGGAGTTACGACCACCTGTAAACTCCTTGATGACACTGTATACGGCGTTTAAGTTGTTACTTCTTGCGGCTTCTTCTGCTGAGGCTAAAAGAGAATTGGCATAAACTCTTTTATCGCGTCGCACACTACGCTGAACTTCTCGAGCTTTCTGACGGTAAAGGAGTTCGATGCTGCTTCGATTGTCGTCTGATGATGCAGCCAAACGACCTTTCAGCTCCTTTCTTTCAACAATCCGCTGCCATGAAGCGTCGGACATCCAGGGCTTATTCCGGCAATCCGGGTTTGTGCCAAGGATGGTATCTGCGCTATCAATGTACGCATTTTTTATGGCATCCCAGTTTTCATTTATGTCACTATCTGGGTGACTAGTTATCTCAGCTGCTTTTTGCGAAAGATGGTCATTATATATACAGCTGGATTTTTTAATCGAGCGGTGTTGAATTTGCGGCGCCTGAATTTTTTGTCGCTGGGGCGGCGCACGGCTGCAATACGCAATCGAACATTAGCGATCATAAGATAATGGTCTCTTCCCATCCCAATATCGGCACCCTTCTTGTTTCGCACGTCCAGGAGGCAACTCCTGAATCTTTTACTAATGGCAAAGTGGTCGATCTGACTTTGTGTTCTGCGCCGATCAACAGAGGACCAACTGATTTTGTGATGGTCCTTATGCTCAAACATAGTACCACCGATGAAGAGACTGTGAAAGTTGCAGAACTCTACAAATCTTTCACCGTTGTCATTGCGATCACCAAGACCGTGTCTCCCCATCACATGTCTGAGCCCATATAGTTATCAGCGCCAACGTTCGCATTCAAGTCACCCATAACCATTATAATGTCACCGTTAGGTGTTCTGCTCTGAACGGTGTTTAGTTCTTCGTAGAAGGAGTCTTTTGCCAAGACATTGTCGGGCTCAATAGGGGCATAACATTGTATTATTGAGATGTTCCTCATTTTGGTTCGGATCCTGGCGGTCAAGATTCTGTCAGAGACCGGCTCCCAGGATAAGAGACAGTTTCGCGCGGCTCTGGTTAAAGGAGCCCCACACCTGACTCACGACGGCTACCGGTAGCTTTACCGGAGTACAACATTACAGTGCTGCCCGTTGGAGAGATAAATTCTTCACTGTTCTACCATCTTATCTCACTAACTCCTAAGATATTTAATTTGTACCTCAGAAATTCACTCTCTAATTGAAGAAATCGTGCGTTCTAGGAACCTTCTGATCCATTGTCCAGGAGAGTACGCACATTCCAGAATCCAATCTTTGTCATTGTACGATAGGCATAGTTGACGTTTCGTTAGCATATAGAGATTTCGGATAGTTCAAGTTGCTGGCATACACATCCTGTCCTTTGATTGTCGGTTTTAACGACAGGCCCTCAAAGGGAAAGGCCGTGGTATTATTTTTACACCCCACACCACAGGGGGACCTCAACCAAATCATCGCACCGCCATTACTGGCGAATCAAAGACCCATTTTCTTAGTTTTCCTTGATTATTTTCAAAAGTAAGCAGTATAATGTGATTTTCCTCCAAAGCCTCAGAAGGTGACATTCTTCGACTATCTGTTTTGATTTTGACTATACGAGTACTACTAAACCCAATTTCAACTTTGAGCAATACATTGGATGTAGGATTTGACGTTCTTTAATTTAAATCCTATTAAGTTTTTCGATCCGTGACACCGTTTACAAATTATGAGGAGAATGTTAAAAAGAGGCTCAAATTTTTCGGGTTTTCGCCCGCACAGCCGCTCTGCTGCGGGGTCCAAGGTGGCTCCATCTCTTAAAATGAATGTATGGGGACCACTACAATCGTACCATCGCTTACTGTCCCAACTAAAACCAATATCACATAAAAGAAACCTCCAAATCCATTTTTTTTTTTTTTCAAAATAGATAAGAAAAAGGGAATTTTTAACAAAAAAAAAACCTCTTTATGGGGAATTTTCCGGACCAGAATGGGGGATTTGTTTGATCTATATCTGGCAACCCTGGATACAAATCAACCGAGTGTATTAGGCCGGAAAATGGAAAGATGCTAATGTATATTGTATAATTTATTCTTACCGCTTGGTTATATGACCTTCATAATTTTGTATAAATTCGAACTGTGAAATTTGTGGAATTTCCTGAGAAAATTCAATTGAAGTTTAGTCCGGAACGTAAAACTTACTCCAGCGAAAAGTCTATCTCAATGGACTTGTGCGTGCGAATGCAAAGTACCATCCCCTTCAACTTGTAAGGATTTCTAAGAATTTATTTTTGGAAGTCTATGGCGAAACCATTAATCTTGGGGCATCAATGGCTTAATAGAGAGTGGGCTTTTGAATATTTCCAACACTGCCTTTTCAGCATAACAGCAATGTGAAGATCTTGTTGAGTCCTTTAACAACATTAATAGGTATACGAGTTTGTATAGGTAAAGGGAACTTTGTTTTGAGTTTTACCCTTTATTCGGCATCTTCGTTCTTGTTATGATGATTTGACTGGTGAAATCAATGATGTGTTTTATATTTACAGGTGATTTGGGTCAATTACTTCGGGGCGTTATGGCAGAAGCAAAAGATTTGGCCGGTGCGGAACGCTGTTCACTCTTTCTAGTCGATAAAGATACGGGCGAGCTGGTGTCGAAGGTGTTTGATGGAGATGAGGTATGTTATGGAGTGTTTGTTTAGAGCTTGCAACTTTCAGTTATTAAAATAACGCCAACATCACTTGAAGGCTACTCATGAGGTGCGTATCGAACAAGGTAAAGGAATCGCGGGTCATGTGGCTTTATCTGGAAAATTATTAAATATTCGTAATGCCTATCAACATCCCTTGTTTTATAAAGGTGTGGATGAGTCGACCGGCTTCAAAACAAGGTATGCTGTTGATGATATTTATTTCATAACATTTGATCGAAACACAAGCTTTTTGTTGTATTCATAGAAATATTCTCTGCTTTCCAATCTGTGATGAAAATGGAATAATTGGAGTTGCCCAGTTATGTAATAAGGTAAATAACTTTTTTTTGACAATAAATTTAAATGTTTCAAAGGTGCAATTTTAATGTTGTTGTAATTTTTTGTTGGTTTTAATTTGTATGTTGCTCTTTTTGTTTGTCTGAATCATCCTGGTTTTTTGTTAGAATTCACGTAAAAGTGCAATCCTCTATAACGCTATATGTATATAAAATCATAAATTTTTGTGCGAAAAACTGTTAGTGCCTTACTTATGTACCTACTCGTATACATGGTAGATTCGTACTGTCTAGGAGCCGGTGCACATGGACGTCAAAAGTAATCGGGGACGCCGCGTCACTTACCATTCTCTCCCTTTGATACCTATCGGCGTTTCAGTGCACATGCACATGAGGTGGTAGGACGCAGCGTCATGCAAACCTCATACTAGCACATTTTTGTAAAAAGAAATTTAGGATGATGCACAATTATGAAGCGTGAATACCCATTCCACGGTGATTATTATCGCACCAACACTCGACCTTAAAATTTTTTTTTCAAAATGTGTACAAAAATTTACTAGGATGAGGTTTGCTTCAGCTTGTATTATATTAGCGGGGCCACACACTGTCAAACACGAGCTCGAACTTTGTGTGAAGTGTCTTGAGCCATTCGGAAGAAAATCTTAAAGCATCGCTTGGGGAAGAGTAATCCTAAAGCGAATGGCTTAAGAAAAAGTAATCTTCAAGCGAATGGCTTGAGAAACTTTACACAAATCTGAAGAAAATTGTCCACTGTGACCGTGTTCCTGTTCAAGTTCCAGTTAATCAGAACTTATCTGCGGACGCAGCGTCTCCTTGTGGACTGCCGTAGTCGCAACTGTGTACTAGTAAAACGCTGGAGATAGAAAATGACGCAGATAGGGACAGAAACCACCGGCAGCCCGGATACCTATCCAGATAGGCCAAGTGATGTTGATAGCTATCGGCCTCCCTTGTGCATTGCTCCATTATAATCAATGTATTTATTCATACATATGTTTCAAAGTGAGGTGGCGTTCCGATTACTTTGACGTCCGTGTGCATCGGCACTAAAGACGGAATCGACTTGAGAGTGGACCCACAGAGAGTTACCGCTTAATGCTATCAATAGCTTCATGTTGAAAATCATAATGGTCGTATTGCCTAAGGGCGACCACAGAGTGAAAGCTGAAGCTGATGCTTATGCTGGTGTTTTGATTGTGAACACTCGGCGAAGAATTCACATGAAACGTGCTCATGAAGCTTCCCCTCCCCATGTTGCAGAAGATTACATTCGTAATTGTCCGGTGTATTCATTAATTTTTATGTGTCTTATGAATGGATTTTACATATGGAATCACTGGACAATTACGAATGCGATCTTGAGCTTTAGCGATAGCATGGGCAGGGAAAGCTCCATGAGCACGTTTCACGTAAACGTTTCTCTTCACTGAGTGTTCGCAATCAAAAACCAGCATAAGCATCAGCTTCAGCTTTCACTCTGTGGGCGCCCTAAGGCAGGATCATCCACTCTTATGTCAAAGGACCCTACAGTATCGCCTAAAGCAGAAATACACTCTTAAGTGGATTTCTGTTTTAGGCAATACGAACCCATGCTTTTCAGTTCTATGTTATTGTTATCCTTCCGTGTATACATATATTATAATAAGAGCTTTGCTAAAAAAAAGAAACGTCTGTTCAATCTTCCTAAAATGATAATTCACTCTGTCCTCACCCTCAAGTCTATTTCCGCTTTAGAAATTTATGATGAACCAAAATTATTTTATGTGAAGCTACATATGTCGTACAGATAGAAAAACTTGGGATTCGTACTGCCTAAAGCAGAAACTCACTTATTCGTGGACCCCGAGTGGATTTATACTTTGGGCTTTAGGAACGTCTGATACTGGCCCTTTTCCACATATTAGTTCATGGTTTTTGTAATTGTGTATTTGGTGGGTCGTTTATATAGTATTCACATGACCTGTGATCAAATTAAAAATTAAATAGAACGGAAGAACATGTAGCAGATATCTGGAATATACTCGTATATAGAATAGGAATAATTATCCTACTGGTGAATTTTTTAATGGCGCAAACTGTAGCGGTGGAAAAGTCTGGAAAGAAGATTGCATCAAAAAATATTGACTGGACGGATCCGAAAAGGATGAAAAACAGGGGTAACCGTCAGTCACATTGCATTTCTGGTATTATCTTTAATTGGAATTAACCACAACCGACCGAGGGCGGAAATAAACGAAAAAAGTACTCAAATTTAAATGCGTGTACAGTGCTACAATGGACATTCAACAAAATTTGTCCTTTGCAGAGGGGTGCCCGCTATGGAGAGGTCGACGAAAATGTGACACTATTCTTCCTACTGAAGAGAGCAAGGAAAGCAAAGTGGACGCGGTTCGCACCGGGGTCTGGGTGCACTATGGGACCCTGGATGGAGGCAGCACTTAATGAGTAGTGATCTGTCGGTGGTACGAAACTAGAGGCTGAGGGTCCCAGTACACCCGGATCCCGATACAGCGCCAGGGCATCTGCGCCGTCCGCCAACCATTCCATCCTTATCGCCCCATTTTTTTTATTATTCCCCATTTTTGTCTTCCATGTTTGTGTTGTCTTCCCCAGGCCAATGAATGTTTATTAATACGTAAAGAACATTGGCAACAAGTGGCGAAAACCCCGCCCACGTCTCCCGAACTGAACTACAGCAAGCATAGGCCGCTGCTTAGCTCGTTGAGAGGTTGAACGTGGGGACGTAGCCTTAAGTAGCATAATGGCCATGAGAGTCGGGCCGTGTTATCTGGCGAAGGAAAAAGTCTCTCAACGAGCTAAGCAGCGGCCTATGCTTGCTGTAGTGCAGTTCGGGAGACGTGGGCGGGGTTTTTGCCGCTCTTTGCCCCTGTCCTTTACGTATTAACATAAGCCTGGGGTAGACAACACAAACACGGGAGGTAAAAAGGGGGAATCAAAAAAATGAAGCGATAAGGATGGAATGGTTGGCGGGCGTCTCACTTGCCCTCGCATTTGCACCGTACCACCGACAGATTATTACTCATCAGGTGCTGCCATCAATCTGCCCGTGGAAGCAGCACAACCAGACCAGAATATGGTTCATCACAGGGCAGCTTCTACTACGAGGCCTGCATAGTAGTAAAAGCTGAGGACATAGTGTGCTCCAAAAAGAAAAAAAAAACAACTGGGCTCCTGAGATAGCAGGCAACCATTGTAGGGGAGAAAAATAGCAAAGAGAAAAGGAAAAAGAATACTGTATCTTCCATCATCCAAACGATCAACAGGTTGCAGAGAATCGTGACGCCAGCAAAGGTGTAACACTGCATTCCTTGTCATAATTCACTCATATTCTCTGTAAGCTACAGGTCACATGAATAATAGAAAAATGAAATGCTAGGCAATCAACAATTTTAAGCTGACATAGAAGGACTATCGATCGTGGCAAACAGAAAGGTACTTAGGCCTCCTCCGCGCTTTGTCCGGACGCTGAAGATGCACGAAATGCCGGTAGTTCAAAGCATATATGGAGGCCTTAGGTACGTGGCTAAACCACAAATGACAAACACAACACCGGGATTGTCTTGTTGAACTGACTCTAAAAGGAAAAGCTACTCTTTAGGAAGGATGGGGGTGCTACAGAGGAAAGCACAGCTGCTTGAAGGAAAAATACGTGGAGTAAAGATGGCTAAGTCCTAAGACTTAGAGCAAGTAGTCTTAATGTGCTTGTGGGGATGCAAATCGGTGGAAGAACTAAAGAAGAACCCGATGAGGTCCTTCTTAGTCCTGTTCTGTACCAGAAATGGGCCCCACGTTGGCTGCCATTTATGTAATGGACAGTTTGGTGGGCATCTGAAGATGCCCTTGGGTACGGAGCCTAAGGTAGCATAATGACCGTTATGATCGGTAGTGCCATAGAAGGCCCCTCAACAAGCTAAGCAGCGGCCTATGCTTGCTGTAGTTCAGTTCGAGAGACGTGGGCGGGGTTATCACCGCTCGTTGCCCCTGTCCTTTGCGTGTTAATAAAAATGCATAGACCCGGTGAAGACAGCACAAATAGAGAAGGAAAAATGGGGAATAAAAAAAATAAGGCGATAAGGATGGAATGGTTGGCGGGCATCTCACTTGTCCTCGCGCTCGCATCTTGGTCAGTGTGTAATGAGACCTTCGGCCTCTGGTTTCGTACCACCGACAGATCATTACCCACCAGGTGCTGCCATCGATCTGCTGGTGGAAGCAGCACAATCAGACCAGAATATGGTTCATTACAACTTGCGGAAAAAATATTCTCATTTCCATCGTTCTGTGAAATTGATGGTACGATGGGAGTTCCGTCGTGGCTGTACGCGATCATGTGTGGCAACCCTAAGATTGCCTATTAAAACAAATTATTAAGCGTCCATTGAAATCCTCATTACCATACCACAACCATAAAACCTTAATAACTAATCGTATCTACTTTATTATCGGAAAGGCATAATTTTCATCTAATTGTTAGATTCAACCCATAATCCCATTAAATTAATCTGGTATGAAAACTAGGGGGGCTTATAGTCAATAGCCACACAATGGAGGAGGAATCGTTCGAGTTTGTTGAATTATACGAGTACATACTCTCCTATGTAGCGTCTCTCCAGTGATACTACACTTCTGTGATACTTGCGTGGCGGTGAAGTGGAGAAATATAAGTGATAAAGTTGTTACAAAAAATATTATCACCTTGGAGATGCTAAAGGATCTTTTTCCGCATTATTCGTAAAAGAACGTACATATTCATGAAAGTGTTGTGTTGGTGAATGAAACGACATAATTCGTTTTCAAATTTCACCATGGCACTAGTGATTATTCACTTCTAATGAGGTTTTTAGACGAACATATCAGTTTTATATCGGCTTAAGTTCTCCATCCGTTTTGGTATCCGTTTTCCAACAGTTGTCCATTAGGCCGGCCGCATCTTGGACGCAGGCAGGGCATTGTTGTTGTAACAATTGTCAAAATCTGATTTTACCACAACAATGCCATGTGCGCGCTGCACTGTCCTGACTACGTCCTAGATGCGGCCGGCCTAAGTCTTTGGCCCGTCCCATTTATTCACATGAAGGATGGACATAATGCAATGATCCATGCTGTGCGTTAGTCCGAGCACTTCCCGTGGTCCGATTTTAACCAAACTCGGTATGTAGGTTTCTTGAGTGACCCTGATCTCGGGACGGTGGCAGCAAATATGGGTATCGACTGGATAACGGTATATTCGGCTGTGTTCAAACCAGAGTTGCTCGCATAAGTCTTTTTTTTTAAATCATGCCTCTTCCAGGTTTTTCTCGTGGTCCAATTTCAACGAAATTTGACAAGTAGCTTCCTTAGGTTATTATAAATAACACGCGGTGATATTTTGGACCTGCTGTAGGTATGCGATAGGATAAAAGGACCTTCTTGATATTAAAGTGATATCTAGACATGCAAGATGGGTATCATATGACACGGTTTGATGAGGCGAATGCACTAGACTACTAAAGCGTGTTCCTGGCAATGAAGTGGTATACAGGCATGATGAATATCATGTGACTGAGAGTCATGAGCCGACTGCAGTAAACTACTGTTGATGGTATGTTGAGTCCTTTGGTCAGGAAAAAGGACATTAACAAAATTAATTAAATTTAAAATGTATTTGCATGGGACGGGCCTAAAGTATCGATAAACAAAATCGCTCTTTTTGTGTCATTATATTTATTCTCCACCATTTTTTGTTATCCGGTCTCCATCAACATTGGATCTCTAGACAAGAACGCAAAACTGATGGAGAACGGATAGCAAGCAAAACTGATGGAAAACGAATAGCAAAACGGATGGATAACTGAAATTGATAAGAAAAGGATATCGTCTAAAACCCCCCGAATTTCAGCGCCATATTTCTGGACCTTGTTTTATTGTCCTTAGTATCTTCTCCAGATATGTATTTATTTGGATTACAATTTCTATAGAACGAAGATAAACTGAGTCAAAGTCTGAAGCAACTGATGTTATCTTAGCTTCACCAGAAAATTGTACGAGTATGTTCCGTTCCTGGTACAATTCGAACCGTACAATTAAACATGGAATGGATATAATAAACTGTGGAACTGACTTAATTGGATAAAATGCGTGACATCGTTATGGTGACTAAATCGAAATGTATATTAGGCACGAAATATGCTTTCGGAATGGATTAAAAAAAGTCGATAATCCTTTTTGATTAGCATGACATTTACTAAATGTATTTTTTATGATTCATATATTTTTGTTGCTTAGCTTAGTGGAGCGGGTCATACTGATATATTTTTTTCAATTTTTTTTTTGTTTTGTTATGGAGCATTTTAAATGACATTAAAATTGAAACGACTCAACGATAATAGATCCATCATACTCATAAAACCAGCAACATTTTTAATAGCACATTAACTATACTAGTACGTTTCTTCCAGTTAGGTGGTTTTCACTTTGATAAATGCGACGAGGAAGTTGCCACGGCATTTTCAATTTATTGCGGTATAGCAATTATGCATGCTCTCGGTCACAAGCGAGTACAAAAGGCGGAAGCACGACATAAATTGTCTCAAGAGCTTCTCATCTATCATATGAAAGTGCCCGAGGAGGATGTAAAAAATTTACTAACAACGTTGGATCAACCGACGCCAATTATTGAAGATTTCGCATCGTTTACTTTCTGTCCGCGCGATATTGATCGTTCCATCACAGTAAATATGTCCATGAAAATGTTCTTTGATTTGGACTTTGTGAAAAAATTCAAAATACGAAGAGATAAATTGGCGAGATTTTTGCTGGTTGTACAGAAAGGATATCGGGACTCGATTCCTTATCATAATTGGTTTCATGCTTTCTCCGCCGCCCATTTTGCCTATTGTTTAATGAAAAATTTAAGGCTTATCGAGCGGGGACTATTAAGGTAAGTAAGAATTGTTAATTGTATTTATATTTAGTTTATTTAACGAAAAAAAACTGGCTTGGGTACTGCCGAGTGGGAATAATTTTTTATTAATTTTTCTTGTTATTTTTCATTTGTAATAATTATATATTTTTTACCGAGTTTGCCCTATTGGCCGGATTTTACCCGCAACGGGTGCAAGCACCAACTTGCTGGGCTCGGACGTATTTGGCTGATGTTCCGCCGTCATTCAGACAATCACTAACGGAGATCGCCGAGCACCTTCCGCATCATTGCACAAGTATGCAGAATAACATACTTCTGCATTGTGTCGATAAGGCTGTGTCGCAAGTTCAGTTTGTCTAGGGAAGTAAGAAGGGCTTTAGGTACTATACCGGTAGCCGACAATATCACAGGCACTATCTGCACGTCAAGGTGCCAAAGTTGTTTGATTTCTTGAGCCAGTGCCCTATATAGTTTGCCCTCTTCTCTGCATGCTTTTTCACGATATTGCTATTATGGGGGATAGCAACAGCGATTATCCATGCGGAGCGACTCGTCTTGTCGACTAGGAGTACATCGGGTTTGTTGTGGGCGACTGAGTGATCAGTGATAATCTGGCGATCCCAGTACATTGTGAAGCGAGTGCTATCAAGCACTGCTTATGGAGTGTACTGGTAGATAGGTAGTGTTTCACTGATCAACTCGTGCTTATATGCAAGATATTGATGGATTACCTTGCATACCTCATTATGTCTATCCGTGTACTCTGCCGGTGTCATTGCAGAACAGCCAGAGATCTCTCTCTCTCTCTCTCTCTCTCTATGGTCTAGTGTTTTCAGCACCGAACCACACCTTCTGCATCGGTCATCGTCCACCCGTTGTTTGCACATAAGTTTAAGATATGCACGGGTTGGGACCACGCCGTCCTGAATGGCGACCATTGACCCCTCTGTTTCGGCATAGAGATACCCTGCACGAAGCCACCTGTTCGACAGGTGAAGATCGACAAATGGCTGCCAGAGGCAACACACATGTTTACCATGCATTGCCTTTGCCTTCCATTCATTGATCCGCACTTGGTCCGACTTCACCAAACTCAAAGGAGCAAATGATTGATCCCTCAAATTGAGTGGAGTGAAACCGTCGTCAGCGTTGCAGCAGAGCACTCGATGTAGTTTTGCCGTAAAAATAATCCCGAAGCGCGCCGATCTGCCTATGATGTTGGCCGGTAATGTCGACTAAACCTCTCCCTCCGATATCGCGGGGTAAACACATTCGTTCGGTTCCGTTCGCCGATTTTGGGTGTAACATTCGGTATTTGGTCATTGTTACACGAACCCGTCTTTGGATTGCCTCCAGATCGGTGGCACACAATTGCACTAACAATTTGATCGAGTTGGTCTGGATAGAAAGTTAGTGCAAGAATGCTGCTCCATTAAGTATTCTGCGTTTTGAAATGCAGGCGGCAGTTTACAGTTTGGGAAGCACATAAAATTCGTTTCCTGTCAACAAAGTATTCGTTTTGTGTAATTATGTATATGGAATAGTAAACATACAAAATAAGTTTGCTGTCTAATAGGAACACACTGTGGTTTATGAGACCGCGCACACAGCGATAACTAAATAGTTTAGTCTGCTGTGTGCGCCGTCACATAAACTGCCATGTGTTCTATTTTTCTGACTAAACTATTTAGTTTTTCTGCGAACTCAAAAGTTTGCCGTGTGTGCGGGCTCTAAAAGAAATTTGTCCGATTGTATCTGTACTAAGAATTTAGGTTTCCTCTTGAAATTTGGGTTGAAGTTTGAATGCTAACTAAACCAAGACACACTCCCAGCAGAGACATATCCCGTTTTTGTGTTCGCTACTCTAATCTGCTCTCGATGGTTTTTTTTTGCCGCTTATCCTGATGTACTCTCTCTCTCTCTCTCAGTTGCCCTAATCCCTTGTCGGACATAGCGTGTCAACTGTTCCATGTGGCCCAGTTGACGTTTCGTCGGCATAAACTAGTTTCGGAGAATGCAGTTGCCAGCATGCACCTCTTGCACATCCATGGCCACGGACGTCGTCATGGACGGGATTCGAACCCGAAACGCCGGTAGCCAAACAGAAGACTGATGCCTCAACACACTGCGCTACCGATCGCCCCGATCTACTCTGTATAAAAAAATGCAGGTAATGTTATGTAACTTTACACGAAAAAAAAGAAAACGCAAAATATTCACGTGTGGATTACATCCAGATGTGAGATTTGAGACAATAGCCCGAGTCAAACGACCGCACAAAAGGTATACACAACTAGCGTACATGTGTCATGTATTTCAGGTAGTAACTCAGTATATCTGTGAGGCGCACGTTGTCTAGATACCCACCCATTTCAATTAACACTCGATAGAATCGAATATTTCATGTGGTGTTGATCGATTAAGGGTCATGACAAACATAGAATTTTCAGATGGAAAATTGTAAACCTAGCAAGTAAAATTTACTATAGAAGTGTCACCATAAACTGTCGAGCTCCAGCTCGAACATGGTGCAAGTGGACCGTTTTTTTTTCAGGTTTATATGCAGTGTGTGTGTGTGATATTCATTCGAAGGAAACGGATCTGAAACCAACTCAACCGCAAAACAATGCTGAGAGGTGGCACAGACGTAGAATAGAATTGGTGGCAGAATTCCGCCAAGAAAATCAACTGACTTGCTACTGCATTAGCTGCGCTCTGGACTACATTATCATATTTTGAGCATGCGTTGCATGCGCTAAGGTTAAATTTAGTGTCCCGTATAGCTAACTGGCAGTTTAACCAGACATTGAGAAAACGGGCCTTACGTCTGTGCCACCTCTCAGCATTATTTTGCGGCTGAGTTGGTTTCAGATCCGTTTCCTTCAAATGAATATCCAGAACTCTGTTCCTTGTGACCAGTTCTAGTTGTCAAAATCTCAGCAGCCCGTATCAGCTGTTTGGAATTATTGTCCGATAAATTCTTAACCGGAAGATGAGTGCCGTTTAGCGTTTATCGACAGGATACGATTTAAATAGACATTGAGAAAACGGCCCTAAGGGTGCAAGACTTAAATCTTGGCCTGACGAAGGGCTTAAGCCTGAGACAGACAAAGACTCATGGTCTCTAGGAAGGTACCTAGTGTGCTTGACCAAGCTTTCACTCTTCTAAACCCCTTTGTAAATTTTTGAGCTCAATTTTTTACTCAAACATGGAGAAGTGTCCTGTCTCGACGTCCTCCTTGAGACGGATCACGAGATTGGTATTAAGCGCACCAAATCGAAGACTAAACTTCACAGTGCGTTGACTCATGACTCACCTGAATGTGATATGCTGGAGTAATCGAAATGCGAAAAGTTGAAAATGGTACACACTGTTGTACGGGAACATGGTACAAGTGAACAGTTTTCTTCAGATTTGTGTGAAATGTGTGTGACTTGGACCATTTGGAAGGCACATGCATTAGGTAAAGGGGCTGCCATGGCACCGCACAGCACACATAGACCACCTCTGGGTCCGTTGTGATACTACCTAAGTCACCTAATTGAACCTAGGTTCCAAACCAGTCTGTGCTGGTGATTTAGCCATTGAGCTGTATTACATTCGTACCCTTAAAATCTTCCAGATCCCGAAAAAACCAGGAACCCAGAAACTTCTTCCGCCTCTCAGCCAAGGCCGCACTCTCACAAGGAAGATGGAGAACGCTTTCCTCCTCATCCAGGTTCTCAAAACTTCTACAATAATCGTTAGCCTCCAAGCGAGGTCACCGATAGGACAGTGTCTTGTGATTCCTCTAGAATCCTGCTAATATGCCTCCTATTCAGCGAGAGCAGTATGACAGAGCGGCCAGGATCATGTTTCGGCCAAATTATCTTCGTCGTTTGGCACATATTGCCGTTTAACCATCTTATGTTCGGCTTGTCAACCGCAGCGGCTTTAATTACAAGTTTACACGATGCGATTGGCATTTGATGTCTGTCTCCGTCACAACACCGGTTGTCCCCTCTCAAACCAGCTCATCTGCTACACAGTTGTCCGGGAAACCACTATGGCTCGGTATCCAGCATAGTGCAATATCAAAAAAACTACCCATATACTTGAGAGCTAAGCGACAGTTCATGATGGTTTTTGATGAAGTGCAGCCTGACTATCCGTATAGTAGCGTCTCTCGCGGTAACGACATGATTTACCAGCCCGGTTAGAGCTGTCGAAATTGCCGAAACCTCCGCCTGTAGAACACTACAGAAGTCGGGGGAAGACGGAGTGACAAGTTAATCCCTAGTCCCTCCGAATCGATATTAACCCCAACTCCGCCATCGATCCTATAGATATCCGCATAGACGACCATTGAGTCGATGGTCAGGAGCGTGTTATCAACCCACAGACTCCTTAACGGAATAAGGCTGGTGTGATTTCGGCCAAAAACGTATTTTGTAGGAGTATAATCAGTCTCCACGGGGAGATTCAAGTTGCCCAGTACAGTCGACAGTTTCATGAAGGCGTAAAGCTGTGTTTGTTAATTTTTTTTTTTGCCTCCAGGGGCATGGGTGCGCCAACATCTCTAGCATTTCTATGCCTTTTTGACGTTTCGATAGCATATCTGCTTTTCAGAAGTGCAGTTGCTAGCATGCACCACCTATCCGCGCCGTCTTTATACTGACAAGCTCGGAGCACTGTGAGAGTCCTATTAGTACCTACTGGCAGTTTTTGATCGCGTCGAGATTTGAACTCCGAGCTCTATATTAGTATCGTAGAGCGGTGACCGAACGACCACGGTCGCCGAGCGCAATAAAGCTGTGTTTGCCGTCAATTGTTTGCCGCAAGAATCCAACAGGAGCAAGCCAAGCACCATGTCTAGCCCGGCTGACGTGATAGTTCTAAAAGCCCCTGTAATGGCCAGCGCAGCTTGCCTTTGTAATTTTCCTACTCGAACTTCTGTTTACCACACACTTATTCCGTGTATATAGTATAGGACGTACGACAGCTGTATACATCAAATATGCAGCCTTATGCTGCCGGTCCCAGTTTTTACGTATGGCCTTTTTTGCGCGAGTAGAGTGTAACAGTAGCTTTGTTAATCCGTCTTCAATATTGGGCTTCCACCTTAGTTTCCTATTTAAAATAAAACCAAGGAACTTTGGTTTGTTGGTGAAGTTTAATACTCTCCAGTGTGGGAGGTTCGACAGAAGGAGTCGTATGTTTTCAAGTAAAGAGCACAAGCTCCTTCTTAGCCGGGTTAATTCAACGCCGCAGAGATTTACCCACTCTGTTAGAATGGAAAGCGCATTCTTTAATAACCCGCTGCGCTGAAAACATCAGGAAACTTACCTGTGACAGCAATGCAACATCATCTGCACATGCAATAACTTTGCATTCAATTTCTTCCAGTCTTAGAAACAGTTTGTTGATCCCCACATTCCCCTCTACAAAGATCCCTACATGCCGTCGATGTACCCAAGGTAGGGTGTATGCGCCTAGATGTTAGTAGAATATTAACAAGTTTGCAAAGCGAGTTATCAACCTGGAGGCCCAGGACTTCCTCAATGATTACACTAGGTCTAATATTATTTAAAGCACTCTCGATATCCTAGAAAACAGCCATCGTGTATTCCTTTTAATCAAGCGATTTCTCAATGTGACTGGTCAGAGAGTGCAGAGCCAAGTCTACCGACTTACCTTTCCAATAGGCATGCTGCGACGTGGACAAAAGGAGTGGCGGGTTGGTATCCCCCAATAGATATCAAGTAGTCTCTCCAGTAGTTTCAGCATGGTTGAAGATAGTTTTGAACTCGTATGTGCACTTCTACCCGCTTTCGGGATAAAAACCACTCGCTCCAGGCAGGCCATTAGGATACTCTCTCTCCGTGGAAATACGATATTCAAACAATGCTCCGCCGGAATGATGCCATCTGATTCAGCCGATTTAAGAGGTTCAAACTGGAGATCGCCCACATAATCTTCTCACGAGATAAGATGGATGCAAGTGCGGAGTAACTCGAGTAGGAATTTTCCAATTTCACAAAATCTTCGAGTATCCCCTTCGAATAAAAGATTTCGTTCCGAATACTTAAGTGATTATTGAAATGGAGAAACCCTTTTTCGAGTTACATGGTACCATTTTCATCCTTTCGAAAGCAATTCGACGCGAATCGACTTACATGATAGGGCCCCTGATAACATTGCATACCGCATTAACACGGTCGGCTCTAGGATATGCGCAGCCTGTACATTTGAACAGGGTGTCATTCACTACGTTTATATCGTGGAACTATCTTCGAGGTTTAACTATTTTAAATCGATCTAACTCACGATAATGTAAACGTATCGGCTTAGTTAGTTTTGGTACTAATAATAATTGTATTCCGGGGGATAGCCGAAGCAGACCACTAATGTTTCGGTCCCTTTTCGCCCCCTCCCGATCATCAGTGATTACCAGATGTCGACTGATAATTGTCGACCTCTCTCTTTATCACTGAGTCCCGTGTTATTGCTAGCATTTTTAAGGCTGAGTTCATGGCTTCCACACTTATCGTGTGCTTGCCTGTGATCCTCAACCTCGTGCTAGCCAGTGCTGGACATTTGCACACAATGTGTGCTGCCGTCTCAGCCTCCTCCAGACATAGCCTGCAAACGTCATCTTCGTCGATTTTCATCTCGGCCAGATGAGCCTTAAAATTACCATGCACTGTGACCAAGGCATCCAGCTTAGATTACTCCGTTTATAACTGAGTACCTTTTTCGCTTCCCTGCCTAAAGGGCTGGTCATTGCATTCCGAGCTTGTTTGCATGTGACTAGCTACTAGCTCCTGCCATCTTTGTTGATGCATGGAGTTCATCGACTTTCCAACCTTCGCTCCAATCATGCCGTTCCCCAAAGCAACTCTGTGTTCTGGTCCAATGAAAGTCGCCGCAGTGTGGCTAGAGCATTTCGCCTCATTTCCTGGTGTACCTATGTGCCCTTTTACCCACAGCAGCGTAACCTCATTTTTTGAGGCACACGTATTGAGCTTTTGGATACACTCTAGTACCAGTTTAGAGTTTATGTTCGTCTGCTGCATGCATGTTTTGGTACTAATTTTTAGCTCCACTTTCCAAACGAAAGTCACAAATCTACAACTGACATCTTTAATATTTAGTTGCGTTTACTTTTTTGGTCAGAGGAGAGTAAAGCAGGATAAACGGCAAAAAATGCTATAGAGTAGCGAAGACGAAAACTGGGTATGTCTTTGCTGGGAATGTGTCTTGGTTTAGCTTAGCATTCAAACGTCAACTCAAATTTCAAGAGGAAACTTACAAATTCCCTTTAGGCAGCTATATCATTTTGGATGTTTACTATACCATATGATTACTCAAAACGAAATGTTATTGACAGGAAATGAATTTTATTTGGTTCCCAAACTGCCCGAAAACTTCGACGGAGCAGCATTCTTGCACTAGCCTTCTATCCAGAGTAGCTCAGATCAAATTGTTAGTGTGATTGTGTGGTTGGTCTTAACCTGCTTTGCTCTACATGGCTGTTAAAAAAACGCGCCTAATATTTAGTAGCTCTCCGTAACGTCGACATAAACACACCACGAACAAGTACTAACACTAAAACGATTTAGTTAAATCGCCTTTTACTTCCACGATAAAAACGTGACCATTGGTCGCGGAACAAGTCCGTGTGATAGAAATCTTAAACATTGTCTATACGTAAGTGAAAGAGAGTCGCGTTATCTGAACCCGAATCATGCCGAAGCGTCTACACCCAGTCAGACAAGAATCGAAACTTGATCGATCCTAGACCGAAAACTGTCTACTAAGGAATCGATGACTATATCGATGAAACGTCGGAGACATTTGTATGGCCATGGGCGCTTTTGCGATATCGAAAATCAGGACAGAAATTGTAACGGACGATTCGGTGGGCATCCGAAGATGCCCGTGGGGACGGAGCCTTAGGTAGTGTAACGACGGTGAAGGTCGGGCCGTGCCATCTGGCGAAGAAAAAGGCCCCTCAACGAGCTAAGCAGCGGCCTATGCTTGCTGTAGCTCAGTTCGGGAGAAGTGGGTGGGGTTTTCGCCGCTCGTTGCTCCTGTACTTTACGTATTAACAAAAATTCATAGGCCTGGGGAAGACAACACAAACAGGGGAGGTAAAAATGGGGAATAAAAAAAAATAGTCGATAAGGATGGAATGGTTGACGGACGAATCCGACGCCCACACGGTCGCACCTGGGTCCGGGTGTAATGGAACCTTCGGGCTCTGGTTTCGTACCACCAACAGATCACTACTCATCAGGTGCTGCTTCGATCTGCTGGTGGGAGCAGCACTACCAGACCATAATATGGTTCGTTACAGGTGGTTCATTACTAAATCGATCCAAAATCGATGACGGTAGTCGATGTAAAATCGATGACTATAGTCAGTGCAGAATCGACACTGAGATCGAATTAGGACCGATGACTGGAGTCAACGTAGAATCGACACTGAGATCGGATTCGGATCGATGACTGTAGAAATGTTTAGAATCTATTTAAGCCTGATATACAATTCGTCCAGAAACTAAAAGTGTCGTGAAATCTCGTGTAAAATTCACTCGAAACTTGTCGCTGAAAAATTCACTTTAAGCCGGTTTAAAAATTTTGTATTGATTTCACTTTTCATTTAACAGCGAACTGTATACCAGGCTTATAGAAAAAAAAACAACCAAACATATTCCGTATTTGATGATATGACAACTTGCCTCGCCCAAGATACTTTAATGAATTAAAATTTCAGGCAAATTGATTGACAGAATCGATGTATCATCGAAGACATTTCGATTCCTTTCACATCAGAGATAAACTGATGGCATAGGTCGATATATAACCGAGAACATTTGAATTTTTCCAGCTTTGGTGAAAAACCCATGAATGGAATCGCTATAGGATCGAAGACTTTTCGATTCCACTGGGTATCGGAGACAAATGTCTTGCTGGCCATATGGATCCCCAGCACAATGAGAGCCTGTTCTCGTTTTCGCTGTTCCTATCTAATTGTACTAAATAGAGACCTACAGACTTGCTACTTTTCTCAATTCTTCGTCTCTATCAGCTACAGCGACACTTTCTGTTCCGCTTACGGATACAAAACTGAAAAAGGATATTCTTTTATGAAATTTAATGCTCTTCAATTTACTACTTGCTTTTAAAGCGCGCCTATTTTCCTTTTGCCTAACCTAGTTTGCAGTTTGTCTGGGATATTTCAATATGTTGACCTCCCATATGAAGTCTGAAGAAAGCTCTCAAGTCTCGGGGCCAGACATTACTGCTCACACCCACCTTTTGCGTATTTGTTGACTGAATAGTTCAAGCCAGCCAAAACGCCATAACTAAACAGACCCCGTACCATGACCTTGATTGGCCTACTATCTCGTCCAGTCAGTGATAGACACTGTCACTCGTCATAGTCATTTCCATGCTTGTATCAGCGCTCCATGAATTGATAAATTGCGTCCTATTTCTAAGCGGTTGCATATTCAATCATTTCAAAGGACTCCATCGTAGAAACAAACAAAAAAAACCTTTCATATGATCATGATTTACGTACGAATTGCCACAAAAAAAATCAACCCATATCATATCATGACAGTCAATAGGGTGTATTCGTTGTTGAGGGTGGCACCGTCGTCATATTATTTTTGTCGGAACTAATTTCTCTGTTGTTGTTTCATGCGAAAGGGAAATTCATATTTAAAGCCAATAAATTGGAACGACATTCATGTCTACGTGTACACTCTTTGTACAAGCATGTGTCAGTCGCAATACATATATAATGTTCTTGAAAGAAGGACGACATAAGTATGTACATTTATCGTTTCGGAGATATATCTAGGGTACTTGTTTGAATATTGACGACTGGTGACATTAAAGATTCATTACTGTTGAAGCGGAGGGTTTTTATTATGTATTTAATGAAATTACAGTTAAAAGGTACCGCTCTCAGCTCTGAATATTATCATTTATCTGTCTTTATCTATAGAAGACATAGTCGTTAATGAATCAAAGTGTAAATAGAGATTGAGATGTCTCTATCATCAAGATTACTATATCCTACATTTTCTTACATACTGGTAAAACCTTAAACAACATTTTGTATTCATACAGTGATGTCCAAGCGTTCGCATTCCTAGTCTCCTGTTTTTGTCATGACTTGGATCATCGAGGCACAAACAATTCCTACCAAATGGAATCGAAGAGCACATTGGCCCGATTGTACAGCAGTGAAGGAAGCGTGAATGAGCGCCATCATCTCTCACAAGCAATTTGCATTTTAAACGATGAGCATAGCAAGATTTTAGACTCTCTATCAACTGATCAATTTAAGGAATGCATAGACTGTATAAGGGAATTGATACTTGCCACTGATCTTGCCAATCATTTCCGGTACGTACTCGTATATTTATATCAAAAAGAGCTCTCTAAATACACTATGGTCAATTTGTACAACCCAATTATTTATAGGATCTTCAAGCAACTGAAACTATTAAATCAGGATAATTTAACTGAGAATGGAAATTTGCTGATGTCACTTCTAATCACATGTTGTGATCTTAGCGATCAAATCAAACCATGGCCTACAACACATTATGTTGCCGTAAGTATAACTATGACAATTATTTCTATTATCTTAACTAATGATTAAAATTAACAGGAACTTGTATACGAGGAATTTTTCAAGCAAGGTGATCTTGAAAAACAAATGGGTCTAGCTCCCAATGAAATGATGGATCGTCAAAAAGCCTGCATCCCTGAATTACAAATTGAATTTATCGCAACGGTTGTTCGGCCGACATTCGAGATTTTAGCTAATCTCTTTCCCGAAACTCAGTATTTTCTCGATGTTATTGATAATAATAAGCGAAATTGGGAAGCCGCGAACGGAGCAGTTTGTCCGATTTAATTAAAAACACACTTGCTAAAGAAAATCTGTGCATATATGTCAGCTGTAGATTAGAAGTAGATTTTAATTGTCAGTTGTTATTATGAACAATAAAGTAAATGTGTCCATGTTGTGGTTATAATTGTATATTTTTCGTCAAAGTGTTGCAAAGGTTGTTTTGTTTTTATATAATCTAATTTATTAATGTCTTGAGACTTTGACTTCTCTGAAGTATTAAACCCAGGGGAACATATTGTATTATCTATTACACCATTTAAGTAAATGCCAGTTATATTTTTTTAACAAATATAATTTCATAAACTTTTTTAACGAAAAATGATGAGATTTAACTTAACAATACTGTCGATCTTTACTAGTCTAAGTTTAAAAATTAATGAAAAAATGTCCATCTAGCATCGTGTCGATGTTGTTAAGTTGTTAAAAATTGATATTTCAAAAGTAAATAAAAACTGAATGTATAACATAAACCGTATTATATGTATATTTAATTCATATTAACGTTCCAGAAAAGAAGGAAGTTTTTGAAAGAAAAATTGGTAAACATTCCCTAAGCCGGGGGGGGGGGGGGGGGGGGGGGGGTTTCTAGTTCATTGCTCCAGGCACGATTAAAATGAAACCGGAATACAGAGGGCTACGCCCGCAATTCGAGGGTTTTGTAGCACACGCTTATTTTGGTATCTAAATATTGGCTCTCTGCTCTTCTTGGTACCAATCAGCTGAATAAAAACACCATAATTAAATGTTTTACCCATGATATAGTATCTTACATGCCAATTCACAAAAAGACTGCATCTGTCACCTCTCAAAGTAATAGTTTTAATACGAGAAGCTGTAGATAGATATGTATGTATGTATACGAGATAAACTGTCCTACTCTTCGAGATGCCTAACCATAAGACGACATTGCAAACTGCAAACTTGTGTAACGGCTTCGAAATTCAGGGCGGCTGGGGCAAATTACGGTCTAATATTTTTCCTCCTCCACTGTTCCCCTTCCCCCCCCCCCCCCTCTTAAAGTTGACCAATTACAACACAACGCAATCTCCAGCAAATTATAGCATTTCTACACATTCTCGCTTCAGCCGTTCGTAAGATACGAGTATTCTGTGAACAGACGGGCAGACAGGTATTTGACCGATTTTGTAAGATTTAAGACACAAAACCCTAAAAAAAATTCATTGTGTGAATAGTTATTGTTAGGATCACCAATCACCAATCTTCACCCATCCAAAGTTGGTTCATTAAATAACTGCAATTCGCACTACGAAAAACAACATGCAAGTAGTACACGCATATCTATGCGTGAGGCCGGTAAAAAAAATCCAAAAATGGAATGTACTCGACGATACCTTTCTTATGATACCCCACTTGCCTATATCAAACGAAAAAAAAATTGCGACCTTCATTTCCCCTTTATGGGGACCCCCCCTTAAAGTTGACCTATTACAACGCATCGCTTTCTCCAGAGAATTATAGTATTTCTACATATTTCCACCAAATTTCATGCATGTAGCTTCAGCAGTTCGTGAGATATTTCATGGACAGACAGACAGACAGACGGACGCATGACCGATTTCATAAGGGTTTTGTTTTTATACAAAACCCTAAAAAGCACGTGCCTGTGTTTAGGCAAAAATAAACAAAAGGAGTATTATTAACCCATTATTTGCTATTGTGTCGAAAACGAAACCTAACTTATGACTAATAGTGTATCGCTCGTATGATATATCATACATCGAAAGATATGTCAAATGAAATAGCAATGTCTCTTCCACCTAAAAAATGTCCTCAAAGTTTGAAATATGAAATATTTTATTAATTGCGTAGGTAGCAAAAACACCTGTTTTGTAAATTTTTGAAATTTTCCCAAAAAATCGCTAAAACACTGAAAATTCTAATAGATTTCATGAAATATCTACTGGACAAGTAAATTCGAAATGTTTTCTTTGCATTGGTCGAGTTTTGTTTCAATCGGGTAACATAAAGTACTCAGCAGGTGCATTTACAAAAAATTTTACGAAAACGACACATCCGCGCCACAACGACATCAAATTTGCTTAGAATCATGAAGTGATTCTTATTCGTGGAAATCAAGTGCATTTGAAATCAGTGTCCGTTTAGTAGAGCTGTGACATCGAAAGGAAAGTATCGATATTCAACAATATCGATGTTTAAAATTTTTTCTATCGATACCGATAAAATATCGGCTGAAAAGCATCGATAAATCGATATATCGTTCTTGTCACAAGGAAAAATGTGACCCCTTGAAATGGGAATGAACAGGGAAGAGTCACCCCCTGGGTCGATTTAACGATGTCTGTCTGTCCCCAAAGCAAAATCCCCAAAAATAAAATACAAAATCCTCAAATACATATTCTCCAAATTGAAGAAAGTTTCTCATTTAAATATCGCAGTTTTTAGTTTCACCTGCACAATCGAGCTCAAGGTGGGGAGCCTTAACATCGAGTTCGTGAACGACTTCATACCTGGGTTGCAACTTGACAAGGGAGGGATCACAATGAAACACGAAATCAAGCGACGGATACAGCTAGCTAATAGACTTTTTTCTCGGTTATCCCCATAATGAAATCGATGCATGTGCACAGAAACACGAAGCTCCGCGTGTACAAAACTATCATACGATCAGTACTATGCTATGGCTGCGAAACATAGACCCTAACTCAAGCCTCCGGAAACACGCTAAACACATTTGAGCGTAAGGTCCTGCAGCGAATTTTCGGGGCTGTTTGCGATCGCATCGGTACAACCATGAGTTGTATGAACTGTACGATGAGCTGGATGTTTCGAAATCATCAAACTACAACGGCTTCAATGAGCAGGACATGTACAACGAAACGAATGAACGATGATCGCATGCCAAAAAGAGTAATGAACGGAAAATGAGTATACGGAGCCACCCTCCGAAGACGACCGAGAGCTCGTTGTGAGAGTTCAATATATGCGGACGCCGCGCAGCTACTGGGCCATAGAGGAAAAGGACAAAATTAAGCTTCCCGTGGTGCTTAATCTATGAATTTGGACAAAACCTTTTTTTTGGAAAATATTAAGTCTAACAAAAACCAGAAAAAAGTTCTGATCTGTAAGTTAGGTTCGTATAGCCTTAAAGGAATTACCGTTTTAGGCAGTACGAACCTACCTTGTATACATAATACTCTTTTTGGCCAGTGATTATGCCAACCAAAGTCCCTCAGCAATAAAATAAATCAATAAAAAAAAATTAAAAAAATGAATTTGTCAACTTATTCTACCTCGACCACTACAGTGTTAAAATCGTTGTCTACAACATGTAACGCTTCTTGATTTAGAAGTTATGCTTCGATTTACTATATACTATATTCGATAAACAAATTATTGGTTATTTTCAGTATTTTTATTTAGTGCAGGAATATGAGGAGTATTTTTCAATACAATCAAAATGTTTTCAACAAACATATTCCGACAAAAATTATAAAGTTCTATCTTTACTGTATTCGATAAACAAATTATATCTTATATTTTATATAAATATATTCCGACGAAAATTATAAAGTTCTCTCTATAATATTCGACAGACAAATTTATTGATTATTTACAATATTTTATTTAATGTAATGGAATATTTTTTAATTCAATAAAATTGTTTTCAGCCAATAAGTTCCCTCTACACTATTAGTAAAAGATCCGACTGTAAAAATCTGCACCTATCTGTTTTTTTTTCTGTCAAATGAAAAGTAATTCGTAATAATGCTTAGCGAAATCCTGCCTCAACTATCCATAATTACCGTAATTGTAACTAAATTTGTATACCAATTGATTGAATTAAACTTTTTAATTAATTGGTTAATATGTTTTTTTTAACTATATTAAATGAAACTTAAATAAATAAATAACTGGCGCAACAGTCCAATTTGAACCACGGCCTCGAGATGAGTTTCTAGATCGTGACGGTTTTTGTGCAGAGGTATGTGATCAGCAATACGCTCAACCGAGTTATTTACCCCATAATGGGTACTCATTTAACAGCTGAGTGGGCTCATAGTCCGACACGTAAATCCCCGGAATCGAACCGGGGCCCAGTGCGTTGAAGGCGAACGTGCTAACCGTTGCGCCATCCGGACTACCGAAACATACCTATAGTTTAAAAGAAAATTATGTAAAGACTAATAAAAAAATTGTTGCCAGCTTTGTGACTGCCGCAAGCTTGGTTTAACAAAGTTTCTGTTGAGTTTGTGCACTTTGAAAAAATATAACGAATTCAAAATTGATCTAAGGTATAATTATTTTATATTCAGTTATATGTGCATGCCTGTCAAAGAAAATCCGCAAATAAGAGTTGCCAGCGTTCAAATAATTTAATGATATTTAAGTTTCCTTGCTCAGAATGGAAAATAAAAAGGTTTTTAGTTGAGGTATATTTTTTTATTAGTTCAAATTTGAATTTAGTATAATTTTTTCAAAGTGCATAAGCTCAACAGAAACTTTGTTAAACCAGGGTTGCGGCAGGCACAAAGCTGGCAACCATTTTATTTATTATTCTTTACATAATTCTTTTTCAAACTATGTTTCATTTAGTTAAAAAAAAATTTAATCAATTAGTTAAAAAGTTAAATTCTCTCAATTGGTATGAAAATGTATTTACAAGTACGGTAATTAAGAATAATTGCAGCAGGACTTCGCTAGGTAACCCAATTTTACTTTATTACGTTCTTATTATCTTTTATTTGAGATACATCTCATCAAAAACAGATATGTACAGATTTTTACAGTGGGATCTTGTACTAATAGTATAGAGAGAATTTTATAATTTTTATTAGTTTTCTCCAATAATTTCCAAATCCAAATAAATGATTAATCAAGGGCCCATATTGTTTCGTCGACACTGTGCAAGAAGAGGAGCTTATCGATTTTTTCTCCTGAGAGGCAACTCCTTTTTTTGGTGACTATGTTCCCGGTAGTCGAAAAAAGTCTCTCGGAAGGCACGGAAGTTGCCATTACAGTTAAGTACTTTATCGCTAGTTGGAGTAAAGGGCAAGTTTTACTGTAACCAGCACTCCAAGCGACGAGCGGTGATTCGCTGAGCCGGATGATTGGGCTTTTTAAATAAAGCGAAAGTTGCGGCGGTATTGTGCTGTCGCTTCCATCCAACAGCTCATTCCCTGAGGATCTTCGATCGCTTCCTTGACTTCTATGTTTCTTCTACCATTTTGTGGTGATGATCCCACAAGCTAAACGATTCGAAATCTTGTTCCTCATTTAGCTGAGCCAAATCTGAATCGGATGAAGAATCTTCTCTCGAAATGTCCTGATTAAATTCTTTTGAAATCCGGCGGGTTGCATTAGCCAGCGCAATTGGATCCGTAAAATGCAAATTTTTGAATCTGGGATCAAGGAGCGTTGCTGACGAGAATAGAATAGAATGTTCCACATTCTTAAATCTTTTGTCCAATTCCATTAATATAACTGTTTTCAGGCGCCTAGCCAAATCTGTGGTAATATCCATTTCAATAATTTTTTCTCGAATTAGTCCAACGGCTGGTATCACGATACTGGAGGTTTCGAACTTTTCTCCACTAAATTCTTTTGTAGCTGATTCGATTGGTCTCAAAAGCAATACCAATTCTTGTAAAAATTCGATATCCGCAGCAGTTACCATTGTTGGCGCGAAGAACTGAATTGAAAATGAAATTGAACTACCGGACGGAGCCCGATACGATAAATATCGAACGAAAGACATCGATATGTGGAAAATATCGGATCCATGACATCGATGGAAAAAACATCGATATTTAGGAAAAAATATCAATTTTTCGATAACATCGATGTCGATGTCACCGCACTACCGTTTAGCATTCAAGCATTCACGTATTATTTTGAATCGACGACGTTCGTAGCCATGACTCTCATCCGCTTCTTCCTGATCATCCTGTCTATTACTTTCTCGTCATATCCGAACCTACCAGCGAACCAAAGTGCCGAGCGAGTATCGCTCATAGTGCCATGTGGAAACCAATAAAGTCTGCATTGAAGAAATTCAACATTGAAGCCGTAGCATCGAGTAGACCAATGCAACTAAAGACGAGACTAACAAGCGTAAAGGATTAATTAGGATAATTAGGATCTGCTGTCATAAAAATATTGTTAAAAGTTACGGGAACATATGCAAGGAGGGTAATGTATAAGATTTATAAAGTTGTCTTAGTCGTATAAGTTTGTATTGTAACCTAAGCACTGAAGAAGGATACAAGTGGTATCCGAAACACGTGTATGCAATAAAAATAAAATTGATCTGCAGTATAAAGGAAACTTAACTCTTTTATTTTATTCTTGTCGAACTGTAGAAAACAAACGGAACTTAACTAAATATTATTGAACGGATTATTATTATTTTTATTTACAATAAAATAAATTATATTGTAAATATACATTTTGGAGCACTGGCAACTAGGGCCTTTGGCTCAGACAACGGATTAAATATTATCCCCACGAGGAAAATAATAAAGATTGAATTTTTTCTTAGGTGAAGGGTATCATACCTTCGACAAGCTAGCCGAAGGAGGATTCCATTTTGTGTGAAAGCCTCCTAATGGTTCATGATACTAATGGCACCTATTATCGGTAATTTGCCCCTTTTTAGGGTTTTGTAGTAAAACAAAACCCTTATGAAATCGGTCAAATGTCTGTCTGTCCGTCTGTCCATGGAATATCTCAGGAACGGCTGAAGCTACATACATGAAATTTTGTAGGAATGTGTAGAATTACTATAATTCGCCGGAGAAAGGGAATCGTCGTAATAGGTCAACTTTAAGGGGAGGTCCCCATAGAGGGGAAATGAAGGTCGAAATTTTTTTTTCGTTTGGCACAGGCAAGTGGGGTATCGAAAGAAAGGTATCGTCGAGTACATTCCATTTTTGGAATTTTTTTCAAATTTGAAGAAACAGGAAAAGAGGGAGAGGGGAAAATATGTCATTCGAGTTTGTCCCCCCCCTTGCATTTCGAGACCGTTATACTTAGAAATATGAAAATTTGCAGAAAAGCGCCATTTTACTAGCTGAGAAAACCTAGAATTTTGAAATTTTATCAGAAAAGGTTAATAATAGTACATTTCTATAGTTGCAGTTAGCAGAACCCTGCACCCCTTACGCGCACCCGAGGTCAAAAATATTGATGGCCGATGATAACCAACATTATAGGCAATAATATCTCCAAGTTTCATAACAATCACATAATATTTAATAATAGTACATTCATTTAAATTTTGAGATATTGATGCCATTCGTACAAAAAATGCACATAACCGGTTACATACTAGTACTGCATACTTGAATATTGTTTATTGTTTTTCGTAAAGTGAATTGGAGTTAACCATTTCTGAAAGGGTGGAGATTGGTGGTATAGGAGTGGGTGGGGAGAGAAGTTTAAGGGGGGAGGTAGGTGGGTTGCTGCTTTAAGGGAGGTTCCCTAGAGGGGAATACATGAGCTTAAATGAATTACATCGAAATAGAATTTTTTTGGTTCCAAGGGAATCTTTTTTTTACATATAAATGCTAATAAAGTTTTGATTGAAAATGTACATAAGAGTAGTGCGACGTACATAAGTGGAAAGGAGATGTGAGGAGGAGAGGAGGATAAAAAAAAAACATTTTTTTTCATTTGATATAGGCAAGTGGGGTATCATGAGAAAGGTACTACCGAGTTCATTCCATTTTTGGCGACTTCATCAAATTCGAAGAAAGGGGAAAAGAGGCAGAGGGAAAAATATGAGATCATATTGTAATTTGTCCCACCCCCTCACCATTTCGAGACCGTTACACTTAGAAATATGAAAACATACAGGAAGATGGCTTTCAACTAGCACAGAAAACATAAAAGTTATGGAATTTTGATATCTTCTCAAAATAGGTTAATAATAGTATATTTCTATAGTTACAGTTAGCACACCCCTGCATTTCTCAAACTCATCCGAGATCGAAAATATTGATGGCCGACGATAATCAACACCATGTGCAATAATATCTCTAAATTTCGTAATAATCACGTAATATTTAATAGTAGTACATTCATTTAGATTTGGTCATTTTGATATCATCCATACAAAAAATGCACATAACAGGTCTCTTGTACTACATACTACGAGTAGTACTACGAGTACAACATACTTGCATATTGTTTTCCGTAGAGCGAATTGGAGTTAACCATTTTCAAAAGGGTAATGATTGGTAGGAGAGGTGGGAGGAGGGGAAGGGGGGAAGGAGGGAGGGGGGTATGCTCGTCGCTGACTCTATTCTCTATAATTATTCAAACAATATATTTTCGATATTTTTTATGAAAACTTACAATTTGCAATACTCGTATTGTCTTAACATGAATGGTTAAGCATCTCCAAAAGTAGAACAGTTCATCTCCTATTGGCATGGGACACTACAAAACCCTCGGATTGCGGGCGTAGCCCTCTATTTTCCGGTTTCATTATGGTTGAAATTCAACTCATCTAGTGATCATCAGGATTTGAAGCGTTGCGAATATTCAGCAATTCAAATTTGAGTTTACTGTCAATTTTGTTGTTGTTGTTGTAGCCTTAAACTAAGGAATATCAAGACTAGAACATAAGAAAAATTTTGGGGGCAACTTTTGATTAAAGGTGTTTCAGCTAATGAAAACCTTTGGGATACGATTTCGCGTAATTTACACATTTACACGACAAATTGCATTTAAATGGTACTCTGTTACAAAAAAAAAAAAAAAAATTTGTATCAGTTGAGATTAAAATCGGAAAATTTTTCAATATATGACACTTAGCTGCCCCCCTTTTTACTAGGTACTGACAATTAACGACCCACGGAATTGGCCCACTTTTTGTTGTGAGCACATGTGTTTATGAGCTACGTTCCAATCCTGTTTTTTATTTTACATTTTTGGTTGTAGCAATGGTCGGAAGGTCAGTGTGTATGTTAGTGGCGTAGATAGCTTTTCGTCGGGGGGGGGGGAGAAGGGTTAATCTTCACTAATTTTTTTTCTAACGTTAGGGAAAACGAAGTTTACCTTTGAAATGAATATAAACAAATAGAAAAATTGAAGAAATTTTTGTTCGACTTCGTTATTTCTGAAATAAACTTAGTATGCTTGCATGCTGGTGGATTAGTCCTTCAAGCGTTTTGGTAACTGGTGATAGAAGTGTGATGGGACGATAGGATTAGGCGAGTGTTCCTTTTTTCTCAGGTTATAAAATCGGGATCACTCTCCCTTTCTTCCTGACTTCAGGAATGATCAGCGACGTGATGGACAGATTGAATGTGGCCGTAAGATAGTTGTTTGCTGGTATATCGAGGTGTTTGAGTCGGTTGCAGTTGGCAGAGCGAGAAATTTAGCATTGTTGTACGATGTGAAGCCGCTCTAATCAGCCTTGTTGTGGTTGACAAAAGTGCGGTGTTCTGCAGGTACGACATTTGTCGGTTTGTCAAGCCTTACAGCATTTCCCCACTTGCCCATATTTTGTCGGAATGTCGACATTCTTAAGCTGAAACCACACAGTGTACGCTTAAAGCTTTAGACGGAGAAGCTCAGTACACGGATGACAAACGATACGACGATCGTATATCGGGAAAAATTTAATTTCCCCACTGATTTTGAGCGAAGCTTCTTTGTATACGAAATACGATTTAATTACCCCACTGTATCTCTGTTCGATTTTCTGCGAAGCTTTTTTTGTATACGAAAGTTCAGCACATGTACATTTATTCTCATAATTATTTAGACATACTATTTAAAAATTGAAATGACATCCGAATAATAAATTTTACTCAGACTTTGCTAAATCAGAGTCAAAACACCTCATAGCAAAGCAAAGAAAATCATAATGTAGGCGAATTTTTAAACATACATACATGTACATGTTATAGGGAGAACGATTATTCTTCTGCACTGTCGCAATATCTTCACTTATTCTTGCAAGTGAAGGGGCTCCAAAACAACCCGAGTTGTGCCGTGAAAGCTCAATAAACGATATTGTGCTCGTATATCGGGGAAAGTAAATTTCCCGATTCCACGCAAATTAGTCCTTCAAGCGTCTAAATAATTGTGAAAATGAATGTACATGTGCTGAACTTTCGTATACAAAGAAGCTTCGCAGAACATCACACAGTCACAGTGGGGAAATTAAATTGTCCCCGATATACGATCGTCCTATCGTCTATTATCGGTGTACTGAGCTTCCCCGTTTGAAGCTTTAAGCGTACACTGTGTGTTTTCAGCTTAAGAATGTCGGCCGACATTTCGACAAAATAACGGCAAGTGGGAAAACGCTGTTATGACGATTGGAAGATGGTCTGAGGATAGTGTTAGGACCGACTCCCTTCATTCAAGAGGCTTGCACTGGCAATGGTGATGTCAGAAGAGCTGGAACAACATACGAGTAGGAGTGTCGCCTGTGTGCAGAATCAGAAGCATCAAGTTGTTCCGCTATTGAGATTCCTTTGGCGTCGTTGTTAAGATTAGAAGTCGGTTCTACGCACCGGGGCGACCCGTCGTATCAGCAACCAAAAGCCGCCAAATCCCTTCAACGCCAGACGCATTGTTACTACAACAACAGCCTTAAAATCACTAAGTAGGAGACGCTATTGACCAGCAAAGAAAGGATTGATATTCACTTTGTATCCCGAGGGACAGTTGGATACCGGTGGAATATAGATATTGTATTGCCTGACTGAATAGCGATGGCCTGCACTTCCATCTCCATGATATTATCGTTGGTGGTGATATCTGTTTCCCGATATTGCACTGAAAGGTGAATAATGAAAGCAACCCCTCCTCCAGCGTTGATCATCCTGTCTTTCCTAACAAAAGCGTAGTCTCCATGTGTGTTCAGGGACAAATTAAAATGCAGCTTCGTTTCCTTATGACTCTAGCTTAGATGCGATGTCTGTCCATGAATGATGGAAGTTCGGCGATTTTAAGCTTCAACGCATTGACTTGAACGAGTGAGGTTGTGTTGTTGAGGAGTCCTATTTGAAGAGTCACCGGAGATGATTGGAAACTTGTCTGAGTGCTCACTGGTTTGGTTTGGCGTGTTATACGAGATTGTTGCTTATCGTCCTCTATTCCTACGCTGACTAGCAGTAAAGAAGAAGTGCCTGTTATGGTTAAGTCCAGAGCTCCTTAAATGACACCACTCATCGTATCAGTTGCATCTCACTGATATAGCATTCGGGTGCAGCTCTCTGTTGTATACGCAGCAGATCCAAAGACCGAGGATATTTGCCATGCCGGCGCAGAGGAGTGGTAGTACTGACAGCAGTTGCACCGAGATATGTTGCTCCTAATAAACATAAAAAAAAACGATTCGAAGCATATAACATACAAACACACTCTGCTTCTTGTATTGAAGGGGTTTGGCAGCTCTTGGCTGTTGTAACACGGGTGGCTCCGGTGCGAATGACTGGCTGCCGCAGGAACGATTTTCGTATTGCTTCGTGACATATTGGAAACAGCTGGGACGGTTCACGTTTCGTTGCTGCTTATCCTCTTCTATTATCTTCTGTGTGAAAGAAAAAACACGCGGCTAAAGAAAACTTGTTGAATTCTATTAATCAATTTTTATTTTAATAAATTCTCTTTTGCTATGCGCCTGAGCTTCACTTTAACATCCAATAATTCTTTTAAAAGTATCTTATATATCTACTCTACCAATAATCTATTGCTGATACATAATTTAAACTTTTGGCGATTCATTTCGATTTTCCTTCACCAAAGCCAAAAGCTGCAACATCATAATAGCTTGTACTTTATCTAACGGATCCATAAAACCGCGCTGTAGCCACTTCGGTATCGTAATACGGGCATGACTAAAGCCCAATTTATTCAAAATATAATCAATTCCGTACGGTTCAATTGATTTACCGGCCCACGACAATAGCCGAACAGTTGGCTCCAAATGCCACGCTTTACACTCGAAATGTCGCCAGTCGCGTACATATTTCTCCAAATCCATACTCGACGATGACTTATTGTGAGCTTCCGACGCGCTCGAAGCTCGCGTGTCATTTGAACTGCTATTTTGTGATGCACTATCGTTGGCCGACGTCCCCGGCGGGTGTGTCTTATTCGCTGGCGATGCTTCTTGAATATCCGCGGAGTTCGGTGAGACAGCACGGGCAGTTTGTGCACCGATCTGGAATGTCGAAAAGTTGAAATTACTGGCAATCCTCTTAAAAACTGCGCCAATACTTACCACTTTCTCCTTCTCTTTCACGTACGACGTAATAAGATCATGCAAGAAGAAAAATGCATCGGCATCAACAGTCACGAAAATGTGATCTTCGAATTCAGTTATAAAGCTGCACACTACCACTGGTTTCTCGCCTGAAATAATTTTGCATTTGTGTTAGTGAATGTCAAATAGTGAGGACATGCAAAAACCCGAAAACAATTTACCAGATAGATCAGGAGTATTTGGACCCTGCTTGTGTTCAGTTTTGAAATGGAATTGCAGGCTCGGCAATGCAAATATCACTTCGCGATTATGGTTCAAGTTTTGGGATTTGGCCGAGGCCCCACTAACCGACGAGCCGCGACCACGTTCAATGGAATTCGTTGCAATTTCTTTGTCTCTCTCCAAAACAGGAAATCTGTCCACAGCTGTACGGTCAGGATATCAATAAATAAAAATAATATAAGCAATGGAACTGAATCGTATTACCATCTATTTCACTATTGGCGAAAGCATAATGGAACCATTCTGTCAGCGTTTTATATTGGGGCGGGAAAACTATATTTCTTGAAATTCGACTAACTATTGCCATAGAATGGGTCTGTGGCGTCTGAGTATTCTGCCCTAAGCTGAAAGCTAGCGTTTCTATGATATGCACCTAAAATTAACACCGAATTTTAGATGTAACGAATAATACCAACATTTGATTATTTTCTATACCCCATTATCGCTTCCAACATCTTGCGCTTCAGTTGCGAAGTTTATAAAGGGCTCGCGCAAGCTGAAGAGCGCCCAGGATTTTGACTGAAAACAAAAAGGAAATAGAACCGAATAAATTTTAATTCGTCACTCGAATAGGGACAGCCGCTACAATAAGAGTTTCATTTAAAATATGCAGTACCTTAGGTCAGCGAGCAAAACTTACTATCCGTTATGAAAGGTTACTTTGTTGCTCATACTTTTTGAGGAAAATTTGTGAGCTTTGATCAATAACAGTTATTTTTCGTTAACACTGTGTTGATGCCACTTGAATAGGGACACTAGCAAAATTCTACTTTTACACCAAAAAATGGACACTTATAGTATGAAATTTTTTTTCTTAATAATAAGTAATTCCTCATGCATTGAAAACTGCGTAAAAAATTTTATTCGACTTAGATACGTCTAAGGATTTTCCGTAATTTAGTGAAAGGCTACTCAAAGCGACATGGATGGCCTCAATTAGCTGTTTTTTTGTCCTCAAACTGCTCTCTTCCTTCGACCTTTTTTTCCAGTAAGGGCGACCATAGAGTGAAAGCTGGTGCTGATGCTTGTGCTGGTGTTTTGATTATGAACACTCACAATCAGTGAAGAGAAACATTCACGTGAAACGTGCTCATGGAGCTTTCCCTGCCCATGCTATTGCTAAAGCTCAAGATACCATTCGTAATTGTCCGGTGATTTCCTATTGTATATATAATCCATTCATAACACATATACACTGCTCGTCACCAGAATAGGTTCAAGAATTTGCATTTACGTTTTCTCTCATATCTCAAAAAGTATAACATGTACATTATATTGTATTTTTGTTGGATGTTTTAAACTTTCTTTTGTTTAGACTTGATACTACAAAAATGAGGACATTGCTGTGACTGTACCTATGATAAATCTTGCTTCGATTGTTTTGTTCATTCAAAACACTAAATTTTTTTGGGTCATCAGAATAGGTTCAACGGTAATTCATTCAGTTTGCGATGTGCAGTTGCTATCAAACAATGTGAAATCTTGTATTTTTAACAATTCCGGTAGTGTAGAGTGATTTAAGTCCAAAATGGGTCGCAGTAAACAACTGGATGACTTAGAAAAGGGCCAAATAAAAGGTTACCTCGAATGTGGCCTAAATCAGCGAGAAATTGCCAGAAAAATTGGTCGAAGTCAAAATGAAGTGAGCAATTTTACCCGAAAAGGTGCAAATTACGAAAAAAATATAAAAGGATGTCTTTATTCAGCAACAACAGCAACAGACAGAAGACATATTGTCCGAGCTGCGTCAAATTCTCGCCATTCTGAATCGAAGATCAGGGAAAAAAGCGGTGTTAAAGCGAGCCTATCAACTGTAACACGTGTAATATGCAACACTTGCAACTTAAAAAGACTAAAATAAAAAAAAAACCGCTTAATGGTGCTCGTAAGGCTACACGTCTTCGTTTTGCTCGAGAGTATATGACCTGGAATAAGGAGTGGCACACCATCGTCTTTTTCGACGAAAAAAAGTTCAACATCGACGGACCTGATGGATATAACTTTTATTTCCACGATATAAGAATGCCTGAAAGCTATTTAAGTCGTCATCACAGCTGTGCAGGCGGTGTAATGCTATGGGGAGCCATTTCATATTATGGGACTTGTGAATTACAATTTTTAACTCCCAAAATGAACGCGAACGCTTACAAATCGGTATTGGAAAAGGCATTTCCACACTTCTCGAATATTTTTGGACCAATTACATGGACGTTCCAACATGATAATGCCCCCATTCATACTGCGAGAGAGGTAAAATCGTGGATCAAGGTTCAAAATGTCAAATTGCTGGAATGGCCGCCATACTCTCCTGATCTTAATATTATAGAAAATATGTGGGGACTTTCATCACGGAGGGTGTATGAAGGGGGAGACAGTACGAAGATAATGAGACCCTAAAGGAAGCCATTAAAAGGGCGTGGGCTCAAATCTCCCTTCGAGATATTGGAAATTATTATGCTTCATTGCCAGACCGGATTTACGATGTCATTTTGACCCAAGGAGGAAGTACGCACTATTAAAATATTTTAAAACTAATCACTTTTATGGTACAATCAATGTAAGCTTGAATTTTTGCTTTAGATATGAATTTTTATACTATTTTGTGTTTGAACCTATTCTGGTGACAAAAAAAAATGAACTTGTTGTTATGTTTTTTAGAAAAAAAATTATAAATAAATTATAATGTGTGCTTTAAATCCCAAAGTATTTTACTTCATTAACAACATCTTGGGCTATCGATAAAAATTTATTTCATTGAAATCGTCCGGTTGGTTACAGAGGTAGAGCTATTTTACTTTTGCACAAACGTTGAACCTATTCTAGTGACGACCAGGTAAAATGAAACGAATACACCGGACAATTACGAATGTGATCTTCAGTAACATGGGCAGGGAAAGCTCCATGAGCACGTTTTACGTAAACGTTTCTCTCACTGATTGTAAGTGTTCAGAATCAAACCACCAGCACAAGCACCAGCGCCAGCTTTCCCTCTGTGGTCGGCCTAAGTCATCCCGAAACATGTTTTATAATATTTAAGTGTGGGGTCACGGTCACGGGGGTCGTGTCATAAAATCCATATTTTGAGCTTGGGTACACATTTTTAACAGTCGTGCTATATGAATGGGACCATAATCCTGCTGCTACGGATGTCAGCCGGTGTGACCAAAAAGGATCGTATCAAAAGTACCTACATCCGAGGCAGCTTATTTGTTGAGCAACCGATCACAAAAAAGCTCCAAGATCGTCGTATGGATTGGTATTGCCATGTTCTAAGGCGTCCGCTGCTATATCCATCTAAGTAGAATAAAAATATTCTGGAATTATGGAAAAAGTATTTTCTGTATAGTATGGTACGATTTTATCGCCATTTTGTGCGCAGGACCTAGGACGAAACCCCCCAAAGCACGACGCAACTTTCTCATTTATAAGGACTCTTCGAAGAGCGAAATTTCTTTCGCGGATTCCGGTAATGGTAGTTTTTTTTTCAGATGAAAAACAAGTTAACTTCAATGGTCCGGACGGATTTAACTACTATATCCGGAATCTGAATAAGGAATTGTGGTTTTTGAGTCCCCTTAGAGGAGGAAGTTGCGTCATCGTTTGGGGGGCATCGTCCTAGGTCCTGCGTACAAAATGACGACAAAATCGTACCATAAGATTCGGAAAATACTTTTTCTATAATTTCAGAATATTTTTGGTCTACTTAGATGGATATAGCAGCGGACGCCTTAGAACATGGCAATACCAATCCATACGACGATCTTCGAGCTATTTTGTGATCGGTTGCCATAGAGAATCTATGGAGGAGCAATCCGCATATACTCAACACTAAACTATTTAAAGCAATTCCAGTCGTAAAAAGTAAACAGAGAGATACACGCCCTCCACTGCGCAACACCCGCGCAGTCTATATAAAAGCACAGATATGCCGGTATCGTCTACATTCGTTTGCCTTTAGGAGCACCTGGCCCGGGGCCTTAATCTCCCCCCATATTGGGATGGCTTTTCTGACAAGTCAGGAAGATGGTTACTTTGGAAAATGCACATTCCTCAGAACCCCACCTTAGGGTTGCGGTCTAGCTTAACCGACTTGACAACAACACACAGCCCCCACGAGTCCAACTCCATGATGGGACAGCACCTTGGTACTGCGGGCAAAACCCATCCCCGTGGTTCATTATTTGCTACTGACTTCTCTGTAACCGGAATGATCTCACCGTTCGATCACCTTGCGGAGAATCTTGCGGATTTAGTGTGCATTCCTGGGCTCTGCTAAGCCCACTATCGTCAGGGGAGTGGAGGTGCTTCCGTTCCTCGCGTACTAGTAAGCGTTGCTCCTGAGATCGCTTCCGTTCCTTGCGTACTAGCAAACGATCTCCTACGATGACGATAGTGCTTACTTTCCCGAACATGACCGGCGCCATGAGCAGTACTAATAAGACGTTTGATAGGGTGCGTGGGGTTCTCAGGTCCCAAGGCAATATAGACGATTTCTTTCTTTCTCCCCAAGTTGGTTCCTACGTCAGAGAACTAGCCCGGGAAGACCCCGGTGCCGCGCCGTCCTCTGGTCTAGGAGTCGGAACGCTCGAGGCGACCTCAGCAACCTTTACACCTCCTTGGTTCCTATTGGATTGCTCCACTAGTAATCGATCGAAATCTTGATGCCTATATAGCCCCCATACGCAGCTAAGTTATGCGAGGGCGCTACTCCCCGAATGGTGTTTTGCACCACCAACTTCATGACTCAGGTACGTGGGGTCGTTAGTCCCCAAAGGTTGCTGCCATAGGAATTTGTGCCAAGGCACCTTCCTATGCGGTGGAAGCAAGCTTCCACCACCTCCTTGCGTGGCAATCGGGTCCGTGGGTGCGCTAATGTCCAAGACATCGTTACAGCCTCACGACTGATCAGATGCCCCCTGCGGGAATATAAAAGCACAGGAAGCGCATGAGATGTCATCCCCTCTCCTACTTCTCCTATTGGAACAATAACATTCCAGTCAGTCTATCTGCCGCGGAACACCCGCCCGGTCCATATAGAAGCAAAAGAGATGTCAAATTTCCATCCCCCTTCCTACTTCCTCACTTGTGCCGAATTCGTTTCTCTCGCTCTTTTCCATTTCCTCTGATTCTCTCTCTTCAAAGTCGGTTGCTCAACAAACAAGCTGCCTCGGATGTAGGGACTTTTGATACGATCCTTTTTGGTCACACCGGCTGACATCCGTAGCATTTTTACCTCAGTCGCAGTCATTTTACTTTCGTATGTCATACATAGTCCAGCATTCAGATGCATACATGAGTGCGAGACGTACGACCGTTTTGCAAAACTTATCCTTAAGCTTTCATGGCATCTTCTTGCCGCAGGACTGTACAGGACTTCAGCTGCTCTCCTTTAATGTAGATATCTGGTATCGGTCTCTCTGGATCTGAGAAAGGACAGAGAAGATACTCAATCTTTGGTATGCTAATCCTCAGTCCATGATCCTCCAGTATCTTACACCACTTGGTCAGTGCAGCCTGTAAAGCAACGATGTCTTTGCTACCCAGGATAATGTCACCGGCGAAGAGAAGGGATATTTCCAGGCCGTCAGGAATAAGTGTTAATAAATAGAGTATGATGATGTTAAAGAGCAAGGGACTCAATACACTGCCTTGGTGAACTCCAACTTTAACTGGAAATTCATCAGACTCACCAGCTGTGCATCTAACTTTAGTGGTTGCCCCATCATACATGTCTTGTATCATCTTGACATATGCCTCGGGGACCTTAAGTGCTCTTTGAGGCACCCATAACAGATCACGAGGAACTCTGTCGAAGGCTTTTTCCCAATCGATGAACACAAAGTGCAAGTCCGTCCGTGCATCACGATGCTTTTCCATCGTGACACGTATGCACTGAATAGCATCGACTGTGGACCGACCCTCCACAAAGCCGCATTGATTGTCATGCAACCGTACAATCTCTTTCAATCGATTGCAGACAACTCACTCGTAAGTCTTCAATGTGTGAGATGTGAACTTGATTGCCCTATAATTGTTGAGCTTACGTGAGTCACCCTTGTTCTTATAAAACGGGAGAAGGAAGCTTTTCCTGAAAGCGTCAGGCATCGGTTGCCCTCTTTTAATTTTGTTCGAAAGAACAGTGAGCCGTCTAAGCCCGACATGATTCATCTTCAACTAAAATTCCAAGGGTATTTTGTCAGGTCCGACTGCCTTTCCGCGTTTCATCTGCATCATCGCCTTCATCACCTCCTCCACTGAAAAATCAGCGATAGCAGTGATTTTTGACTCCACAGCTTGAAAAGCTTCTCGCGGAAATTCTTCGTTCAAAAGTTCGTCAAAGTACTCACGTATTCTGCTACAGATTACTAAGTCTTCGACCAGTAGCACTCTTTGTGAGTTTTCAACGTATTTCGGCGCCTGAATCTCTCGAGCGTTTCTTCTCCATTGGGCTGCGACCTTATAAATCCTGGCATTGTCCTTGGGTTTCTCTTGCAATGACGATCTCTTATCCGCCGTCAGATCTTCTAGTTCCTGATAGAACTTCTCGCCTGCAATCGCCTTTGCTTGAGCCACCTTTCGCTTTACTTCCCTCCGGCATTCATCATATTTCTCCCGAAGTTGAACCTCCTCGGCTTCACTGCCTGTCTTGCATGTTGTCCAAGCCTTGAATGCGTTCGATTTGGCCTACATTGCTTCTTTAGTTTTGTTATTCCACCACCACCACGTCTCCTTGTTCGTGTGGAGTGGGCCCTTCGAAACTCCCAGTGTCTTTTCAGCCTCACCTACTAACATTTCATCCAAAGCATTTCACTTTTGTGTTCAACATTGCTCGTTGCAGTTGGTGTTGTATTGAAGCCACTCCTTTATTTTGACAATGAGTGGAGTAACAACAGATTTAAAGCGTTCGTTGTTGAGATTATGCCACTTGATTTTCTCGACTGGCTTGGGGATTGCTTGCGGTCTTGTTCCTCCTTTCAAAATAAATTCTGTCAAGAGCAACCGGTGCTGGGTGACCGCAGATTCACCCAAGATCACTTTGCAGTCTTTCACCCAACGTCTTATGAAATTTAGACACAGATAATAGTCTATCTGCGTCGCATGAGATCCACTGCTATATGTGATCAGGTGCCTTTGGTTCTTAATGAACCATGTGTTGAGGACGACCAGACCGTGTGATATGTACATAGTCAGGATAGCCTCACCTTCATCATTTCTGGCTGTAGATTGGCTACCCTTTCCACAATGGTAATCCTCGTAATCATAGTTCAATTCTCCCACATGGCAATTGAAATCCCCTCCGAAAAAAACCAGCTCGGTATCTGGTATACTTTGAAGCAGTGTGTCCACGCCGCTCCAAAATGCCTCTTTTTCACTTTGCTGCAAACCCACTTGGGGAGCGTAGGCACTTATGACGTTCCACACTCTTCCGCAGATAACCAATTTGATACTCATCAAGTGGTCGCTTATCTTCGAGATGCTCACGATGCTGCCAAGTAAAGCCGTGCACCCTACACTGAAATATTATGAAAAAATGTTGGAGATGACTTGCTGGAAAAAAGGACGAAGGAAGCATGCAGTTCGAGGACAAAAAACAGCTATTTGAGGCCATTCATGTCGGTCTGGGTGACCTTTTGCTAAATTACGTAAAATCCTTGTGTGTATCTAAGTCGAATAAATTTTTGTACTGTAAGTATCCGTTTTTTGGTGTAAAATCTGAATTTTGCTAGTGTACAATTGATTAGTGCATCAATACAATGATAACGAAATACTGTTAATTAAAACTCACAGATTTTCTTCAAAAAGTATGAGCAACAAAGCAACCTTTCATAACGGATATTAAGTTTTGCTCTCTGATCTTAGGTACTGAAGATTTTGATTAAAAGAATTTTTGAAGCGGCTATCCCTACTCAAATGGCCGGGATTGTAAGCGTTTTTGTAATGAACCTACCTTGAAATTTATTCCGTGAAAGCAAGCTAGTGAAATATTATTTCCATGCAATTCAATCGTACCACCCAAAATATTTCCATGATTTGGTAGTTTTGTGACCAAAGTCGGAACAACTAGACCCATGGCATGACTGAGTGGTTTCTGCCAATGCCGATGATGTCGCGCATCATCGCTCCAATATTCCGTGTTAGGCACTCCCTCGGATACTATTTGCTTTTTCTTTTGCTGTTGTTGGAGAGAGAAAGATAGGATTTGTATACACAGGTTACCTGGAATGAAATTATGGTCAGCTTCCTTTTACATACATGCTTTCTTCTCATGCTCTGATTGCGAACTGTCGAACGTGTCTCCAAATTTGAAAACACCCGTTTCGATGATTTGAACTGTTGCGAGAAAAACTCTTCAAGCTTGTAGAATATTTTCAGAAGATCGGCTGTTGTTGATTTTGAAATCATGATTTGCAGCTGTTGGAAATAATAATACAATTAGCATCACACTCTCTAGTAAATCAGAATAGCACGACGCACCTGATCCCATATTAAATCTCCATGAATAAATATGATGGCATTCTTCCTTATGCTAGCAATCAATTTATCATTTGTCGTCTTCCATTCGTCGCGCAAGGCAGCCGAAAATGAACTTATACGACCCATCAATATACTCGTTCCCATATAGTCCAATCTCAGCTCCAGAGCCTTAAGTTTCAAGCGCACCGTATGGCAGGGCTCCTTCCCTGACTCCTCCTTCACATGAAACTGTGTGTCGATATTGTTCAAGTCGAATATGCCACCAACTATGCCACCCTTGGCATCCAATGACGAACCGCCAAGTCGAATACCCACACGCATATTTTTATAACCAGTGCTACCGATGCTAAGTTTTCCGTCACTTTGAAAATCACGTGTTAACCATATCTTAGAAATGCAGAGAGACGTACGGTGTTAATAGGATTGACGGGATGGAACACATCAATATACTTACCACATTACCCATCACATTTCCCATGTTCATCTGAACATTCAATTTTGTAAAGTTGACAGCAAACAGGACTAGTGTTTCCCATGCCTGATTTTGTTCGTTGGCGGATATTGTTGAGTCCGTGCTGGACGACTTTCCCATATTCTTAAGCCTATCAGTCTTTGCCGTTTCTTGGCTGATATCCAGTTTCAATGATTCCTTACAGTAAGTTGTCTTTTTCGCATCCGCTGAATTCCCCTGACCTACAGACTCCTTAGCATTTTCTGTGGACGGTGTAGTACTCGTATCTGCTTCTTTCTGATTGCATTGATTCATGCTCAGATCACCCAGGAAAAGTCTTCGAACTATCGTCTTCCTATACCAGGCCTTGGGAAATGCGAGGATTTCGGTTAGACGACGCATATCATATTTAAACGATGCACTGCCAATATCGATAATGGTAGAAAAGCGTATTACGGCCTTTGATTGATTTTCCAAACGTTTTGACTTTGACGGTTCGATGTATAGTTTTCGGCACCTGGTTAAATGGAACTTGACAAACTCAACATTGACGCTTAGCGAATCCTTTCGCTCGCTATCGGTCAACGGAGAGAACTGGGCCTCCTTTATTCCACTTTTCTTGCCACCGTACGGATGGAAGATATAAAGATTAAAGTCAGCCAGGCAACCTGTTACACTGCATAAAATAAAATAATTACGTCTTTAATATGGGAATCCCCTGTAGATATTGTGAATATTACCTTAAGCCACCAATGTTCGATTTACTATCCGCACCACTGTCATCGTCCTTTGATCGTTTCGAGCTAAACACTATATCCAGACTTGGCAACTGAAGCATACACTCCACCCTAGAGATAGGTAAACATGAAAACCGGAAGGTCGATGGTTGCATATGGAAATAAACGATCACGTCCACCGGGAAAGATGCATATGTCGCGTAGTTGCTAGGTAGCAATTCAATATTAACAGGATTCGATGGCATTATGTTGCTCTCACTCCTTCTCGGAATCGGTTCCAGTGTTTGTTCCAAAAATTCTAAAATATGCGGCGAAATGATCGTCTCTTCGGGTATACTTTGCAGAATGATCCAGGTAAACAATGAAGCTCGCTTGTTCAGCATTTTTTTGCTCAGCGATGTCGGTACATCGGATATATTGAATTTGGCGTTCTGACTCGAACTTGACGATATATGCTCGTCGGCCAATGTTGTTGACTCGTAATGCAATTTCACATCCAACCCGGGTATATGGAATATGGTGAGATCAACCAAAACTGTATTGTATCGGATTTTGCTTTTGTCTCGATTTTTTCGCGAGGGCGTTGGACTGCCCCAGTCCGTGCCAATGCTGCGTTCTCTTTTGTGATGTTTAGCTGTAGAGCTGTACACGAGCTTTTCGTCGGATAATTCTTTAGTGTGGAGCACACATTTGCCGGAATTAATTTGCACGTTAACGTTCAATTCGAAATCAATGTTAGGTTCCTGTTGAAGGAGAGGAGGGTTTTGATTTATTAAATAAATTGTTTGTTTTTTTCCGATACTTGTAGATACTTTTAATTATTAAAAGACGTAGCTGCAGTAAAAACATTTATTTCGGTAGGAACTTCCTCCCTTTTTTTTAGCCAAGTACTGAATAAGGGAGTAAGTCGCTCCCGAAATGTGTGTATTTACGTGTACAATAAATCATTTAGAAGTTAGGAGCAGCGTGGTCTTTTAATAATTTGATTGATTAATTACGTGTAAATTTGATGTGCTTCTTAAAAACAAGTCATAACGAAATTTCTGAAACAACAAAAATACATTACTTTTCTGTTTTTCATTAAAGCGGAAGTTAGAAGGAAACATTGGTCGACCCTCTCCGTCTCTTTCTCTATCACTCACGGATGTACAACATTTTACATCTGTCATGCTGATTTGGGATCAGAGTGCTCTCTGAACCCCGCTGTTGTTGTAGCAAAGTAGAATTTAAGTGTGTGTTAATGAAATTTGTGTGAAAGAAATTTGTGAAGGAACGCAGCCGCTTTAGGTGTAAGGTGCGTCGGTGCTGCTGGGCAGTTGAAGATGTGCTAAACGTCGTGAGGAGTACTATTGCATGCCGGGCAGGTGTTCTGAATGCTGTAATGAATGACTTTTCTGATGGTCTATTCTGATTGTTATTTGGCAAATATTTTTCTTAAAATATTTGTCACATAACAATTCGAATTTTCCATCAGGGATTTTTCAAGAGCGACAATCATCATATCACACTGCGCGTCATCGATTTTTGCAAACAGTATATTCTAATAGGACACGTATGAGCCCTTTTAGAATGTACTGTTTGATCGGATGCCATCGACCTCGCTTTGTGATCTGATAGACAAACGGGTAGCGATATTCGTTCTCGCTCCGACATCCAAGTCGAGTTTTATGCAAATGAAGAATTCCGTTGCATGGAACTTGATTGGCGAGAAATTTCAGCCGATGCTGTGCTGAATTCGAGGGTCGCGACCTTTCGAGAGGGAGATGACTCGGGAGTCCACTTCCAACCGTCCTAGCCGTCACATCGGCAAAGTCATCGCCGGGACACGTGAATTTTTGGTCTGAGTAGCAATGGACGGGTGATTTATATCAATGGGTTGAATTTCATCCGCTGTCGACTAAACATCGACTCGTCCAAGTCTGGACACCAGCACAGGATGATGCCCTGGTGAAAACTGTAATAATTCAAACCCTCTAAGCGCAGAAGGCCGCGGGCGGAAACGACACGTATTTTGTTTGACAACCCCACGAATTCACAAATTGAGGAACCAACCGTAAGAAAAGGAAGAACTGGTCAGATTTGAGCTGAGCAGCAGTCAAGACGCTTAAGCCGGTAACGACTACGCGACCGACAGAGTGAATTAGGGGGCAATGGTTTACCTCCGATATACAAAGTTTGCATCATAGAAGTTGTGCTTTACCTGCCAGGAGCACATATAAAGAGTTACCGGTCCTATCAAGGTGTTTCAATGTGCAGTGGGTTCCATGCCTATTTTCAGTGCCCCAAAGATAACAACAACCATCGTTTATCGTTTTTATTATAGTAAGTCGGAAGAGCAGTTCCAGTTCCAGTGCCAGTACAACGCGTCGGTTGACTGAGTTGCCACCTTTTCCGTTATTAAGTTCCTAATTTTTATTGTTTATTTCTTTTTTTTTCTTAAGGTAGTTTTTTTTGTTATCTTGTTTAGTTTGCATACTAATCATTGGCTTCCAGTTGCTCCCGTCTTCGATGTGGCTCCGCTCCAACTGGACTCAGAGCGTGTCAAGGTACGTGAGCCGGTCGAGTGTGGTCCTTGACGCTCTAGGTAACCTGCGTAATGCGTTCGTCCGTCTTCTTATGGGCAGATTCTTAGTGTCCGCGCCGGAAAAGGGATACGTAAGTAAAGATACACAGAGATAGAGGTGTGAGACGAGGAAGGTGTTGTTATTCCTTCTCTATTGTATTGCAGTTTGGCTACATGATTATTTGGTATGAGCACTCGATAAAGCGGGCGGCTTTACGTCAGAGTCGAACCAAAGATACACCTGGTCCTTCTTAACGCATGTGTACTAGTCCCACGCCGGGGCCTAGTCTACAGGACCACCACGTGCTGGTCCGGTGAAACATGCCCACTCTAGTCCGACACCTGGGACTAGTCGTCAGGAAGTCCCGTTTAGGGTTTCCAATCTCCGGGCGGCTTTTGAGGCTAGAACCATGAACTAGACTGGCCCCAGTACACCAGGCTCCAGCGGCAAATTGGAAAACTCGAAGAGAACTTTTGACGCTAAATCAGTGCCTAGAGCTGTGGCTAACCTGGGTCCGAGTAGCGAGTAGGGGCTCTTTTAACAAGAGTGAAGGTAGGAATAAACACCTGACACCATCACAAGCTTGCTCAAAAGAAAGACGAAACGCTATTTGTGCCCAGGACGTGATTTCTTGAATCCTATGCAGAGGCAGCAAAGAACTGGCAGTGGTCGATCGTAATACAAACGACGGGTACATTTCGGTGGATAACTGGAGAAAGGTAGAGGGCATCCTCACCGTCCACTTCAGTGCCATCATGAAGGCTTTTCCAGGACCGCAGGCTGGTATCAAGGCGGCGTTAAATTGATGTAATTCAGCAAGGCTTTTGGAATCTGGTCTGGCGCTAGGCTGGAGGTGGTGATGAGGGACGAGTGTTAAAACACATTTAAATTTGTCAACGAGGACCTCCCAACTCTGGATTGGAGGATCGTGAAGTCAGAAGAACCCGTTAATGACTGCAGATGCGCAGTCCATGCATTAAACAAGGAGTCATTGGCGCTCCTCGCTAAGTCCAAGGGAGTCATTAGACTCGGATTTACTAAAATACAGCTGCGCATATACAAGAGAGATTTTAAGAGGGTAAATAAGCCGGCATCTACCCCCATAGAGGAGGATGCGGTTCCCACGATGGACGATCCTCCCTTCGTAGTCTCTGGGCTCGTCGACGGGGACACGGATTCTACCACTGTCCTCTGGTTTCGATTTTACTCGCCAGGAGCTACCATCGGGGAGGTAGCTTGGCCATAACGAGTTGTTGTTGTTGTGGTAGCGATGCTTCAAATACTGCAGTTCTTCTTGCATCGAGGGGGTTTGGCAGCTCTTGGCTGTTGAAAAACGGGTCGTTCCGGTACGAAGAACCGGCTGCCGCATTGCATGCGCATGAGTGAAATCCATCGGTGGACGAAACCAGGGGCAGTGGTAGAATTGGCCTATGTGCTGATTATTTTTTGTGGAAGTCGATAGCCGGACTAAGTTATTATGACTTAAGGCGACGATAGATTAGCAGTTTTATACGCGACAGTATTACTCGACGGTTTTACTCATCAGCATGCCTTGGTGATACATTGGCAGTATCGCTCGTCGGTATTACTCGACAGTTTTAACAGTTTTACTCGTCGGTAATAATTTGACAGTTTCGTAATAATTTGACAATTTCAATAATTGCGTAATAAATAAAGTAACAAGCCGGCGTGATAAACTAGCGAGCTTTACCGTAGAGGAAACGAAACCGCGGCATTACTCGCTAATGTCTCACCACCTTTAGTTTGGCAATGGGTCACACCACTTTATTCTTAAAGAAGAATCTCGGAAAAATTACAACAACGACCTTTCTAGTTTTTTTTTTCAAATATTTTAAAAACTGTTAACCGCAACGTAAAACATTTTGAGGCAAAATGAAAGATCATCAAGAAATTCTTAAAAATGTGGTAATATTTTTTTCGTAATCATTAAAAACACGAAACAAAAAGAATTTTTTTTAGTTTTTTTTTTAAATATTTCGAAAACGTTAATCACAGTGAAAAAGGTTTTAAGACCAAATGAAAGAGCATAACAAAATCTATAAAAAATAATGTCATAACAATTTTTTACGTATCTGAAATAGTTTTCGAGCTCTGGAGAGCCGTAGCCAGGTTGGAGGTCAGCCAGTCGGATATGGGTCGCAAGTAAAGGATGTAGTAAAGCTTCAAGTGTTTTGGCAACAGGGGACAGTAGTGCGGTAGGATTCGCCTTGCGTAGATTTCTTCCCGGGCTTCAGAATAGGAATTACCCTTCCTTTCTCCCAAACTTCTGGAATGATGGACGAATGATAGTTGCCGTTATATAGTCAATTGCAAATGAAATGCCATCCGATCCTAGGGCTTTAGAACTCTTTGCTTTTATTGCGGTTGCAACTTCGACTGAAGAGAATTGAAGCCATGTTCTTATTCGACAGGTTTTCCGTTTTAGCTATCGAGTGGCGGGTGTTCAATAAACTGTCCATTGAAGAGACTAGCGCATTGTTTAAAATCGTTTACCATTGTATTGGCAAATTGAGTAGCGACCTTCCCTTCTTGTTTCGGTGGATCGGTAAGGACTGGGTTGATGCATGCTGGCAACATGCATCGTGCGAAGCTGGGTTATGCCAACGAAACGTTAGCTAAGCCACATGGAATAGTTGACGCGCTATACCCCACTAGGGGTTAGGGTAAATGAGTATATAGTATGCTCCGGGCAGCTGAGCATACGTGACAGAAATTGATCTTTGTTAATTCCCTTGACATCTCCAGGGGCATGGGCGCATCAACAACTCTAGCATTTCTATCCCTTGTTGTCGTTTCGATAGCACATCTACTTTTTGGAAGTGCAGTTGCTAGCAGTATAAAGACGGCACGGATAGGAGGTGCATCCGTGCCGTCTTTATATTGACAAGCACGGAGCACTATGAGAGTTCTATTAGTACTCACAGGCAGTTTTTGGTCGCGCCGAGATTTGAACTCTGAGCTCTAGATTAGTATCGTAAAGCGGTGACCGAACGACCACGGCCACCGTGTGCGACTTTCGCGCATTTCAAGGTTTAATTCGTTAATTTTGGGATCATCGGGGTTGGTGTTGCGTATACGAAAACGCTTATCTACCAGTTGTGCTGCTGAGGCGGAGGCCGTAAGTGTCACTATACACAGTCGAACTCCAACTCGAACTCGAACACGAAACTGGTACAAATGTCCCCTGAATAGCTCAAGAATTAAACACACTTTACAGAAACCTGAAGAAAATCGGTCCACTTGTACTATGTTCGAGTTGAAGCTCAACAGTGTATGTTGATACTTAGATAATTCCTATGGCATCATTGTCGAGGTTATTACTCACAGGCAGCTTTTTGATCGCGCCGAGATTTGATCTCCGAGCTCTAGGTTAGTATCGTAGAGCGGTGACCGAACGATCACGGCCACCGAGCGTGACAATAATAATAGAACTTAATAATAGAACTATCACAGTGCTCCGAGCTTGTCAGTATAAAGACGGCGCGGATAGGAGGTGCATGCTAGCAACTGTACTTCCGAAAAGTAGATATGCTATTGAAACGTCAACAAGGCATAGACATGCTAGAGATGTTAACGCGCCCATGGCCCTGGAGGGGTCAAGGCAATTAGAGAATTGTCGAGGTTGGACTGCCATAGTTCGTGGTGGGCGTTAAAATGACCGAGTAGGAGATTTTGACCCTTAGGTGTCACGGCTGGTCTGAACGACCATGCCTAGACCTCAGTCCTCAATTCTGAGCGCATCAGGAACCGCAATTCGCTACAACAGGTCATGCAGGCGTTAAGTTGTGCTGTCTCGGGATTCTTTGAGTGGAACTGTTATTTGCTGGTGTCACTGGTGACAGCTGGAAACTCTTTTGTGTGCTTACTGGTATTCTGTTAAAAGTATTTGTTGAGGCAGATATATGTTTATTCAACGACCAGCTGTGAATTCTGAGTTCCACTGTTTGTGATGATAAAATGACAGCACTCGTCGCAGCAGTTACACACAACTGAACTGGCATTTGGGTGTAGCGTCTTATTGGAAACGCAGATCCATGGACTGGGGTTGAGTTCAATACCGGCGCGGTTGAGGTGGATCGAGAGCAGTTGCGTCGAGATGTGTTGCTCCCAGATTCCGTAAAACATGAACATACAAAAAAATGTGATACACACATATACATGATATAGTTTTCTTCTGATTCGAGGGGGTTTTGGCAGCTTTTATCTTAGCCGTTGTGTAACGGGTCGCTCTGGTGCGAAGAACCGGCTGACGCAAGAACGAACGATGCGTGGCATTTGACGCACCACGATTGTTTTTCCTTTTAATTTCTTTGCACCAATCGACAAGAGCCTTATTTTGAAGAGATAACCTTCCGTTCAATATTTTACGAACGCTTGTCATGCTAATGCCCAGGGATACATCAATCTAACGGTATCTCACATGACGACTTTGATTCATCAGTTTTCAGAAACAATAACCGATTTTGGACCATCTTCACTCAATACGTCCGTGAGCGAATGGTACCCACGATTGACTTCGCTGAACCAGCGATATTTAATGGTTTTTGTTACCAGTTGTCAATACATAAGTAACAACTTACGTACAGTGTTAAAAAGAATTACGCAATAAAAAACGTACCTGTTGTTTCTGGTTCATATTCGTATTTTTGCGTCTCAATTCCACTTGACTATCCTCAAGATCTACGATCGTTGAACCACTTCCACTGTGTTGCAGCCAATCATCCGCAGAATCTTCCAAGCCTGTGTCAACATCGGCATTTGGTAATGATGTTTGTCTGGAGAGATTCAATGAACAAACACTCTTGCTACCCGACTGTATTATTTCTTACCTCATAGCCTCTGAAAACGTAACGCGATGACTGGTTGGAACACAAACTCTTAACGATGCGCTTCTCGATGGTCCGGTAATAGTGCTCGGCACGTCGTCTGTTGAATTTATAGCATCCAGTTTTTTCACCAAAACGTCATTATGTGAGTCGCGCGACATGGACGTTGCAACAAATGATTGCGATCGATTGGTTGTCTTAAGCATTCCACGACGCATTGATGATCTCTTCCACTTCTTTCGTAAAATTCAATTTCAATTACAATAGTTATCTGCCACGGGACTTACAATACGCATCATCAAAACTTACCTGAATCATATCTCTTCGGAAATATTTGTAGCACAATGCCTGTAGCTCTTGTAGTCGACGTTCTTCAAGGGTAATTGTATTACTCGATGCACCCAGTGTTCGCAGATCGTTGATTATTTTCAGTTGTTCCGCCATTTCTTTCTCCATCATAATAGCACGTGCTTTCGAATCAACATTAGGATCGAATAAGAATGATGGAAGATTCTCCAACTCCTTGCGTTTAATCTGATGGAAATATGAAATTTAATTATATATTCGGGAAATTAGGGCAAACAAATGTTGTTGTTGTAACAATGCAGAAGTTAAGTGTGAGTGTGTGTCATAAAATTAGCGCATCCGAATAAGTTTCCTCCGTAGGAAGTTGCAGGAACGCAGCCACTTCAATGGGGTCATTCCAAACCGCCGTAGGTGTTAGGTGCGTCGATGCTGCAGGGTAATCGAAGATGTGCTCGACGTTGTGGGGAGAATTGTTGCATGCCGGACAAGTGTTTTGGATGCTGTGGTCGATTCGGGGCATGTATGAGTTGAGGCGCGAGTACCAGCCTGAACGGAGCTGTGCGAGTGTGGTCTTGGTCACTCTAGGCAGGTTTCGTTCTTCCGGTGAAATATGACAAGTACATTGTTGTTGTTAAGGTACACTATCACCGTATATACCACCTCCCTGTGCAGCATAGCAATGGCAGATTTAGAACTGGCGTTATTGAAGGAGACCCTCTTAAATCGTTGGGCTTCCCTTAGGTTTCGCCTGATGTGTCGTGGCGGTGGAGTTCTGTTCATTCGATCAAAGCTCGGGTGATCGCTTCGATAGCACCCAACTAGATACTGCATTGACAGCAGCATATTGTGGTTTCGTATGGACAGTGTTTTAGTCTCTTCGTGGAGGTGGTCTTGATGGGACATCAGCAGACAGCCTGAGATGGTGCGCAGAGCTGCATTTTGACAGGTCTGAATGTGTTTCTAGTTTGTATCACTTAGATTTAGCGTCCACACTGGTTAGCCATATATCTACCGATTGCCTTGTAGGTGGTTAGTAGGGTCTCTTTGTCTTTACCCCAGGAACTTCTAGCTGAAGCCTTAAGGACCTTGTTCCTGCTTCTCATCTTGTAAGTTACTGTTGACGCGTGGGCTTATGATGCTGCCATGCTGTCTAGAGTAATATCGAGGTTTTTTGGGTGGTTAGTGGTGGGTATTAAAATACCATCTAATGAGATGTTTAGCCTCATCTTTACTTTTTTAGTCCAGGTTGTGAACAGTGTTGCAGTGGACTTTGCAACTGATAACTTCAAGTTCTTGCTGACAAAGAAGTTCTTTATCCTCGTACACATTTGGGTGATGTACGTAGGATAGTACAGTTGTCGGCGTAGTTCACAATCTGGAGGTGTGGTAATTACAGGGAGGTAAAGATTAAACAAGGTTGGTGACAAGACTCCTCCTTGAGGAACACCTTGTTTAACCCTTCTGAGCTTTGGCTTGCTTCCTCTGAATTCGGTGTAAGATTGCCGACCAGCAAGGTAATTAGCGATCCATTTCACAATTGGTACCGAGAACGACGTGTTGTTGATGTCAGGCAGAAGTAGGAAGATGTTGACCGTATCAAATGCCTTCTATAGGACAAGTGCTACCATAATGGTTCTGTGACATGGACGGGCCTCGTTAAGACCGTTGTGGATGCTAGATGTTATGACAACCAAGGCCGTTGTCATGCTACGCATTTTCCGGAAACCATGGCGGTGGTCAGCCAGCTGAGTATGAGTCGCAAATGTAAGTAAAACAGTTTCAAGTTGCTTTTGCAACTGGAGACAATAGGGTGATGCGAGGGTAGGAGTCGCCTTGAGTATACTTTTTCCTGGGTTTTAAAATTGGATTCACCCTACCTTTCTTCCATATTTCAGGAACGATGGACGATGAAACGGAGAGGTTAAGGCTGCCTTAATTTAATCAATTGCAGGCAAGTTAGCATGACCTTCGATATCCCATCTGCTCCTAGAGCTTTGGAGTTCTTGGCATTTTTTATGTCTGAAGCAACTTCATTCGAAGAGATTTGAAACGTATGGTCGTTGGTATGGCTGCGAATGGTTCTGCATATTGCAATTGCTTAGGTGTGCATTCCATTTCTGTCTCCTGTGTTCCGCTACAAGGTGATGATTTTCAATATTTAGATCTTTGATCCTGGGGTCGTCAAGGTTATTACTGCGAATTATATCGCGTTCATCCGCCAATCTTTGCTGCTGAGATGGGAAAATTAGACCGTACTGTTAGAATACGTCCAGCCGGAATAAACCTAGCTGCTACTTTCACGATGATACGCTTTAGGTTGGCCTCAGCTACTCGAACATCAGAAGGTAATAAGGTTGATAAGGCTAGAAAAGCAGGGTGTATTCTTTGTAGCCATCCCAGATGGCTTTACTGTTATTTATGAAGGTGCGATGGTCAGCATGAAGCACATCGGATGGTTTGTCAAGCTTGCCTATAATTGGTAGATGGTCAGACGAAAGCGTGAGAGTCGGTTCCCATTGGGAAATGTTGATGAGGTCCGCACTTGTAATCGATATATTCGGGGAACTGAAACAAGTTCCTGTCAAGCGAGTAGAAATGTCGTCGTTCCGCTATGACAACTCCTCTGGCATCGTTTTCAAGGTTGGAGTGCCATAACTCATGATGAGCGTTAAAGTCTCCCAGCAGGAGGCGGCATTGGCCAGACAGGAAGGGACTTAGATTTTCGTTGAATCCTGAGGGACAACCGTTAGCTCAGTGCTTGGAGTCAGTCAGTCTCAGGTCTGACTACTGGCGTTTCGTATCCCGTCCACGATGACGTTCGTGGCCATGGATGTTTGTGTTGTCTTCCGCTGTGGTGCGGGGCGTAATAATAAGCCAGAGCACATCCCGACTTGTCTCAGGTAGGTGGCTAAAGGGGGAGCAGGAGCTGCATGCTGGCAGCTGCATTCTTCGAAAACCAATTTATGCCAACAAAACGTCAATTGGGCCACATAGAACAGTTGACGCGCTATGCCCCAAAAGGGGTTTGGGCAATTAATATATAATATAGGAGTTAAATACCTATATATCTATGTCCACATTGGCTGATTTTATTACGCTGGCCTGAACCTCCAAAGTGTTGTCAACTGCTGGGACGATAATCTCATAGATCGATGAACGAGGACGGGAAACCCACCTCCAGCAAGTTAGCCTGTCCTCCCATATGATGTTAAAGTTGCCATAGTAGTTGAGGAACGAGTTGTGATTTAGTTTGGCCAATAGGATGCAATGCCTATCCATGAACGCGGTGAGTTCTGCTATTTTACGCTGTAACCCGTTGATGTTAAGCTGGTTAATCGATAGGTTGTTGAAGTTAGCGACGGGTAGGGCAGGAGTCAGGTTGTGTTGACTCGGAATAAGTCAAGTGGGATTGTTGTTCGCAGGTCTAACCGAAGACAGCTGGGAGCTTGATTGCGCACTCGCCAGAACCGAAGGAGAGTTATTCGAGGTAGATGTTTGTTGTCCTCTATTTCGACAGAGACCAGCTGTAAATGTTGAATTCCACTATTTATGGTGACTTCAACCGAAGCAGCCCTTCAAATGGCATAACTCGTCACAGCATTAGCATCTTACTGAGGTTGCATTTGGGTGCAGCGTTCTGTTGCATACGCAGCAAATAAATGGACCAGCGTTACGTTCGATGCCGGCGCGGAGGAAGAGGATTGAGAGCAGCTGTCTCGAGATGTGAAGCTCCCAAATTCCGTAAAAAACGGACATGTTGAAAATATGACACACACACATATATTTTCCTTCTGCATTGAAGGGGTTTAGCAGCTCTTGACCGTTGTAAAAACGGGTTCGTTCCGATACATAGGTCCGGCTGCCGCAGGAACGAGGGCAAATAAATCATACCTGGTCTTGAGACGATATTAAATCACCATCATCACTATTGGGACTTTCCGTAATATTTGGTTCTTCCTCCTCGAGTCCTAATGAAAATTGTTGAGAAAGCGTTTAAATTAACAGCACATAATTCACCTAAATCCGAAACATACCTGTTAGCATAGTCAGCGTATGACCCAATGATGATAGTTGTTTGCCAATATTTATGTCCAAATGAATGTCGACCCCTTCCATTTGCCACTTAACATTCAGGAACCATTTGGCATTTTCTGTAACACAGGTCGTTAAACTCATAAGTCGACATGAAAAAAAGTTTACCTTTTCCTTTAGCAGCAATAGTATGGGAGCATACTTCATAAGTTCCTTCGGAAACTACACATAAATTCATGATATTGGAGTCATTCATATTCGGCTTCCAATCGTCCAATGTCGTTTCAAAATCATCGGCAAATCTCAGACATAGACCTTGAAATTTGCCCTTTGAAACCAATGAACCAGAATTGCACGCTACAAGAACAAAAAAGAATCTTTCGAATTACCAATCAATGCCGCTATTATGTTAAAGAATTACCTGAAATAATAGTGTTCTCCAGCGTAATAACAACTGCATTTCTAGGCTCGAAGTCTTGAAACGATCGCTGTCCCCAAGCTATTTGCTTCAAAGGAAGACAAATGCCCATGTCCTCGACGGTCAGTTGTAAAAACAAAGCCGACAAATTCGATGAGGCAATGTTTCCCAGTTGACCAAACGGTACTCTCTCAAACACCTGCAAATCACCGTCATTCATAAAAAAGTAAAGGAAAGAATTAAATAATCACGACACCATACCTGATGACTTGCACTTGAAAAATCATAACTCAAATTTGCACGTTTCTCAGCCCAATATTCGTAAGCATTCTTATAATTCAACCAAACCAGTATGGCCTTATCGACCGCAACGGGCTGAATGTAAATCAACGGGCGTTTTAACGTAAGCAGGATCAATTCCTTGTCATCGTTCAACATTTCGTCTTGGAAAGCATTTCGAAGACGAACGGTTGTATTAAAGAACGCGTATTGTTGAAACTCAGACTCCGCTTCATCAAATATGACATTCTTGATTATTTGACCGAGCGATAGGTTGAACTCAATATGCGCTTTGCCGAAAAGTTTACGTCCAGCCGCCTCTCCGATATTTTTCACACGATTCGATAAATGCAGATCGAGGGTGCCTGTTTCAAAGCGCACTGCCGACGAGCATGGCGTGGTTGCTGTCAATTGTATGCGTTTTACACAAATGTCAATGGAGAATAGAATGGTTTTTAGCGAGGATGTGTGTTCGGTGTCTTCCATCCAGAGTGGTACTGGTTTTTCGCCACCATACACTTTTTGCAATACTTCATTTATTTCTTTCATAAAAACTTTCTGTACAAAGACCAAATGATTGAGGAGGTCTGTTGTTAAGCATCGTTCAAAAGCTCCTATTTCGGCCGATGCCGAAACATAGCCACCCTGGCGAAGAATAATACCATCGGCTCCGACATCCTCACGACCATTCTCCGGAATATATTCGGCACAAACATGAACCTGCGGCAAAGCTAGCGAAGCTTCGGGCGGAAGATTTGCTTCCGAATTCTGTAATTTTGTGGTGAAACTCAATGAATGCGTGGACAGATCAATAATAAATTTTGCTTTGCTGCCTGTAACGCCCGTCGAACTGACTTGTGTCATCTTGTACTGAGCTTGCAGTGACGGAAGTAGTGCCGCATTTATGGAGAGACTCTGCAGTGTAACATTGAAATGCATTACTAGCGGCTGTAGCAATCCACTTTGTTGGCTCGTATGGACCGTATTCCGTCTTGGAGGCTGTTGACGCTGACTTTCCTGTGCTTCGCGACTGTTCACCGGCGAATCGGGCTCTTCGCTTTGTCTAGACGTGCGTGCTGCCGCTCTACCGACTCTCAGTTCCTGTAATGTAGACGATAGCTGCTTCGAGCTACGCGTCATCATGCCATGCAACACGACCGGATGTTGTGGTATATCTATTGTCACAGGACCGATAGTCAACAATCCACTATTTTTATCCTTGCCCCGCTTGGTTACACTCGAGTACAATGTTTGACTCTTTCCAATTGTGATTTTCACAACGGTTTGTTGACTGGGCGCCACACCTTCCAAAAGAACAATCATTGTCCGTCCAACTTGTCCGGTAAGTGAACATTCCAATGCCACGGGACGTGCTTTCTTACGCCACGTTACACTGCCATTTAACGTCGTGATTTCCGCTTCCAATTTAAGACCGCTGAGAGTGGCCAACAGTCGTGTTTTGTGTATTTTCGCCACGCCAAATACAACTAAACGGGTTCGTTCTGGCTCTTTGAGTTGTGGAACAAGTGGCGTGGGTGCTGCAATTTCCTCGTCATCTTTACTAGTTCCAAAACCAGGTCTCTTTGTTCCTTTGGCGATGTCATTCTGATCCGCCGGCAATGAGAATCGCTGAATGGTTTTTGTTTCTGGCATTGTTCCATACAGCTCCAACAAGTGATAGATAGTTTTCCAGCAATTTGGCGTCGCCGGAAGCGGAATAGATCCGGTTTGTGAATAAGAGTTCTTTTTCGTTGGCAGACTGTAATCTCCACATAAACTTATATTGCAACCGTTGATTGAAGTTTTCGATTCTAAAGATGCTTTGAAGTTACTTTGCGCGGTAGCCGATGTAGTGGGACTTTCTTTCAACGGCGAAACTTCATTGAGATTTGTATAGCCCAATTTTCCTTTTACTGATTTTCCAGTGGATCTTAGCTTCTGGGCGAATGATTGCGGTCGATTCTTGGCATTCGGTGAAGGATTGAGGAGTGGAAAAACGGACGATCCAGAAACCTTTCCCTTGGTATTTGTGGGGAATGGCACCGCGTCAGCTGTCCTATCATATTTCTCGTCGAAGAAATGCTGCGATATGAAACGTTCGCCAATCGAATTGAAATGATCAATTGTTTCTGAAGCAATACTTCCTTCGTCCTTGCTGTTCGAAATCTTCTTGGTTGGATCCGGATGCTCTTTGAGTTCACTTTGAGCCTCTTTCACGTTCTGATACATATTCGATATTTGATGCAGCAGGCGCAACAGCGGCATATTCACTTGTTGCGATATGAAACAAATGTTCAGGCTAAAGTTCACGAATGTGCTCGTATGTTTCTTGAGTTGTCGTCGCGAAATATATATAACATTCTGCTTAGCCTCATCGACCATTTTATCGGTTTTCTTCATAACCTCCAGCTCGATTCCAACCTTTTCGCACAAGAAGGCCGATGGTTCGTTGTTTGAATTTGACTTTTCACTGGACTTCTTAAACTTGCTTCTTTGTTGCTTCTCTCCCGCCGCCTCGCTGACAACAATATCGACACGAATTGAATCGAAGGTCCCGACTAGCGAAAGATTGGTTCCGAAATTTTCCAGGGATGATATATCGGCGTTGGAAACTTTATTTATCATCTGTTGTGGCATCACGCCCAAATACGTTAAAATCGGTTCGAAAATCAAATGGGCGTCGAGAAGCCTAATCGAATCTTGGAGAACATAACGTGAATAGTCTCCGGTTAGCCGATTGGCTGCTGTTCTGTGACGATCCTTCTCTTGAGTTGGCTTAGGTTTATTTTCCTGTTGCTTTGCCATCCAAAAGTACAGGTCCTCCTTTTGATTAGCTGGCGTGCCACATTTATCCACAGAATTCGTTGAACTGCCCGATCCTTCCAACAGCGTTCCATATTCAATTTCTGGATTCTGTTTCTCAACAAGTCCCGATATAATTGGAAGCATTTGTATACTGGATCTGGACGATGCTGTATGTGATGGATACGAAGCTCCTTTTAAGGGAGGCTTGCCTCGACGCGATCCGTGTAGATTTGGAGATACAGGTGGTGGTAAATTAAATCGTTCTAAACGTGGCTCTTCCAAATTAGACGCATCGAAGTAGTTTTCCCGTGCCTTACAATGCATTTGGCCAAGCAACAATGTATTTTCACTCTCCTCTGCCGAGTCTACGGTAATATTAAATGGATTAGCATCGTGCTCAGCGTCACAATCACCATCATCCATTTCCTCGTCGGTTTGCGGAAACGAAAAGGTCACGTTGAGCGGACGAATCAGCTTATTTTTATACTGATGTTCGAACAATATTGGATTATACAGAGTATTCTTCCATTGACGACTCAGTACTATGACACCCTGACGCAAAGTATTCAAATGTGGAAGGTCTCCTCGCTTTAAGACGCTTTCAATGTTATCAATGCCCTCCTCCAGCACGTGCAATTGCATGATGATACACAATTGACAGCTAGGATCCTCTTGAAGCGTTTTCGACAATAACGTATAACTCGCCGGATATCGACTCTTCTTCGTTTTCGGCCGTCTCTGAATTTTCTCATCTTCCAGCGCATCAGCCATCAGACAAGCAGCGATTGCAGTATGCCTAGTGTGAATGGCACGTAACAGGGCTGTTATCTTAATAGCCAAACGATTACACGGATTCATCCATGCCGTTATAGCCGGCGATGCTGTGCTCAATAGATTCCAATCCAGTCTGTAAGATTTCGATATCATTAATTTTGTCACTAAATTACGGTCGTCAAAATTACCGAGTAAAATCAATTTTTCGCGTTATTGGCACGCATGGTGGTGCCGCGAAATTGAACCAAACCGATTTCAAATCGAATACGCACGATGACACTTTATCCGTTCCCTTGACATTTCCACTTTGGCCTTCGAATTTAGTATTTCGCTTGAACTTACTCTTATCGGATTCCTCGTTCTCAATGTTTAGCTTAAGGGGAATTTTCAATTTTGGCTCTACATGGAAAGGAATAAAAGTTGAGTTAGCATCGTTCGAAATTGGATGCACCCCGTTACCTTTAGTAGGCGGCTCTCTATCAGCAACTATAATATGCTCCAGGGCATGGGCGAATTTTTCTTTGGGTGTTTTTGGTGTTGGTGGTTTTTTAGAAATTAGTCGCCAGGCTGATTCAGCCTTGGACACAACGCCATCATTTGATGAAGCTTGCGAGCACAAATCATTGACATTATGAAGTATATTGCTGGTCTCACCTGTGATTTCAATTTCGTCTTTGGTATTTTCGGATTTTTCAAAATGGGACCTGGCAAAATGTAATGATCGAGTTATGTTCCGGTGATATCGAAATTCAGGAGACGTGAATTGGCATACCTTTTGATTATTTTAACACCAACCCCTTCCAAACCACACTCAAACATAATGCTTCCCATGCTTTCGGTATCATTGGCATCCGGCAACCTTATGCATTCAAACATTGCCTGGCTTTTATACGCCGGTATAGCTGTGATGACTGTTTGTGAATCCTAGAGAGAAAACACAGAATAAAGTACAGACAAATAAATTACATTCTATCAAAAACGTAGAGTGACAATAAAATATAAATACGAACCTGTGCACTACTTCCTTCATTTTTCAGGCGACGTAACTGTGCGTGCGCTTTACCAATGTCCAATGTCACAACCAATTCTTCCAACTGCTTTTCGGAAGTTTCAATAAGAATAGGTTCGCCTTGAATATTATCGGGTCGAGTTTGCGATGAAAGGTGCGCTGCATAAAACACAAAAGTTTAAGCGTTACAGAAAAGAGACCTTACTAATCAAATACTACCAAGCAACGCTTTAGTGCCACGCATAATTCCCCCTTTCTTATGATTTCCACTTGACTTCACAGTTTGTTGAATGTAAACATTGTGAATTGAAGCTCGAGTGGTTTTTCCTAAATGAAATTTCGTGGATACACCTTCAATATGAAACGCAAGAAGTGAAACGCAGCTTAAATCCTAAGGCGAAAGAAAAACGGTTATGCTTGAAACGGACACAATTAAATTAACAGTTTTTACTTGAATATTATCGAGAGCTGCAATCGAAATGACTTCTTCGACGATCGACGACTGTAGGAATGCAATACTAATCTTTGGGACAATGATGAGGCCTTGAGTCTTAGTAGAAATACTTTCTTCGTAGACATCACTCAGAACTGAGTCGCCAGGACCTTGTAAATTGCGTTCGGTTGTTGATCGTTTCGAATTTGAATGTACCTATTCGGAATAAAATGAAAAATGATAATGCATGGAAATATGTAAAGTGTTTCTAGAAATTTGTCCGAATTACCTGTGACCAATAGCTCAGACTCTCATCACGCTTTAGGATGTTATCATTTTTGACCTTACTATCGCAAAATGAGTGCATGATATGTACGGCATTCAACAAATGCATGTTGGATACAGTTGGAATTAAAGTCTCGACCATTCTGAAAGGAACAAGATAAAATTTTATCTAACTTTGGAAAGTGTGTATTACAGGGCGTGACAGAACTACTCAACAATTTTCGGGGAGTTTTAAATAATTATCAAAAGGATATACAAGTATATCCAAGACCGAGCTGCCTCCAGAAGGAAGCTGGGAAGCTGAGATTATACCGCCAGAATGAGCAAAGTGCCAACACCACAGGTAGAGCAACGCGAAGCTACAGAGTGGTATGAAGCGGTAAGGAGGAAGAAGACCAAAAGTATATACAGAACCAAGGGCTTGACGTTCGAATTCAGCAGCAAATACGATTTTTTTCAGTTATCTCATTTTTTTTCATGAGTTTTGAAGATTTTAGTTGACGGAAAACATTAATCGGAATGATTTTTGTTTAAAATTTTCCTTTTTACACAAATGAAGCCATGAAATTCAAAAAAATCAAAGTGCTATTTTCTCATTTTTCGAATTAGTGAGTTTAATAAAATGACAATGAACATGATAGGTGTTGTCCGACGTTTGTAGTAGCTTTTGTACTGAAGAAGGGGGTAAGTCGCTCCCGAAATATATATATGCAATATAAATAAAATTTGTAGTTTGGGAAAGCTGCGTCTTCTTTGATTTAGATAATAATGAACCAAAATAACGTGCTCATGACATGACTTGTTAATCAATTTTTCACGATCATCCCACTTCTGATTTTCAAGTTTTCAAGTTCACATAATCTTTCTGCACACCAGTGAATTGAGAGCTTTAAAAATTCGCTATCGCAGAAACTCATCATATGCGCACGCAGCATTGGAGCAGTTTATGCGACGAAAGTCAGAAGGTTACAAGGCTAGGCTGAAAGTAGGATGTTACAACATTTCCCAGCCTAATGGACAGATTAATTTTTTTTGCCTTTAGCGTTTACTGAATGAGACCCGCACGAAGCACTTTACTCATGAGAAAATGTCCTGACCTTTCCAGCTGGCAACAACTGAATGAGTTTTTAGAAAATCCGAATGCTTTGGAATGAGAAAATCGAACTGCAGTGACTAGTGATAATAGCGTTCTTATTCGCGAGTATTACCATGAAGCAAAATTTCCGGAGCTTCGAGCGGGGTCCGTAACGCTAAACATGAAAATGTTTAATATTAATTTGACAAATTTGATTTGATTTGAGGAATTTCTTACCACATCTTTTTCTAAAATACAAAACCTTCGAACTTATTGTTATTGTAATTGAAGAAATTCTAAGCACAGCCTAAAATATCGGGGACATTTTTAAGGCTCCATACTGTTAATACACTGTTAATGTACTGTTAACATACTGTTGACATCATATTAATGCACTGCTAACGCACTGTTAACATTATGCGAATACACTGTTAACATACGGTTAATGGACTATTAATGTACTGTTAACATAATGTTAATGCACTGTTCACATACCGGTAAAGTACTGTTAAGGCACTGTTAACACACTGTCAAGACAATAACACACTTGGCTAGGTTTCACTTCATGTCCAAAGGGGTCCTTCTATCCTGACCAAAGGAATCAAAATGCCTTCAACAGTAATCCGGTGCATTTATCTCATCACCCCCAATAAGAAGATATTCCTATTGGAGCGGTTTCATTTCATGCCCAAGAAGGTCCTTTTCTCCTGACCTGCGAACTTAAAATGACATCAACAGTAGTCTAGTGCATTCGCCTCATGACACTCGGCTATCAACATCCAGCCACCATCACCTAGCCTTAATTATCCAACTATTATATCAATTATCACGATTAATAATCATACATACAATGCATATCACACATTTAACTGTACATACGTCTATTTTCATTCTCCCTCCCTTCACAATACCCCTCAAATACACTATACCACATCAATTACATATCCCCAAACATACTCCATATACATACATATAAATCCAATGTCTCATTGGCTGCGTTTCTGTTTTGGACCGTGATACTTTGCGAAAATGCTACGATTTCAGACACCGATACCAGAATCTGAGAAGGGGAAAAGTATCACGAATTTTTTCCGATCCGATTACCCTTTCAACGATTCCTAGAGTTTTGACAGTTCGCTCTTGACAAGTTCTGTCACTCCATTCGTAAACAACTCTTTGTTGGCGTCAAAGTGCGTATAGTGATTGGAAAGTCTGTCCTCGCTCGTCATTTTGTTTGGAAATTGTGTTTAAAAATCTAAATATCCCTTATTAATTGACGTATGTTTGTGTGAAATATATTCGTGGCGGCACGGGAATCGTGTCGTTCACCGGAGAAATCACGAATCGGAGAAGGGGCAATGGATAAATATCGAATCGATGTTTTCGTGAACGCACCCATTGTCATACATGATAATGAATCTCATTTAGAACTATGTCACTTTCCTGATCGCGTTTTTGGTCGGATTTCTTGTCGCTTTTTAGGGTTTTGTAGTAAAACAAAACCCTTATGAAATCGGTCAAATGTCTGTCTGTCCGTCTGTCCGTCTGTCCGTCTGTCCATGGAATATCTCAGGAACGGCTGAAGCTACATACATGAAATTTTGTAGGAATATGTAGAATTACTATAATTCGCCGGAGAAAGCGAATCGTCGTAATAGGTCAACTTTAAGGGGAGGTCCCCATAGAGGGGAAATGAAGGTCGAAATTTTTTTTTCGTTTAGTACAGGCATGTGGGGTATCATAAGAAAGGTACCGTCGAGTACATTCCATTTTTGAAATTTTTTTCAAATTTGGAGAAACGGGAAAAGAGGGAGAGGGGAAAATATGTCATCCGAGTTTGTCCCCACCCCCTTGCATTTCGAGACCGTTATACTTAGAAATATGAAAATTTACAGAAAAGCGCCATTTTACTAGTGTAGAAAACCTAGATTTCTAGAATTTTGAAATTTCATCAGAAAAAGTTAATAATAGTACATTTCTATAGTTTCAGTTAGCACAACCCTGCACCCCTTGCGCGTACCCGAGGTCAAAAATATTGATGGCCAATGATAACCAACATCATCGGCAATAATATCTCTAAGTTTCATTATAATCACATAATATTTAATAATAGTACATTCATTTAAAGTTCGGCATTTTGACACTATCCACACAAAAAATACACCTACCGGCCTCATAGGTGTGAGTACTACTATACTTTCATGTTGTTTTTCGTAGTGCGAATTGCAGTTATTTAATTAATCATTTTTTAAAGGGTAAAGATTGGTTGGGGGCGCTGTGTCTTAATTGGCCAACTTTACCGGGTGGAAGGGGGGGGGGTCCACATAGAGGCGAAATTAAGGTCAAATTTTTTTATCGACTGATATAAGCAAATGAGGTGTCGTGAGAAAGGTAATGATGAGTACATTCCATTTTTTCGCATTTTCTCGAAATTTATAGAAAGGGGAACTGTGGGGGAGGAGAAAATATTAGTTCGTAATTTGACCCCCCCTTGCCTGCATTTTGAGACCGTTATACTTAGAATTATGAAAACTTACAGGAAGTGGGTTTCGAAAAACATATAAAATGGAAAATAGTGGAATTTGTATATCTTCTCAGAATAGGTCAATAATAGTTTATTTGCATAGTTACAGTTAGCACACCCTTGCACGCCTTAAACACGTTCGAGGTCAAAAGTACTGATGGCCAACGATAACCAACACCCTAAGCAATAATATGTTCTAAGTTTCGTTACAATCACGTAATATGAATTAGCATGTAAAATGTAAGTGGGTAAGACATTTTAATTACGTTTTTTCTATCCATCTGTGTGATATCAAGAAGAGCAAGGAGCCGATATTTATATACCAAAATAAGCGCTTGCTACAAAACCCTCGGATTGCGGGCGTAGCCCTCTATATTCCGGTTTCATTATATGAATATACACAGGGTTATCCATTTTCTCTTTCGGAAAGTAAACTTAAATTAAACACAGTAAATATTTGAATTTCGATGGAATTTTTATTTCATAATAAAGTTTGGATTATATTATTATACGTGGAATACAATATCTGTCAAATGTAACCCACGGGACCGCTTGCAGGACTCGATCCTTTTGAGGTAATTTTCGATTACCTTTTCACACATTTCGGGCAATAACTCGGCTATAACTCGACGGATTTCGTCCTTCAATTGACCAATCGTCGTGGGATTGTTCGCATAAACACGGTCCTTCGCATAGCCCCATAAAAAGAAATCTAACGGCGTTAAATCGCAAGACCTTGCTGGCCAAGCCACATCGCCGAATCTCGAAATTACGCGTCCTGGGAATTTCTCGCGCAAGAAAGCCAAATTTTGTCGCGTGGTGTGGCATGTGGCCCCGTCTTGTTGAAACCACATATTGTCGAGATCCATATCTTCAATTTTCGACCAAAAAAAGTCATGAATCATGGCGCCATAGCGCTGGCCATTGACTGTAACGGCGGCTCCTTCATCGTTTTCGAAGAAAAACGGCCCAATGACGCCGCCGGCCCACAATGCACACCAAACAGTCACTTTTTGCGGGTACAACGGTTTCTCAGCGGTCACTTGCGGTTGCTCACGGCCCCAGATGCGACAATTTTGTTTGTTTACATAGCCGCCGAGCGCAAAATGGGCCTCATCGCTAAAGAAGATTTTCTTCGAAAAATCGGCATCGGTGGCCTGCTGTTCGAGGACCCAATCTGAGTACTCACGACGCAATCTGTGATCAGTCGGCTTTATTTCCTTCGTGAGCTGGACTTTATAAGGATGGAGATGAAGGTCCAAATGCAAAATGCGCCACAATGCGCCGTAAGATTGGCCTAAATGCTGGGATCGGCGCTGAATCGACAAATTTGGGTCTTCGGCCACACTTTCACTCACAGCGGCGATGTTTTCGGTCGAACGAGCAAAACGATGATGCACAGGTGTAGAAATGTCTGCCACCGATCCAGTTTCTTCAAATTTTTTCACTGTGTAAGCAATTGTGCGCTCATTGGGACGATTATGTCGACCATAATCTGCGCGTAATGCACGAAACGTGGCCACCGCAGATTCACCATTTTGGTAGAATAATTTAATAATTTTAACGCGTTGTTCAGTCGTAAAACGTTCCATCTTGTAAAATGGCAAACCTTCAACTAAACCAATACCAGTTTGCAATACACTGACATTTGACAGATGTCGAATGGCAGGGCTTTACTTTCCGAAACACGAAATGGATAACCCTTTACTACTGCTACTCATTTGCCCAGTTGACGTTTCGTTGACATAAACTAGTTTCGGAGAATGCAGTTGCCAGCATGCACCTCCAACCAATGTGTAACCAATCAAGTGGTTTTTGAGGTTATGTATTACAACTGTAAAGCAAATCCCTCGGCTGTTTCCTCTAGGTCTATTATGAACTTCACATATTTCTAAAACCTATAAGGCCGGCCGCATCTTGGACGTAGGCAGAGCCGCTTGCGCAGCGCACACATGGCATTGTTGTTGTCATAATTGTCAAAATCTGATTTTACAACAACAATGTCATGTGCGCGCTGCGCGAGCTGCCCTGCCTACGTCCAAGATGCGGCCGGCCTAAGAGTGTACTTGCGTTTACAGCATGCTCAGGTTTTACAGACCGTAACTTAAAGTAGGGGGATTCACGCACAGTGTCGTAAATGTCGTATTCGTCGTAAACTTCTGTCGTTCACATAGTAAAATGACAGCAGCTTACAACTTTACGACAAATACGACGTTTACGATATGAGTATGAATCCCCCTAGTATATAATTTGTTATTGCCTAGCGGGCCGCTCAAAAACTTACGGAGGTTTGCCAACCCCTGACTTAGACCATACGAGAAGACCAATGCCAAGTTAAATGCTTAATAATCGAACTTTTAATTTTCACCCCAGTGGAACTTTTTATGCTTAGAACATATATTCAAAGTTTTTATGTCACCGTATCTAATCAATTTTCATCCTTGTTACGAACGCAATGCACAATTCTACTCCAGTAGGCAGTTAAAAATATTTCAAATTGGCAATGTTTCTGAAAATGTTGCGGAGAATCTATTATGGGATGATAATATTATTATTTATGACATTGCTTCAGACATTGGAAGGATTAAGATTGGGAAAATATCGAAACGAAATTATGGGGAAGGTAACAAAAAAAAAAAAAAAATAATGTGCTAACTTTAATATTAAATATAATTTCAGAACATGGCATATAATAGTCTTCAGCAAATTTCTCCTGTATGTATTATTTCCAAGTGTGAACTTTCGTTTACATTTTTAAATTACTATAATTTGCCTAGAAAAGTTCAATGATGACTTTACTGAGGATCAACTTTCTCTGGCGTTAAGTAACCTTCGTGAAGATGAATTGAATATTTTGAAGGCCGTTGTAGTTGATAATGGATATGATGAACTGTAAGTATTTTTTTTTTTCATAAAAATTGTAGGTTTGAAGCGGCTCATACACAGGCCAACAGTTGAGCAATATTCAACCATTTAACAGTTGACCAATAATCGTCTTGTTATTGTTGCAGTAGTAGAAATGCCTACTGGCGTTGAAGGGGTTTGGCAGCTCTTGGCCGTTGCTGATGAACGGGTCGCTCCGGTGCGTAAAACCGACTGCCGCGAGAGCGAATAATAGTCCTGTGTATGGCTATGTTGTGGTGATTCAGCAACCGTTGAGAAATTTAACCTCGCCGGATTGAATTTTCGACAATTAGATCACGTCAACGTTGTATTCCCAGCACTTTTGAAGGACTAGCTTAACGGTAAAAAGCTGATCGATTGTGGAGCGACGGACCAGGTCTGAAACCGTCTTGATACTCGCCAATGATTTGTTCGGTGTACGGTTTTATTCTATTCTCCAGACTTTTCGTCAGTATTTTGTAGGACGTAGTGAAATGCCTCTGTAATTCCCACACCGCAATTTATCTCCTTTTTTGTAAATGGGACAGATGATGCTCAGGCGCCAATCGTCTGGAATCACCTCGTCCTCCCAGATTTGCAGAAGTAGTTGGTGTATGGCATTTAATAAAACCGTTCCACCGGATTTTAGCAGCTGAATGTGAATCTCGTCAGCACCCGGCGGTTTATTTGGTTTGAGTGACCGCAAGGCGAGATTAACTTCGTCTACTGTCGGAGGTTGTGTAGTGGGGCCATGACCAATTATAACGCCATCGATTTGGGCTTCTTGTATGGGGACGTTAGATGTTGGATTCAAGAGCTTCAAAATAGGACGCCCATCGTTTATTGATGCTATCGGTGTCGCTGATGAGGTTCCCATCCTTGTCCTTACCGGGGGTTGTCCTGGGGTGATAACCGTTCTTAATTGTATTTACTAGTCTATCCGCTTGTCAGGTGTTTCTATTAGCTAGGTTTTCGATTTCCGTTTTTGCGTCTAATTATTCTATTTGATATTCCCCGTAGCTCGTTATATTTTTCTCTTTTGGCTTTAATTGCACGTTAGATATATGTATTGTGTGTAGGCTTCGTTCTTTGCGTCCAATGATTTGTATGTATTCTTCGTCAAACCAGCCATTTCGCGCTCGACGGGCATTGTATCCCACAACCTTCTCTGAGACTTCCTTGATGGTACCTTTACGTTCTTCCCAGAACCCGTGTACACATTTCATACATAGAAATATAATATCTATTGTATATTTTCATTTGTATGGATTTTATGTAAAATTTTCCAAATTTGTACCGTGCGTCGTAAGTAAAATTGTTTTTTCTTATAGGGACGAAACGGAAGATAAAAAACTAAGACTAGAAAACTCACCTCGTAAGTGTTACTACTATATTAAAATCAAAATAAGCAAATATTTAAAACTACATATTTTACGTACATAATTCAATCAATGCAAAAATAATAAAGTTCGGAATATTCATCAAGGTTCACCTTTTCTTGGACACCAGCCATGTAGGACGTTATTTAGAAAATATGTAATACGAACTAATCCAATTCTCTTTTTTTATTAGTGAAAAAGTTTAATCGGCAAATAATAAGAACGAAACGAGAAAATAAATTCAAACATCAAAAGTCTTTATTTTCTCCTCTAATGCTCAAAGTAAGAATCATAGACATTTAGCATCGCACCTATCGGATCTCGTTCGCGTGTTTCTGTCAAACGGGTTAAATATATTGCGATTCTATCAATTTGATAAAAACTCGTTCAATATTGTATCAAAATTAAGGGTTAGTGGGTCTGCCTTCAAACAGATGATTAGGTAAGAAATTAACGACAAAGCGGACGACTGAGCAATAGTAAAAAAGTATTATTTGTTTTAGCACAACAATTAACCCAATTTGCTGGTACGACGAAGCCTGAGTAAACCAAAGCAAAGACATACCCCATTGACAGAAAACAAACGAACGAGATACGCGACCAATATGCACGTATGCATGTAGAAACAAATAATTTTATAGCTTTTATCATCTTTCAGAATGCCTCTCACTTTCACAATAATGCATCAGTGGATGGAGACTATATAAAATTGCTGGAAGATTCTTTTCCCAATGGATCTGAAAGCAATGCTGATAATGATGGAAATTTGGTTAGAGTGAAAAGATCAGTCTAGGGATGTAGTTTTAGAAGCAACGTAACCTTCACAGCATAGAATTTATTTTATATTATTTTATTTTGGGAAAAGATACATAAATGCAATCCGAATTCGTACACCTTTACCTCATCCAATCCATCCCTACCACTCTATCCTAATTTCCTTGCAAGATTGAGCAGTCGCACCAAAGGACACCGTCTAAGTTAATAAAATGAAACTTGGTGCCAAATGTCAATAGTATTTTTGTCACAGATTTTTTTTTTTAAATCTCAGCTTAGCGAAACATGTTGTTTTTTGTTGTGTGGACACATATCTCCGCTGCTGCTCTCGATCGTTTCATGCAATTTGGCCCTTTAAACTCTGACTGATTTCGTAAAATCGCTAGATACATTTGAACGTAAAGTTCTTCGGCGAATTTTCGGGGCTGTTTGCGATCGAGATGGATGGCGCATCCGGTACAACCATGAGTTGTATGAACTGTACGATGAGCTGGAAGTTTCGAAAATCGTCAAACTACAACGACTTCAATGGGCAGGGCATGTACAACGAATGGACGATGATTGCATGCCAAGAGAGTAATGAACGCAGAATGAGTCGATGGAGCGAGACTGCCTAGACGACCGAAATCTCGTTGGGAGCTCAGTATATGTGGACGCCGAGCAGCTTCCAAAATTGGAGGACGCGGTTACGTGACCGAGATAATTGGAGGACAACGATCCAGGCGACCAAGGCCCGACGTCGGGCTGTCGTGCCACGATGATGAAGATTATTTCGTAAAAAGGCACTATCGACTACCATATTACCTGCCCGTATATTTATTTTATTTATTACACTACAGATATTATCGCTTTTCCAAACTTTAATTAACTTTCCGTTCGATAATTCTTTGGCACTTGTTTCATTTTTGGCATTTTTATACGTTTGCGTTCGCCACTCCGTTTTCTGCCATACGGAATTTCAAACTGGATAGCCCTGTGATCAGACATGGTTAGTCTGTCCACTACTCTCCAATTCTGAAATCTATCAAGCATACAGTGGCGTATTTACAGGGGGGGGCACGGAGGGCACATGCCCCCCTTTGAGCTCAGTCTCATCAATCTAATTTAAATTGCATACATGTTTTTATTTAGAAATTTTTAAAGGTTAATTTTTTTTAATTTCTAATGATATATTGTATTGAAACGCTAAAACACCAAGGCGCGGTGCACACTCAGGAAACTAGTTTTATGTCACTTCGTGAACGAATCGTTGCCAATATCAAGGAAATGACAAACGTTTTGCCAGTTCCCCCAGGCGCATCAAGAAAGAAAATGGCACCTTGTCCACCATCGACCGCTTTCATCAGTGTAGCGTATGCACTTTTCTGCTGTGGATTCAACAATGGAACATTTCTTTGCACTGCTTGACCCAATGCATCTCGATCGTAATCACGTTCTTGTTTCGATTCCCGGTTGAATGCGTCGTGAATTGGACGATTGAGGCCAGCATTCATAATTTGCTCAACAAATTTCCGCAGAGCAGTAAGCATATATCTTCTATCAAAATGAGCGACTCGTTATGTATGACGTCGCTCATTTGAAGTTCAATATCGGCTCTTGAAATGCGAACTCTATGCAAAATATCGTCTGAGTTTTTTCAAGTGCGACAAAAGGTCGTCTTTTTTTTAGTTTATTGTCCGTTGGGATCTAAGTTAGGCTTAAACGAACAGATAAAAAAAAATTGAGATAAATCGGACGAATGGGTGTTTTCGTGTCCGACAACAGGTCGTCCTTGATTTTTTTATGTATGTACAAATAGGAGGGAGCATTGCAAAGACAAACACAAAAATTTGAGCCAAATCGGAGAAAGGGTTACTGAGTTATACCTGTACATACCTAGACGACTTATTTTTATATATAAGAAGTAAGGTGTGTTTTATTTATTGCATAATTCGGAAAAAGATCCGTACCCCCACTTGTGCTATTTTCCTAAATACGCCACTGCAAGCATATTAACAAAGCTTAGGGTAATGTCGATCACCTCAGCCCTTTGTGTGTCCACGAAGGTGGGAGCCACCACCTTGTTTGCTACCAGCAGATTGTACCTTTCCACAAATTCTAGCAGTTGCTGTCCTCTGGGATTGTCGTCTGTGCTGCCCCACACAGTGTTGTGTGAATTGGCGTCACAGCCTATCATCAGGGTCATATCTCTTTCTTTACAATATCTTGCTACATTTTCTACTTCCTCTGATGGAGGTGGTTCTCGTGCATCATAAGGGAGATATGCTGATGCAATTAAGAATGAACCTGCACCACTGCCGATCATTACTACCGTAAGATCAGACGAGCAAAGATGCATCATTTGTAGTGCACGTATTCCATGATGCACAAGGATGCAGGTCCTTATTTTACCGTCCACCTGTTCATGGTACAGATTTGTTTGTTGCGACAAGCCCCTAGTTTTGTTATGTAAAATCCAGGGTTCCTGCATCAAAGCTATGTCCAGTTTATCTTCCTCAAAGTATCTCATCATCATCGCGGATGCTGTTTTGCTGTGACGAATATTCAACTGGCACACAGTTAGTGTTTCTTTGTGCGGTAGCCATAAGACATATCCATGTACCGATGTATCTGCATGCACTGTAGATACTCGTCACCAGCTTACTGATGATGAACTACTAGGTAAGATTCTTCTCGATAATCTCCCTTGTAACGATCTGATGCAATTTCATCCACGGTACTCCTAGCATTCCATTAATCTGCTGAAAAATTTAACAAAAGGCAGCCAAGTGTTAAGAATCTTCTTGGGATCTGCATTCTGAAAAAAGAATCGTCTCAGATTCACAGTTCACACATATCAGCCATATGAGATTTCTTTAAGCGTAACGAGTGCATTTTAGTATGATACATAAAAAATATAGTGCATACTACTTTTGGCAGGAACCACACCACCCTGATTCCGTCGAGGAGTCTATGGGTTGATAACACGCTCCTGACCACCGACTGCATGGTCATCTACACGCATTACCGATGGTGAAGTTGGGGTTGGTATTTATTCGGAGGAACTGGGGATTAACTTGTCATTCCGTCTTCCCAACTTCCGTAGTGTCTTACAGGTGGAGGTTTCGCTAATTTCGGAACCTCTGACCTGGCTAGGAATCGCTTATGTTGGATAACCGTTGTTTGTAGTCGTTATTAACTAATACCTCAAAGGAGAAACGAAGGTTCTTTACTAAAAAATATATGTATTTTCGCAAATACGTATTTCGGGAGTTACTTACTCCATTCTTCAGTGCTTTTGTTGCTCCAGGAAGGAAGTCATGTCGTGACCGCGAGAGACGTTACTATTTATACGGACAGTCAGGCTGCAATTCGATCACTCAGATCAGGCTGACTAGATCGAAAACCATCGAGAACTGTCGCTTCGCCCTCAAAGAGATGGGTGTTTTTTTTAATATTACATTTTGTTGGATGCCGATTCATAGTGGCTTTGCGGACAACTGCGTGACGGATGAGCAGGCTCGGGAGGACCGCGTAAACATCAAAATGCCAATCGCATCGTGCAAACTGGTAATTGAAGCCACTGCCGTTGATAGGACGAACATAAGATTGTGCCAAACGACGAGGATGATTTGGCTGAAACTTGACCATAGCCGCTCTGCCACACTGCATTCACTGAACAGAAAATACATTGGCAGGGTTGCGAGGGTTATTACAGGGCACTATCATATCGGTGAACTCGCCTAGAGACTCCGTATTCCTCACAACGCCTATTATAGGAGTTGTGAGGACGTGTATGAGGAGGTGAGCGTTGTTCATCTTATTTGTCATTGTCCGACCTTGACTGAGGGGCGGGTTCTTGTTTTTTTTTCAGAATCTGGAGGACCTTAATTAGATGACTTTGGTGGTGTCACAACGGACCCAGAGGTGGTTTATGTGTGCTGTGTGGTATCACGGCAGCCTCTTTATCTAACCTATCCTAGTATTAAACGTAATATTTTATATGAGAGAATAACTTACCTTTGAACCCCCTCCAGTACCAGTGGTGTCAGGAAAACATTCACTTGCCCTTTTAATTTCGCCACAAACGAAGTGCATGTAGCCGCTTCAGTTTGAAGACTCATAAATTCGCCATCGTCAAAACCATTACTTGTCCTGCCGTTATCGTTCTTCTTCAATAGTACAGTGGGATCCCATGGATGTGATTTCGGAGCTCCCATGAAGCTACTCGATCCGGTTGATGAGATATTTTCAGGTTTTGCTACGATACGAATTTCTTTCCAGTTGGAGTAGGTGTCGAAATGTGGTACCATTCGATTTCCTATTAAAACAATAGTTATTATAAGCCATGCTAGCAAGATGAGTTGCTAAAAATTACCAATATATGTTAGACCGCCTTCATCATTTTCTTGAAATAGTGGTATTGAAAAAGCATCAGCTCCAAAAGGGAACGAGCAATGGTTCCAATTGCTGCATTTTACCTATTTATAGTAATTGATTACGAGAATTTTATTATAAAAAAATTATATCAAAATTGAGATAAGATGCTTACCTGTGCCAAATGGCTTAAATAGCTAGCCATTAAAAGAGGCGAATCTATAATCGGTCGATTCACTTGCATGTGCAAATTGACTAAAGCCATGTCTTCTTGTGATGACATCGCTGAGATAAATGATGCCGATGATAATGATGGACTGTCGGACGAAGAGCATGCGGAATTTCCCTAAAATACAGAAGCACACTTTTTGTACTTTTATTTCAAAAAAGAAACTGCAAAGGTCTTATAAAATAAGAACTTATTTTAACAGTCAGATATGAGTTCATAGTTTGACACATAACAGGTCCCAAAACTACCAAAACGAGTTTAGAGCTTGTCTACAGTCGAAATATATTTGGTCAATTGGTTTAAAATCATCGAGACAGAAACTTCAAGAATTCACTGTCGCAAAAACATTGTTGTTGTTGTAGCAACATCTTCTGGGTTGAAGGGGTTGGGCAGCTCTTGGCCGTTGCTACTCCGGTGCGTAGAACCGGCTGTCATAGGAGCGTCACAAAAACATTAGTCAGAATCGACTAACCATGGCAGGTCTTTAGATGACAGCTTAATCCGTAGTCGACCGTTTATTTTCGTATAATTTCTTTTTGTTATTATTAGGATACCTAATTGTTTCAGTCTAGTAGGATGTAATGACTTGCGTAGTTGGAGCTGCAACATAGTTGAATGAACTTCAGCACGTTTATTAAACCATCTGAAGTAGCTATCTTCCGAGGCCATCCCCTGAATGGGGTTAAGGGATGTGCTGACAACTCGTCCTTGTAAGAACCACTCCACGTCAAGAAACCTGGAACAAAAGCCTCGGATTGGACGGATCAACAACGACGACCACGCAAACGACTAAAGGATTATTCTTTCGGATCCTGGAAAGTACGCTCCCTGAACAAACTGGGGGTCGAGAAGGCCCTCCTTCAACCGGTCGAAAAGTACAAACTGAGCATTACTGCAGTCCAAGAAACAAATCGGCTTGGCAGCAGCGAGATCAATGACAAGAAATCGCACACAATTTCTACAAGTGGCAAACCATCGGGCCGCAAGGAGTTTGGAGTAGCATTTATAGTAAACAATCACCACAAGCCGCACATTACTGACTTCAAACCCATAAATGAACGGCTATGTGCGATTCGCATTAAGACTCGATTCTTCAATCACTGGCTCATCAATGTGCATGCCCCCACTGAAGTTAAAGAAGACGCAGTAAAGGACGAGTTCTACGCCCGCCTTGAGACTCTCTTCGACTCACTTCCAACAAACGACGTCAAATTGCTGCTAGGAGACTTTAACGCCAAAGTCGGAAATGAAAATTGGCACCGGGGGACCACTGGAGGCCACAGTCTCCATGAAAAATGTAACGACAACGGCCAGAGACTTATCGACTTGGCCTACAGCAGGAATGTAGTCGTAAGCTCTACGTGTTCCCCGCATCGACGAATTTACAAGCAGACCTGGAAATCTCCAGACGCACACACCGTCAACCAAATTGATCACGTCCTCATTTGCAGGAGATGGGCGTCTAGTGTGATGGATGTCCGCTCCTATCGAGGAGCAAACTGCGACTCAGATCATCACTTGATGAAGACGACCTACAGATGTAGGATTTCCTCAGTGCACCAATCGAGAATCAGCCCTCTCAAAATCTTTGCGGTTGATAAGCTTCTGAGCGATGCTACGGCGGTGGCGTATGCTGTCGCCCTTGAGGAAAGACTATCGCCTATGCTACACAACATTAGCAACACCGGCGTCCATGGGTTCTGGGAAGAACTCAAGGGTACCATCAGAGATGTCGCAGAGAAGGTCGTGGGATATGAAGCCCGGCGAGCGCCAAATGACTGGTTCGACGAAGAATGCAAAAATTCACTTGACGCGAAAAACGAGGCCTACAGACAATGGATTCAACGAGGAACCAGAGCTAGATGAGAAAAATATGACGAGCTACGCCGAACATCGAATAGAATAATTAGACGTAAGAAACGTAAGTACTTTGACGAGCAGTTGTTGAATATAAACGAAAACTTAGCTAATAGGAACACCAGACAAGCGTACAAAATAGTAAACACAATTAAGAACGGCTATCCACCCAGGACTAGCCTTTGTAAGGACAAGGATGGAAACATCATCAGTGATACCGATGGCATTAACAAACGATGGGCCTCTTATTTTGAAGAGCTTCTGAACCGACCATCTAACATCCCCACACAAGAAGCTCTCGACGATATTGTTGATCCAGGCCCACCCATACAACCCCCGACAGTAGACGAAGTAGATCTCGCGTTGTGGTCAGTAAAACGACATAAAGCGCCGGGCGCTGACGAGATTCCAGCTTAACTGCTAAAATTCGGTGGAACGGGTTTAGCTAATGCCATACATCAATTATACTCAATTGCCATAACCCCTTGTGGGGCATAGCGCGTCAACTGTTCCATGTGGCCCAGTTGACGTTTCGTTGGCATAAACTGGTTTCGGAGAATGCAGTTGCCAGCATGCACCTCCTGCACATCCATGGCCACGAACATCGTCGTGGACGGGATTCGAACCCGAAACGCCGGTAGTCAAACATGAGACTGATGCCTCAACACACTGCGCTATCGGTCGCCCCATACATCAATTACTCCTGCGAGTATGGCAGGACGAGGAGATCCCAGACGTTTGGCGCAGAAGCATCATCTGTCCAATTCACAAAAAGGGAGATAAACTGCGGTGTGAGAATTACAGGGGCATCTCACTAGTTTGTACGTCCTATAAAATTTTGACGAAAATTCTGGAAAATGGAATAAAACCATACGCAGAACGAATCATTGGTGAATATCAAACCGGTTTCAGACCTGGTCGCTCCACAACCGATTAGCTCTTTACGGTCAAACACAACACAACAGCATAACGCTACCCATCAAGTCGATACAATTAGCAGCGTACGCCGACGACATCAACATCATATCCCAAAGATTGGCCGATACAGAAGAACTTCTGCATACGCTCGATACCGTTACAAAAGAGGTTGGACAACGTATCAACGAGGGTAAAACTAAAATAATGATGCAGTCGACGACAAGGACACCTGCACAACCGAGCATCAATGTGGGGGACCTCAACATCGAGTTCGTGAACAACTTCATTTACCTGGGTTGCAACTTGTCAAGAGACGCCAACGAAACTGACGAATCAAGCGACGGATACAGTTAGCTTAGCTAATAAGACTTTTTTCTAGCTTCTCCCCATAATGAAATCGAAGCATGTGCACAGAAACACAAAGCTCCGCGTATACAAAACCATTATACGACCAGTGCTATGCTATGGCTGCGAAGCATGGACCCTAACTCAAGCCTCCGGAAACATGCTAGACACATATGAACGTAAGGTTCTACGACGAATTTTCGGGGCTGTTTGCGATCGAGATGGATGGCGCATCCGGTACAACCATGAGTTGTATGAACTGTACGATGAGCTGGAAATTTCGAAAATCGTCAAACTATAACGACTTCAATGGGCAGGGCATGTACAGAGAATGGACGATGATCGCATGCCAAAGAGAGTAATGAATACAGAACGAGTCGACGGAGCGAGACTGTCTAGACGACCGAGATCTCGTTGGGAGAGCTCAGTAGGTGTGGACGCCGCGCAGCTACTGGGCTTCCAAAATTGGAGGACGCGGTCACGTGACCAAGATAATTGGAGGACAACGACCCAGGCGGCCAAGGCCCGACGTCGGGCTGTCACGCCACGATGATGATGATGAACGTTGAAGGCAGTTTGAGTCCTTTGGTGTGGAAAAAAGACATTTTTGGCAATGAAGTGATATCTAGGCAATATGGGTATCATGTGACTGGGGATGTTGACGCGAATGCACTAAACTACTGTTAATAGTATTCTGAGTCCTTGGGTCAGAAAATGAGGACGTTCTTGCATTCGCCTGAATCGGGGCGATAAGGACAACTTTTTAAAGCAAATCATAGACAACTTGAAAGCAAATGGATTAAAATTAAAATCTACTTGCATGGGACGAGCCTAAAGTGCCGATGAACATCATCGCTCTTTTTGTGTCATTAGTGTAGACATCGATAAAATAACGGGAAAACTCCTGTAGCTTTGAAATTTCGCAGAATTATTAAAAGCAGCCGTCTGAATATATGCTCCAAAATCTCCGTTGATAGGTGGTCCGGAAGGATATGTCAATGGTTGTTTAAAAGAAAATTTTTTAATAAAACACAAAGTTTCCGTTTATAATTTTTTCAACCTCTTCGCGAGGTGAGTTTCAATTCAAAACTGATTAATTCCAGATTCAGTCTCGATGAAAGAAAATTTAATTTGAGGTAAAGTTCAATTCAGCAAAATTGCTACAATTGCAAAATGACCGTGCGTTGAACTTCTTCAAAAGACAATCGATCAGCAAAGCAAGTGCAACGCAGTGTCATCAAACTAATTGCGAAAGGTTGTAATTTGAACGTTCGTAATATGGATAAGCAATATTGGGAACATTCACTTTAGCACCTTAAGCAACTTTTGAACAAATTTGCTCAATGAACTTTAGAATTTTAGGGAAATGTTCGTAAACAACGGTCTTTTTTCAGTTTTCCTTTCCTTATAGTCTAAGGTATGCTATACCATTTTGTGGTCCAATGTCTGATATACCATTATGTAGGAAATTTAATATGCTTTAATTCGCCTTTAGAAATGTTTTGGTAGAACTTATAACGTTCGAAATATTCAAGGAAAACCGACAAAAAGGTGTTTTGATCCTCTCTCCCGTACACTTCCCAACCACCTATCAACGGAGGCTTTGGAGTATATTTTCAGAAGACTGCTTTTATTAATTTTGCTGAATTTCAAAACTACACGAATGAGTTTTCCTGTTATTATATCGATGTCTACAGTAAAAAACTGAAATATTCAAAAAAACCGGAGAAATTGAATGTGAGGTCAAATCTCGAATTAAATGATTGGGGTTGAAACATTTCGATTTTGCTCGACAAGTCAAACTTTTTGACACAATTTACTAAACATTCTATAACTTTGTAATGTTTAAAGAGAGAGTCCCCATGCCATACGTTAATTTGGTATATTCCTATTTCACCGGGCGACGCATTGTGGTTCGCGCCTTGGCTAATAGTGGTTTTACTAAGGCGGTATACTGAGAGTTGTAACCCTTTAAGCCGCAAGCCCATGCAAGGGGAGTGAAAAATCCACTCAAATTAAAACCCACTATTGGTCAAAGGCGTGAATGTGTGCACTCGCAAAAACTGATGCATTTTTGAGAGTCGAGCCCGATTAAGATATAATAAACGAGTATCACCAAATTACAAATACTATTACCAAAACCAGGTGCAATAAACTGAAAATGGAAACAATCCAAAGACTGGGATGGTTGGGAATCACAGGAGTGATGAGAACCACGTTCACAAATTCTCTAAACACCCTTACGAACCTACCCCCACTGGACCTGTTTCTAACGAACGCAGCGTCCAAATGTGCATTAAGATTTAGGGAAAGGGGGCAATTTAGTACGAGACCTTATGGCCAACGTAACGTCAAACTGCCTCTCGAGAATACAGACCTCATCAAACCGGTAATTGACTCCAAGAGAAACTTCCGGGTAATCATACCAGAAAGGGACTTCTACTCCACAGACGAGAACAGACCTAAGAATTCCCTAAACCTCTATACGGATGGCTCGAAGACCGAAATAGGTGTTGGAGCCGCGGTTCATTCGCTGGAGCTCCTACACAATCTATCGCTCCGACTGCCGAACGAGTGCAGCATCTTCCAGGCGGAGGTGATAGCGATACAAAAAGCTGTGGAGCTAGTCTCAACAACACGCAGGATGGGCAACATCTACATTCACTCAGACAATCAGGCTGCGTTGAAAGCGATGCAGTCAGACACTATCAGATCAGGGACGGTGCTTAACTGCCTCTCAATTCTTCAGAGATTGGGCACCTTAAGAAAGCTGGAACTCCGATGGATACCAGGCCACAGCGGCTGCCTTGGCAACGATATTGCGGATGGACTCGCAAAGCAGGGAGCTGCACTGGATGTCACAATGGTAATAGCAACTCCTATTCCAATACAAACACTAACAACAAAAATGGACTCTAAGATGATGCAACTGGCCAACCAAAATTGGAACAGAACCATCAACTCCAGAATTACGAGAGAACTCTGGAAGTCATACAATACTAAGAAAACCGATGTACTCTTAGGCCTCTCTAGGGATAAATGTGCAATGCTAGTGGGCTTATTAAGGGGTCACTGCCTAATAGGTGAGCACACACACAGACTGGGACTGATCACAGACATCGGCTGCAGGAATTGCAAGCTGCCAAATACCAAAGAAACTTTGGAGCACCTCCTCTGCGAATGCCCGGCACCCGCAAGGACAAGACATACATATCTTGGAGACTACTTTCCCCGCAAACCTTAACATAATGAATCTTCTAAGATTCGCAAGCGCGACGAAAACCATCGGGCTCAACAAGGACTTGTTGATTACGACTGATAACAACACCTAACGATCTCTGTTGTTTTTCTTTGTGGCATCGCTAAGGACCCAAGTGGTCTATGCGAAGCCGTGACGCCGCCACCTAACCTAACCTAACCTAACCTATCACCAAATTAGTTCTACATGAATTTCGTAAATATATACGCATTCACGAATACACATACAGTTTGGGATGGGTTTTTTTTATTAATTTAATTGCATTCATCCGATATAGGGCTTTGGATAAACAGCGTCTTGTAAAACACCGTTTGTTGTTAGACTAAAAACCAAATTTTCTTCAATAAAAATGTTATGAAATCTACATCGGTTCAAGATATAAAACAGAAAAATACAGGGAAACAATTAACTAACTGTTTAGTGGATTTACTGATGTATAATAAACTCGATTAAAGTTAGATGAAATATTTAATAATTGCATTCCATTTTAAATTTTGTATAATATTACATATGGACCCAAAATAAAAATGCTACTTTTACCCCAATTTTTGAATGATTTTCATATGACATTTCGCCCCAAAACCAAACAAACGATTGCCCCAAAATTAATAAAAAACTGCCCTAGAAATATTGCACTACTTTCTTTTTTTTTTTAATTTTAGGGTAGTTTTTCATTGGTAAGAAGGCTTTACAAATAGAATGCAAAATGTCTCTTCGAACAAGATGTTTGGAGCTATTTTACGTGTTCGTTTTACTGTGATTGTTCTTAAAGCTGAGATTCGTTTGTCACTTTCTTATAAGCAACGTGTGACCTATCCACTAAAACTAGAGCCTACGGATGATTTCTGTTTCCCGAATAATAGGAGAATTCTCTCTATTGCATTAGAGAATATTTTCAAAATTCGTTGAGTGCGGTTTCAAAGTACATATCCGCTTTAGGTGGTAAGAACCTAGAACCGATACACGAGGGATTTGTAGTTCATAAGGCGGAAATTCCTTGTGTGTGATGAAAACTCTCCCTAAATGCGATAGAGAGAATTCTCCTATTATTCGCCAAACATAACAATAACAATTTAACAATAATTATATTACGCTACATTACTATAATACACTACAATAATTTTACAATGATAATCCAAACTACTCACATCATGCAACGATTTATAATGTCGGAACTCTGGTCTTGAAGATATATTAATTTTTCTCAGCGGTGTGGCAAGACCATGAATTCTTTGAGCACCATCACTCTAGGGAATTATTACAAAAATATGTGTTATGAATTTGGGATGTGATGCAATGTCAATTACGAGAGAACGATGTGATAATTACACAATTTTGTTCGACTAGATTAAAAATGGCATAAAAGCTTACCAGTTCCGTGGTACTTTGTGGTCGTTTGGACAAATGTCTGGATTCCGGTACATGGATTTCTAAATCACTGCGGTGCGTTGATAGTAGAATTCCGACGTCGTTGTGATGTCCAATGCTGAATATAAGCCAATAATAAACATACATAATTCTTATTCGACAAAAACGACCATATTACCTCAAATCAGACGAAAATCGCTTCTTCTGATCGATATTCTTTACTACGCCTTGTGTGTAACTCAGATGTTGTGAGATAGCATTGGCCGTGTCTTCTTCGGCTGAAAAGAACAATTCGGACGGATTCTCGGACGTAAGTGATATTGTCCGTTGTACTTCGCGAATGACATCGTCTTCTGATTCCAGTACTTTAGATTGCACAGGCGATACTTCAAATTCCAATGGATGTGATTGAGGCGCCGAATGTGACATTTCTTCCGGAACCTAAATAGTGGAAGAGCATCTAATAAGTCTGCATGTTGTATAAGAAAGCAGTGGACCAACCGAAACATCATCACTAGTCGTCTCCACACCGGTCAATCTTGAGTCTGATACACTCGTTTTTGGTGACCAAATTTTCAGATTTTTTGTCGGTCTCACTTCCGATGAGCGGCGACACATACTGGGCGGACTGTTTGCGATATTCCATTCCATCGAGCTCATGTTTCTCTTAGACGGACTGTCGAGCAATCTTGAATAAGGAACTTCCACTGAATTTTGTCTGCAATTATCCCAACATTTTAAAAATCATTTGTGTCGTAAATTGTGATCAGAAACTGACAACCTTGGGACAGTGTGCGAATATCGCCTGCTTCTTCTCTCCAAAGTACTAGGTGAGCCTAAACTCTCCTTACTTCTGTGCAAGTTCTCCACTTTATCGGTAGCCTCACGCTTCCCATTTGATTCTTCTTTCAATGTGGCGTTGCTATCAATTATGCGCTTAATTTTAAACTGAAAAGAAACCACGCAAAAATTTCAAATTTCAAATTGAAATTTTGTTTTATAATAATATATGTACCTGATCATATAATTCATTGGACTCGTACAGAAAGATCGGTTTTAAACTGTACGGAGGCGTGTGAAATACCAGCTGTCCCTCGTGTAAAATACTTTCCCCAAAACCATACTCTCTGGAACCTGTTAGAATCCTAGAAATGTAACAACTCCATTAAATCCATGGTTACCACAAATTACAGGCATCCAATACTCACTGATATCGGGCAATATTGTAATTATCGTGGATGTCCTGTTGACTAGGCTTGAAGAATTTCGAACCGTTTCTATTGTTACCGAAAAATGCACAACCGCCAATACAGCCACACCGTGAAAGATCCGTTCCATTTGCAGCCCAAAGGAACCACAGTCGTTTTGATTTTTGGTCATGTTCCCGTAGAAAACTGGGAATTGTCAAATTTGAGTATTTTTCGAACGCATCAAGAGAAATATCACTCACTTATGCTGTACTAAATGGAGTTTGTGATCCGGCATAGGCAATGCTGATGCTCCCTCCAATAAAATGGGCCCGAGAGATATGCAACCAACTTCTAACCAGTCTTCGCAAAGATCCGAATCTTTTTGTCGCTCACGTTGCACGCCGGAAATATCTTCTCGCTCCCGCTTGCCTTCGTACGAATAATCTCTAGGATCACGAGTTTGTGTTTGTTCATCGTGCTGCTCTTTGATATCTGTTTTCGGAAATAGATTCGACGTTTTCCTGACTTTCGGTTGAGCATCAGACTTTTTCGAATTGTCCTCTTTGCGATCCACTCGTTGTTTGTTCGAGTGATTGCTTCCTGCAGAAACAGTCGTGGGTACATAATCGTATAGCTCACAATGTTATGAATCAATCAAATATTACCAGTAGTATTAGTATTGCTTAGAGAGCTGCCAATAGATCCACCCGAATGTGACACAAATAAACGAAACAGAATTGTAGGAAGGAGTCCGGAGACTCCCGACTTAACTTTTTGTCCGTGCAAGTTACACGTCGCTAATCTCACGGGAGAAATCTTAACCGGAAAAAAGAACACGTTGTTTAAAATGAATATGAAACCTTGAAATGGATGATGATTAGATTACCCAAGAATGCAAAGCCGTCCCACTTTCCACTAAATATATATCGATTGCGTCTATGGATACTCGCGTCATTTTATATTTAATATCTTCAGGTGACGGACACCTATATTTAATTTCTTCTTTGGTCTGGGGACATTGGTTGATTGGCACTCCATGATGACATGCCTGAATGGGTTTCGGATTTTTCAAGCAATTTTCCGGATCAGCCGTCAGAAATACAAACGTCTCCAAGCCAATTAGAACGTCGGTTAGCTTAAAAGTGAATTTTCATTATATGTCTACATATCATACGTTAAATATGGTAGTACCTGTGGCATTGTTAATTTTCCCGAAATTTTTCCAAGTTGAATTTCCAAAAGCCAGACATACTCTAAAGTTTCCTCTTCTAATCGTCGCCCCTCGTTACTAAACATGGCATGTCCACGGACCTGTTTAAACAAATATGGTACGTTTTAATATCTCGTATAAAAATTGATCTGCAACGTATTATTTACCTGAACAGCGGATAGTAGTAAATGTCCTTGCTTCAGATGTTTATCTCGACTCTGCCGGCCAATATTATCGGTCGTTATGAGATACGATGGGCTGACAAGAACTTGTAGTTCTGTTTCCCAAAATGTTTTCTTCATTTCGAATCCAATCCGTTCGATCAAAATTGCTGGACATGGTGCTTTGTTCTCACTACAATTCTACATGAAACGAAAACAAAAGAATGTATTATCAGTTCGCTACAATTTAGCATATTGGTCGCCATAGGTGTGTATGTCTATATGCACTAAAAGGTCGGATTTGCTTCTGACGACTTGCATGATGTAGATGTGTATTGTATAATGTCGGTTCCTATTACCTCAAGCGGAAATCGACTTCCAGGTGGAGCCAGAATGCACCCAGAATGGAGCCTTCCCGGAGCCCATTTCGGGAACTTTTCTATTCCCTGGGAGTAAACTGGAAAATATACTACTTTGCCTTAACACCTAGAGGGGCATAGCGCGTCAACTACTCCTGCGCGCCATCGTACTCTGTTCTGGGCAATGGGGCGCAACTCTCCAAAAGACTTACCCAGTGCCTGACACTCCTTTGATACAGATCGACGCCATGTGATTCGAGGACCCCCTCTTGGTCGGCCTTGGTTAGAAATGGGGTTCTGTTCCCTGGGAGTAAACTGGAAAATGTGGACTGGAGCGAGTAGAGCTCATTCCAAAATAATTTTGCATCCTCTTCTTTTGCTAAACTAATCATAACTAGCTAGTTGAACTAACAAGCGATATATTAGTTGAACTAATAAAGCCCGGGGGGGGGGGGGATCCACGTGGGCGTCCCTTGGTAACGGAAGCAAATCTGTAGGTTAGGTTAGTTTAGATGGGCTGCTCCAACCAAACAGTGATCAAAGCACACTTAGACCCCACTGGGCCCGTTGTGATACCCCTAAGTACAGCAACCCGATCCTACCTCAGTCATCACACCAGCCAGAGCTGACAAGAAAGTGATGAAGCCGATCAACCCTAACATCCTTTAATCATCTAAATTAGTAAAGAAGTGGGACCCAAGGATATCCTTCCTTCCTGCGTCTCGCCAGGGCAGAACAAGCATACATAAGGTGAAAGGGACTCTCTTTCTCGTCCCCACAGCTCCTACAGTAATCATTGTGTGGGAGCCGAGGTCTCCCAGCATGCTCCCCAATAAGGCAGTGCCCAGTGATAAGCCCCACCACGTCTCTCAAATGGGTTTTGCTCAGCAGCCGGGGTCCATTTTTGGCCATATTTGCCTAGTTGCATGACACTTTCTGCCATTGCACCATCTGTTAGCCCTATCGTATGTCAACGCTTTAGTGACCAGTTTACAGCCTGGTAAAGGCATCCCAGTACTACGAAAGCATTCCCTGGTCATATTGGTAGTGCTAGCCCGGGCCAGTTCATCAGCTTTGGAATTACCAGGAAAACCACTATAACCTGGTATCCAGCACAGGGTAATGTTGAAAAATCTCGCCATCTCACTGAGAGAGCTGCGACAATTTAACACTCTTTAACATAACCAAGACGGAACTGAACGATTTGATCGCAGGTTGACTATCCGTGTATATTATAACATCCCTAGCAAATGTGACATTACGCGCAAGCCAGGTTACCGCCTCGGAGATTGCACAAACTTCTGCCTGAAAAACGCTACTGTGTCCTGGCAGGTGGAGCGACAAGCAAATACGCAGCTTCTCCGAATATACATCAGCCCCAACCCTTCTCTCAGTTTTATAGCCGTCAGTGAAAATGCTGATGGTATCAGATGCCAAATTAGCGTTCTCTGGCCACGCATTCCTCGATGGGATGAGGCTAGTAAAGCCCTTGTCGAAAAGATATTTCGGTGAGGTGTAGTCCGTCACAACGGGAATACCAGTGTTGTTAAAAACAGTTGAGTGGCCTGTGGTTGCCGCGGTGCACTGACCGGTTTCGCGGAGGCGGATGGCAGTGTTTGCCTCCATTTGTTTTGCGAAGATATCCAAAGGAATCAAGTCTAACAGTGCGCCCAAGGCAGCAGTCGGGGTGGTGCTAGGGCTCCCGTGATGGCAACACATGCTGTTCTTTGGACCTTCTCCAACAGAGCTCTGTACAACGCGATGCTAAGTGCCGTCCACCAGACAACAATCCCATGCATCATTATGGGCCGCAGCATCGATGTGTATAGCCAGTAGACCATCTTCAGCTGCAACCCCATTTTTTGCCCATGGCCCTCCTGCATGAGTGCAGTGCAACAGATGCCATACTCACACGTTCCTGAATGTTTGCCTTCCAGCATAATTTTCTATCCAAGATAAGTCGAAGAAATTTGGCTTTATCAGCGAGTATAAGCCTTGTGCCCTCCATCAGTGGTGGTAGAAATGCAGGTATACTATATCTTCTAGTGAAGAGAACGAGTTCCACTTTCTCGTTCCTAAGGCTGCCCGTTCTTCGTACCGGAACGACCCGTTTTTCGACGGCCAAGAGCTGCCAAACCCCTTCGATGTAAGAAGAACTGAAGTATTCGAAGCATCGCTACCACAACAACAACAGTTCCGCTTTCTGCGGATTTGCTCTGACCCCAACCTTACCAGCCTATCTCGTCAGGATGCCGAGGGCATTCTGCAGTATATCGATCAGGACACAGGGGAATTTGCCTGAAATTGCAATGGCAATATCCTCCGGATAAACGGTAACATGGCAACCCAACTTCTCCAGGCTTAAGAGCAACCTGTTGACCGCCAATTCCACAGAAGGGGAGAGAGAACACCGCCTTGAGGAGTGCCTCTACTTACGTGCCAGCGTACAGATGATATACCGAGACTAGTGGAGATCACCCGAGATGTAAGCATCAGGTACACAAATCGGTAAGTCTTGCAAGGAACGGTTAGACATTTGGATGAGGCATTGGGACGATGGCGACAACCCGTCTCCAGATAAAAAAACAACATTGACAAGAAAATTTAAGTGTAGCCTCGGGTACGATTGGAACAACAACAACGCAAACGAAAATTGGATTACTTTCTCGGAACCTGGAATGTGCGATCTCGGAACAAACCCGGCGCGCTCGCAAGGCTGCTACAACAAGTCAATAATTACAACGTGAACGTGCAGGCACTCCAGGAAACAAATTGACCTGAAACGCAGGTATTTGACAAGGACTCCTATGCTACATGGGCTGAAGAGTCCCGGGATTTTCAATGAAACAACATAGTTACCTTCGAGGGCGATACACTAGGTATAGCGATTTTCCAACATTTCGATGCCCTTTCTGTAGTACAAAACGTCCGAAACGTCCAAGCATTCGAAATACGCCTCGGTTTCTGCGATGACTTACTCATTCGATCCGAATCTCTTTCCCTGGAGCCACCGCTTGAGGTTTGGGAAAAGATAATACTCGCTGGGCGCCAAGTCTGGAGAATACGGTGGGTCAGCAAGCGATTCGAATCGTAATTGGTCTAATTTAGCCATCGCTTTCAAGGATGTGTGTGACGGTGCGTTATCGTTATGGTACAGAACTTCGCCATATGGGGCCGTTTTTTATTTCTTTCGTCGTTCAGTTTGTCCAATAACGCTGCATAATACTCTCCTGTGACTGTTCTTCCCTTCTGCAATACTTCGGTGAAGATTATGCCATCCGCATCTCAAAAAACGGAGGCTATAACCTCCCGGCCGAGCGTTGGTCTCTTGGCCGCTTTGGTCGGCTTTCGTGGTTTTCCAGCCACTCTGCAGACTGCCTATTCGACTCAGGCGTATGGTAATGGACCAATGTTTCATCCATCGTCATAAAACGTCGAAAAAAGTTCGCTCGATTACGCTGCAACAACGCCAAACCGGCCGTTGAATCATCAACGCACTACTGTTTTTGGTCGACAGTCAGCAAACGCGGCTCTGTTGTCAAAAGCAACAAGCTCTTGACCTGTCAAAAGCTTTTGACACAGTCAGCCACTCAGCTCTTATGTCTGACATCTGTAATACATCGCTTTCCACTCAAGTCACGAAATGGATACTACACGGAATTCAGGAACAAGAAATCCAAACTTAGGAGAGTTAAACAGGGTGTCCTTCAACGAGGTGTGCTATCTCCAACCCTGTTCAACATATACCTATCTGGACTCCCAACGCCGCTTGTACGCCTCCAGATCATCTCCTATGCAAACAACTGTTCAATTCTTGCTACTGGTAATGACACCCCACACATGTACGAGTTGATCTATAGGCACCTTGACGAACTTAACAACCTCTTCGTCAATAAAAACCTATTGATTTCAGCACACAAATCATCAGCGATTCTGTTTACTTTATGGACCAAGGAGTTTAAGTTACCACTGGACATATCGGTAGACAACCAACCTATTCCAACAGTGAATCACCCGAAAATTCTTGGTGTCACCTTGGACAGCATGGCAACATCATCTGCTCATGCCACAACGATCTGCAACACCATAAGAACTCGTAACAAGGTTCCCAAGGCGCTTGTCGGCAGTACTTGGGGAAAGGACAAGGAAACCCTACTAGTTACAAAGCCATTGGAACGGCGCCCACGTGGACCCTCAACATAAGCGACACACACTGTCTAAATGCTGCTCTCCGCACCGTGGCAGGCTGTCATCTGATGTACTCTCAAGATCACCTCTACCAAGAGACCAACATGATGCCCATTGAACACCACAACTATCTCCTCGCGAAGCAGTATCTTGTGGGCTGCTACCGCTATGATTACCCCAGCAGTAATCTTATGGACAAGACACCGCTATGCCACCTCATAACACCAGACATGGCCTGAGAGATCTCGAACAAGAAGTCCAAAGATACAAAAGGGAATCATTTAACGACGCAACCTACAAGGCAGCCATTGCTTCTTTATACACGGAGGAGGTTTAAAGATCGATTGCGGAACTAAAAAACAACCCAGTACTCCGATCACGACCACCAACCCTCTCACCTAGTGAGGATAGTTTGCCCAGACCAACAAGAACCACACTGGCGCCACTTCGTTCTGGTTGGTGCTTCCAACTAAATTTCAACCTGTCCCGGATTGATAGCAATGTTAAAAATGCATGCGCAGCTTATAATGGTACCCCCATGATGTCTACCACATCTTTAACTGTCCTGCAGCTCCTACGCCACTAACGCCTAGAGGTTTATGAGAGACCCCAATCGAAGCCGCAATTTTCCTTGGCTTCGATATTGAAGGAGAAGAGGCCGCTGCTGACTCCTGACGCACACACACACACATACTTAAATTCGACGCTACAACAACAACAACACTCGAAGAAGTCGAAGCAGCCATAGATGCACAAAAGAACAACAAAGCACCGCGGAAATGCACTTGACGGTGCGCCTAGAGTATTCAGAACAAGTTTATCAGCCGTGCCGGAAAACGCCATCACGGTAATACCGAGAGCAGAGTGAGCACCGTCAACATACTCTACGATTACGACATTCAAGCAAGGGCAGCAGATCGAACGATGAAAAATTCTATCGCCTGATCCTACGAGACTTATGGCATCGATCGAGATGACGGATCAGCGACAGCCGAAACCTCCATTCTTTTAACAGTCAAGCTTTCGAGTAGTCACCACCGACTCTAGACGGAAGTCGTTAAGCCAATTAGCCGGGCGAGCAATTTCGACTCCAGTGGCGGAGTCGACGCTTGCATCTAACCACTTGAGCGAGCAACACGGACTCTAACCCGAAGTCGCCTTCTAGGTCTAACTACTTGAGCGAGTAACACGGACTCCAACCCGGAGTCGTCTTCTACGTTTAATCACTTAAGCGAGCAACAAGAACTCTAGCTCGGAGTCATGATCTACGTCCAAACACGTTGTTCTGTGGTTACAGAAACTCTGTAACACACAGTGGAAAAATATTCCAGTTTGCCAAAATGCCGCTCTCCGTACTTTAACCGGCTACCTCCTGATGTCATCCCAGGACCATCTGCATCAGGAAACTAAAATGATACCTTTAAGGGATCACAAGCTTCTTGCCAAACAATATCTGGTGGGTTATTACCGGAGGGAACACCTAAACTTTAACCTCATCGACAATATGCCGCCGCCAAGACATGTTAGGCGTAGTTTGAGGGACCTCGAAAGAAATTTCCATAGGTACAAAAGGGTTCCCTTTAACAACGACGCATACAGATCAGCCATCGCAGCAATACATCAGGAGGAGGTACAATCAAATTGCAAGATTAGGTCTTAATGTAGTTCTCTCGGCACCACCACCGGCCATCTATCCTGAAAAGGAAAGGTTTCCGAGAGCAATGAGAACGACACTCGCCCAACTTCGGTGAGGCTGGTGTTCGCGTCTTAGCTCTTACCTGTCTCCTCGCATTGACCGGGACGTCTCAAACACATGTCACATCTGCAATGGTACGTCTCAAGATATGGACCACGTCTTCAACTGCTCAGCTGCACGCACACACCTGACTCCCAAGTCGCCGTGGGAGTATCCTGTAGAAGCAGCATTTGCATTTCTATCCCTCGACACCGAGGAACCGAACTTCGGACCCTTAACAACTGTTGCTGCTACTGGTGTCAGATTTTTCACAAAAAGCAATGCTCACTGATACCTGATATCACTTTCTAACCGCTCCCATGGCAGCCGGTTCAACGCACCGGAGCGACTTCAGCAACGGCCAAGGGCTGCCAAACCCCCTCAACGCCAGCAGGCGTTGCTACAACAACAACAACCACTTTCTAACACTGAATAAAATTTCATATAAATTTGCACATTCCTGAATACGAAATTTACGGTAAGCTCCAAAATATTACATTTTTCAAGACGTTGCAAATTTAATTGTTGGTAGAAAAATTAAATGTAGATTTTCTATTGGAATTTCAACCTTCACTCGACTGTCCTACCTTCCTAACCAAGTCGTAGAATCCCTAACTCTCCCCAAGAAAAACATTTTATCAAAGCTTCACAAATGTACATCACCGCTTTACACTAATTGATGTCAAACTTTACAAACGTTACAAAATTTCATAGAAAGCCTCTCATATAACATTTTCATGTTTTTTCACTTCAGATTGTACTGCAATAATTTTTTTCTCCTGTAGTCAAGTCCTTTTTAAAATCCTACAAACGACAGACATATATTCTTACCTTCATTAAGTGCGCCTGGATATCATGTAACGTCACCGACACAATCACCTCCAATGGCCGAAACACCCGCGGATCAAAACGTTTCGGCTTCTCCTCGGGAAAACTTACTTCTGACGTTGATTTGTTTCCCGTATCTTTTCCAAACAGTTGATCTTTCACATTGAAAACGGTACTTGTATGAACTTTTGCATTCGACTGTTCCATATCAGTGAAAACTTGATCCTCGCCGAAAATATTTTCCTACATCAATAAAAAAAAGAGTTTGAGACTATCCGACTAACATCAGAAAACACACGCCCATACCTTTAAATTTATAAATTGCCGCAATATGGAACCATAGGCCATAAGCACTGACGATCCAATCTCTAGTTCCACAGTAACATGATCTGCTGCCAAATGTGTAGGATCGAATTTCTGAATATCAGTCTGAAAATGAAACTCTATCTGTGAGAATTTCAATCAGTGAATTTTCGGTATGTAAATCTTACATTAGCCCAGTTGACGACGGGGGATTTTCTTAGTTTTGGAATCCGCATGGGACTTAATAATATCTCCTCTTTTTCGGGTGTGGTGATGTCAGCCTGAGGGTCGGGTCCCAACAACGGCATCGGATGATATATGTACTGAATGGACAACGCGACAATCGGTACCGACCAACAATCTACCCACCCGGCACTATAAGTCGGGATGAGAACAATTTCATTTAGCGATCACAGCCCTTTTAAATTTTCCAACCTTACCTTGGCAAGCAAATTCTTCTCCATTTCTTTGAATATAAATCTTTTCGATTCTTAATTTTCCCAGAACGTGTTAAGATACGTGCATTCTTGTCCAGTGCCAGTACTAACGATCGGCTGGTCGACACTTCCGGCAGAAACATACTCAGATCCATTCCTTCGCCGTGAATCCAAAATTTCAATGTCACAGTTTTCGGCAGGAAGTCGTCAAATGGCAGAACGAAACTTAAATCAAAGAGATCTCCACAAAATGCTAAATGATGATTTTCCTGATTTGTACTCGAACAATCAATCCAGTTGTATTCGTTGCTTAAAGTTAAAATTTCAAATTCTTTGAGTAGTATGTTGAATTTACATTGATATGGGACGAAGGTGAGAATGTCAGATCGTGCTTTAGATGACCAGTCCTCAATTAGATCCTATAAAAGATACACAAATTAGTAAGGAATTTCGTTACTGAAAATACCATAGAAGTTACGCACTTGAAAGAATGATTTATGTTTATAGATGATGTATGCCGTAGCTTTGCAGCCAGTCAAATATATGCTCCAGTCTTGATTATCATTCCATCTCTTCGGATAATGGAGTCTATAATGATTTTATTAGTTCAATTCTATAGTACTGATCGATTTTTATTTACTTGATCCTATATTCTAATGATTCACACTCTGCTAAACTTCTGTACTGAAGACTCGTTGTAGCCTCCATGTGCAATAGCTGCCCAGCAATGGCAGCGGTAAACCCGTCTAACTGTATCACCCATGGTATTGTGACTTCGATGTACGAGCCAGCTCCAATAGTTACATGCATAGCATTGGTTTCCTGATATGATCAAATTAGATTAAACTGTTTGTGAAATTCAATTCACAATACGTACTTTTTCCTTCGAAAACAAGATATCAATCGTTGCTTCATTCAGGGTGCACAGACTTATTTCGAAGGATTGATATTGTCTATATTCCCCGGGCTGTGGTGCTTGTGTTACCGTCATTTCTTGCCAATCGGGTGGAAAGAAAAATTTGAAGATGTGATCTCGTTGTCTGTCAGCCCATGGTCCGTAACTGAAGTCGGTTCCTTTACCGCACTTAACGTCAATGCCCCAAACCGGAGGTATGGGCTCAACTACATCTCCATTGGCTAAAGTCACTTGAACGGGTTCATCGGGAACAACTCCTGTAAGACAAATTATGAGCAATTGGGCTGAATAAACTTCAAATCGGTGGGCAAACCTGGTTCATCCATATAGAAATAGAGTTCCACTAAATTCGACATCATAACAACAAAACCTTCGCCCATATATCTGACAAACAAAAATGTATTGCCGCATTACGATCCTATTGATTTGAATTAAGAAATAAAAGTACTAAATTACCTGGGTGGCTCGTCTGCCAAGCCTGTATATTTTAAGCTCGGTGCAAACAACACTTTTGCATTTTCCATTTTAGCCTTAACAAAATGCATGAAATGATCCAAACGACAAGCTGCCGGTTTCGTACTATACACGCAATGCGCTTCTTCAGTAGCAATTGTTAATGTGGTGGGCGTTAATCGATTGCCCAAGACGAAGCGTCCCTGCAAACCAAAATAGGATATCTACTTTTGTCTTTTAACTGAATCAACCGATGTTCTTACCGAACATATATCGATTTTAATCACAGGAATGAGATCGCGCCAAGTTGTAGCCGTCATAGCTTCCGATCTTGGCTTTTTCTTAGAAGATGCTGAATTTTGACGAGAATTCTTCTCATTCATTGTTTGTTCTTGGAACGCATCCAATTCTTCGTTGGACATATTTTCAGTCTAAAGTCGAAATTAGATAAAATCCTTTTTAGCTGAACTGGATAGCAAGGAAATGAAGCTTACCGGGATTAGAATGGATGGTTTAAGGCCAAATAGTTTTTCCAACTTATCATATAATTCCGAACGATTGTAAATGTGCAATTCGAAACCATTCAATGTAATGGATAAGCGAGTATCTGAATGTGATAAATCTGCAAAAATTGAACGAGTAACAGTGAGTTGAAATCAAGTTATTTTAATAAATTATTCTTAATGTGACACCGTTGCGCCGATTCCCAGCGAAAAAACTCACCTTCCGAGACATCTTTTGGTACATAAGAACGCCACCACCGAAAAATCATATATCCATCTTGAACTCGTACCGAGTAATCGTAACAAATGTAAACTACGTCTCGAAACATAATTTTCCCAGCCAATGGATTTAACGTTAATGAACCTGTAGCAGACATGAATCAAAGTAAAATATAAACTCCAATGGAATCTCTTTTGCATTTATACACGTTTTACCTATTTTAAAATATGCATCCCTTATCAACCATCTATTTATCAGTTTCGTCAAGAATAACCCCATTATTCGAGAATTATAAAATGTAATGTAGATAACCCAGCATATGGAGGATATTAGCGAACAAAGGAGCCATATCTGAAATAAAGAAGTGAAAATGAAAAGCATTGTGCATGTGGATAAAAAATGGCTTTGTAAGTAACCGGTTAGCACGTTCGCCTTCTATGCGCTGGGCCCGGTTCGATTCTTACTGAATGCACTAGTTTTCGATAAAAAAGGATTTACGTGTCGGACTATGAGCCCACTCAGCTGTTAAATAAATTTATAGGGTAAATAACTCGGTTGAGCGTGTTGATATTGATCACGCACCTCTGCACAAAACACATCGTCACGATCTAGAAAATGAGATCGCTCCCGCGGCAACCGATTCTACGCGCCAGAGCGACCCGTTCATCAGCAACGACCAAGGGCTGCCAAACATCTTCAACGCCAGCAGGCGTTGCTACAACAACAGAAATTGAGATGATGCTAACTCATCTCCAGACAGTGGTTATTATTATCAATTATTTGTTTTTATTACATTCTTTTGAACATCTTCAGATGAATGAAATACAAAAGTGTTTTTGTTTATAAATGTTAATTCATTAAAAAAAATAATCGCTGAAAACGTTAATTTGTAAAAGCAAATAAACCAGATCCGGCTATGTCGGAGTACTTAAATCGATGGATGCGGGGAAAGCCTCGGTGATAGATGGAATCCCGGTGGAACTTTTTAAAGCGGATGCCAATGCTACTGCGGATATTCTTCTCCCCCTTATCTAAGAGTGTTGGAAAACCGAAAGTCTCCCTAAAGAGTGGAAGAAGGGCGTCATTATTAAGATCCCGAAAAAAGGCTACCTGAAGGATTGCAATAATTGGCGTGGGATCTGTCTTCTCCCAGCAGTCCCCAAACTGATGGCAAAAATAATCTTGAACCGGATCAAACAAATAGTTGACCGCACATTGAATGGTGAACAGGCCGGCGTTTGTGAGGGCTTCTCATGTAGCGACCACATCAACACCCTCCGAATTATTATTGAACAATCCCCAGATTGGAGATCCCGATTACATCTTATGTTCGCCGATTTCGAGAAGGCGTCTGACCGGGAATACATCTGGAGGGCTTTACGTAGGAGAGGGAGAGGCATACCACATAAAATAAGTTCCATCATCAAGGAGTCGTACCAGGGAGACTAATGTCACGTCTTACAAAAGGGTAAGCTATCAGATCCTTTCGAGGTGTATAGCGGAGTGAGACAAGGCTGCATTTTGTCACCTTTGCTGTTTTTAATTGCCGTTAATGATGTACTAAGCGGCGCGCTTCAAGAACACCAGAACAAAGATATAAAATGGAAGTTGTTCAAAAATAGATCGGATCAAGTAGCTCAAATGTCTGATGCTCTGCATTGCAAAAGCCGTAATGCGGGGCTTAAAATCAACGCTGCCAAGACTAAGTACTTGAGCTTGGATCCAGGAAGGTAAAGCTGAATTTGTGTTTCGGGGCAGGCAGTCGAGAAAGTTGACAATTTTTGCTACCTCGGAAGCGTAGTTACAGCGGTGGAGCGGATGCCGATGTACAGTCTCGTATCAACAAGGCTCGAGCAGCTTTTTTCAGTTTGACTCCCTTCTGCCAAAACAACAACATTACCAGACGCACCAAACTCCGGATCTTCGAAACCAACGTCAAATCGGTACTTCTATATGGCTGTTCAACTTGGAAGGTGACCAACAAGACAACAACTAGATTCTAAACTTTTGTGAACCAATGTCTGCGGCGCATCCTACACATTCGGTGGCCGGAGGTCATTTCTAACGACGCCCTCCTTACTATTACTGGTCAGGACAGGATAGACACCTTCATTAAAAGGTGATAATGGATAGGTCACACTCTCCGAAAAGAGCCGAACAACATTGCTCAACAGGCCCTCGATTGGAACCCGCAGGGAACCAACGCAAGTCGCCGTATTGGACAACGTAGTAACACTTGGAGAAGATCAGTTGAGAGAGGGTGCTTCAATAGGTAAGTCGTGAGGTAAGCTGAAAGCGATGGCGATGAACAGGACGAACAGATCGTTCCTGCGGCAGCCGGTTCTACGTACCGGAGCGACCTGTTCATCAGAACGGCCAAGAGCTGCCAAACCCCTTTCGATGCAAGAAGGAAGTGTGTATGTGTACTACATGTTCAACTCCGTTTTTCTTTACAAATATTGTGAGCAATACATCTCGGCGCAACTGTCCTCAATCCTTCTTGATACTGAGGAGCTCGAAACGGAATTAAACGTGTAACACACAAACACACTGTAACTCTGACCATCGCTACAACAACAGGACGAGGTGGAAAGTAGGCGGGGTTAATGCCCTATGCCCCACAAGGGGTTAATAGGAACCAGAGAGAGAGCCAACATGTATATCTAGAAAACTATGCTAGCTAAAACACTCAAATAAAATTGATTTCCATTGAGCACTTTTCGACTTTGTGGAGATCCATTTTAATATGTATATAGAAAACGAAATATTTTGGTCTTTTCTATTGTTTTTTATTATTATTCCTGACGCGTTACGCTCTCTCGAGCATCTTTAGAAGAATGGAGGAACCCTCTGAAGATGCTCGAGAGAGCGAAACGCGTCAGAAATAATAATAAAAAAAAACAGTGGAAAAGACCAAAATATTGCGCTTTCAGGTCAATCTCAGCCAATACGTTACTTCAAAAAAAGTGGTAAAAGTGCAAGTTTAAAGACAACAAAAACAATAATTTGCAATTAATAGAGGTACAATCAAATAAACTATTCCTCTCATTTTTTGTGGGATAAATTTTAGAAATATACTACTTTGCCTTAACCCCTAGCGGGGCATAGCGCGTCAACTACTCCTGCGCGCCATCGTACTCTGTTCTGGGCAGTGGGGCGCAACTCCCCAGAAGACTTACCCAGCGCCTCACACTCCTTTGCCACAGATCGACGCCTGCCGAACTCCACTGCGAATTACAAAGTCCCCCGACACCTTACCTTTATGCGGAACGCGACATTTCGCGCCGTCATAGCTTGCCTTAATAATAGCCACTAGCTTCTCAGCGATGCCTCTGCTGCGCAAGGCCGCCTATACAGAATCCCGGTTCACACTATCGAAAGCCTTCTCGAAATCGATGAAAAGCAAATGAAGCGGAGAATCGTACTCAGTTCAGCTCGATGATGATTCGCAAGGTGTTAATGTGATCGACACAGGAGAATCCGGATCGAAAACCAGCCTGCTCTTCATCAATTGTGCTTTCTAAGTGGGCATTTAGTTTTTTCAGGACGACTTTAGCTATTATCTTGTCATCGGCAGGAAGCATACAAATGCCTCTTCAATTATTACAGTCTGTGAGGCTACCCTTCTTTGAAAGTTTGATGATCAAACCTTCCTTCCACTCAGTGGGAAAGGTCTCTGTATTCCATGCTTTATCAACAAATGGGTGCAGCAAATCGGCAGTTACGCTTGGCGCTGCTTGATAAAGTCCGGCAGGGATACCGTCGAATCTGGCGGCTTTTCATCGTTTTAGTGCAATAATTGCAGTGACTATTTCCTTGTTAGTCGGGGTAGTGGAACCTATACGCACATTTGGATGGTTAGCTAAATTATCTATTATAGATAAGGGGGAACTTCACCAGAGGTTACACGGTTCAAGACCGCGGTGAAGTGTTCTTTCCACCGCCTCATTTGATCTTCTTCCAAGATAAGTAACTTTCCATCCCTATCCTTCACCGGATGTTGGCAGGAGTTACGACCACCTGTAAACTCCTTGATGACACCGTATACGGCGTTTAAGTTGTTACTTCCTGCGGCTTCTTCTGCTGAGGCTAAAAGAGAATTCGCATAAACTCTTATCGCGTCGCACACTACGCTGAACTTCTCGAGCTTTCTGACGGTAAACGAGTTCGATGCTGCTTCGGTTGTCGTCTGATGCTGCAGCGAAACGAACCTTCAGTTCTTTTCTTTCAACAATCCGGTGGCATGAAGTGTCGGACATCCAGGGCTTATTCCGGCAATCCATGTTTGTGCCAAGGATGGTATCTGCACTATCAATGTACGCATTTTTTATGGCATCCCAGTTTTCATTTATGTCACTATCTGGGTGACTAGTTATCTCAGCTGCTTTTTGCGCAAGATGGTCATTATACGAGTATCGTGTCAGACAGCTGGATTTTTTAGTCGGGCGATGTTGAATTTGCGGCGCCTGGGTCTTTCGTTGCTAGGGTAGCGCACAGCTGCAATACGCAATCGAACATTAGCGATCATAAGATAATGGTCTCTTCCCATCCCAATATCGGCATCCTTCTTGTTTCGCACGTCCAGGAGGCAACTCTTGAATCTTTTACTAATGGCAAAGTGGTCAATCTGATTTTGTGTTCTGCGCCGATCAATAGAGGACCAACTGATTTTGCGGTGGTCCTTATGCTCAAACATACGATGAAGAGACTGTGAAAGTTGCAGAACTCTACAAATCTTTCACCGTTGTCCTTACGATCACCAAGACCGTGTCTCCCCATCACATGCCTGAGCCCATAGATATCAGCGCCAACTTTTGCATTCAATTTTCCCATAACCAACCATAATAATGTCACCTTTAGGTGTTCTGCTCTGAACGGCGTTTAGTTCTTCGTAAAAGGAGTCTTTCGCCAAGACACTGTCGGGTTCAGTTGGAGCATAGCATCGTATTATTAAGATGTTTCTCACGTTGGTCCGAAAACTGGCGGTCCTGATTCGATCGGAGACCGGATCCCAGGATAAGAGACAGTTACGTGCGGCTCTGGTTAAAAGGATCCCCACATCTGACTCACGACGACTACCGGTAGCTCTACCGGAGTACAACATACATTACAGTGCTACCCGTTGAACAGATAGATTCTCCACTGTTCCACCATCTTATTTCGCTAACTCCTAAGATGTTTAAGTTATACCTCAGAAATTCACTCTCTAATTGAAGAAATCGTGCGTTCTGGGTGCCTTCTGATACAGAGTACGCACATTCCAGAATCCAATCTTTGTCATTGTACGATAGCCAAAAGTCGTAACCGTTGAGTCAGTCCTTATCCGAGGCATAGTTGACGTTTCGTTAGCATATTAACATTTCGGAAAGTGCAAGTTGCTGGCATACACATCCTGTCCTTTGTTTGTCGGTTTTAACGACAGGCCGTCAAAGCAAAAGGCCGTGGCATTATTTTACGCCCCACACCACAGAGGGAAGATTTACCTCAACCAAATCATCGCACCGTCATCACTGGCGGCTTAACATTGGCTGCGTTCCTGCGAGCGGATCAGGGTTTGACAATTCTCAAATTCTCCTCCATTTGCTTTCCCCTCCGGTAAATTTAGTACAGACAACTGTCACTTTTGGATCTGACAATTTCCCCTCTGGATCTGAATATTTTTCCGGTCAATTTCTAAAATCAGCAATTTTGACAGTTCTCAGATGTCACCGGCGCCTCTGTCACCAAAGCAACATAGTCAGTCATCCGTTAGTCAGCGTGCAGGACGTGTTGCGAAGTGTTTATTGGTAGTTTGCTGCGGCTTTAGCCTACAAACCTGCTCCTTGAATAGGAAGTCGTCGTATCGGGGAACTGTTTGTTCGAAATAATTTGCATTTCTGGGTCGGTTTTCGCGCTCAATCCCGTCCAACAAACTCCAATCGTTTGTCATGTTGTTATCCATGACAACGCGCACTATATTTAGTATGCTTTGCACACTATTTACAATTTGGATATCACCGAAATCATCCAATAATTCCGCAATAATTAAATTTTCCATTTTGAAACTAAAAACTTGACAGATCTTTTTTGACAAGACGGCCGTGTATGCCGTCTGTGGGAATATTTCTCAGATCCAAAAATTGACAGTTGTCTGTACTAAATTTACTGGAGGGGGAAGCACATAGAGGAGAAAGCAGAAAAGTCAGATCCATATCAGAAGGCTTCCAGGACCGCGCCCATTGGTTAACAATGGTCAGTGACAACTGCCGTTCCAGGGGGCGCCCACGCGGAGGACTATGGAAGGGGAATTTGAAAAAAAAAAAAACAATTTTCTTAAGAAATGGACTTTACGAAAGACGAATGTAAAACATGACTTAATAACTCCTAAAACGGCCATTCTATAGTCAAAACAATTTGACGGGTTTGAATTTTTTTATATCATATTTATTTACTATGGTACGATACGAATTAATGTGATTATTTTTCTTTGGTGTTAACGCCAAAGCTTAAGGGATACCCTTTTGTGCAAAATCATAGCCTTGGCGGGTAAGGATACGAATGAATCATAAAGTTTATATTTTTATTAAGATTGATTTCATAGTAGTTGAAACTTTTTACTGAAAACCCAGCCTACCTTCAGTACCTAATAGCAGGTGCATACTGGCAACTGCATTCTCCGAAACTAGTGTATAGCATCGAAACGTCATCTGGGCCATATAGAACAGTTGACGCGCTACTATACTCCACTAGGGGTTAGGTAGTGATGTCAAGTTAGCCCCTCCAATTCAATTGAATTTAACTATTCGTATCGTTTGTTGGTGATTGTTGGTCATATAAAAACATTTGTTGGACGCTAATTAGTAAATTAAAGGCAAATGAAAAGTTTTTAGGTTAAGTGAGCCTCTCCTCACAAGAAAATCCCTAAAAAATGACGTTACGAATCTAAATTTGCAAAATTCTGAATTGAAATTTCATGTTGGTCGTTTGTTGGTGATTGTTGGCCTGTTAAGAACATTTGTTGGTCGCTAATTAGTAAATTAAAGGCGAATTAAATATTTTTTAGGTTAAGTTACCCCCTCCTCAAAAGGAAATCCCCAAAATGACGTTACGAACCTAAACTTGCAAAATTCTGAATTGAAATCGTTTGTTGGTCGTTTGTTGCTGATTGTTGGTCTGTTAATAACATTTGTTGGTCGCTAATTAGTAAATTATAAGCAAATTAAAAATTGAAGTGTCAAGTTAGCCCCTCCTCACAAGAAAATGCCTAAAAAATGATGTTACTAACCTAAACTTGCAAAATTCTGAATGAAAATCGTTTGTTGGTGATTGTTGGTCCCTTAAAAACATTTGTTAGTGACTAGTTTTTAAATTATAAGCAAATTAAAATTTGTGTATGAAGCTGAGAAGCAAATGGTTGCGATATCGGCTGGATTCTCGTTATCTCAGGTTTCCGCTTGCAGATGGCGCAGAATTCGAATGAAAATGGTTGTGAAATTGGATTAATATATTAGTTTCCGGTTTGATTCTAAGTTTCTCCGAACAGTGTTGTCTTTTTAAACGCAGAAAGTTTATAAGCTTACGTCACATTAGCAATTTTTTGTAAAAATGTTTTAACAAACATTTCAAGCTTATAAACTTTCGGCGTTTAAAAAGACAACACTGTTCGGAGAAACTTAGAATCAAACCGGAAACTAATATATTAATCCCATTTCACAACCATTTTCATCCAATTTTGCGCCATCTGCTAGCGGAAACCTGAGATAACGAGAATCCAGCCGATATCGCAACCATTTGCTTCTCAGCTTCATACACAAATTTTAATTTGCTTATAATTTAAAAACTAGTCACTAACAAATGTTTTTAAGGGACCAACAATCACCAACAAACGATTTCAATTCAGAATTTTTCAAGTTTAGGTTCGTAACGTCATTTTTGGGGGATTTTCTTGTGAGGAGGGGCTAACTTAACCTAAAAATATTTAATTTGCTTATAATTTACTACTTAGCGACCAACAAATGTTCTTAACAGACCAACAATCAGCAACAAACGACCAACAAACGATTTCAATTCAGAATTTTGCAAGTTTAGGTTCGTAACCTCATTTCTTAGGGATTTTCTTGTGAGGAGAGGCTCATTTTACCTAAAAACTTTTAATTTGCCTTTGATTTACTAATTAGTGACCAACAAATGTTTTTATATGACCAACAATCACCAACAAACGACCAACAAACGATACGAATAGTTAAATTCAATTTTTGTTAAATTGGAGGGGCTAACTTGACATCACTGAGTACGTTTAGACCGTGCGAACTACTTGGAGGATTAACTAATACGAAGAAACTCACCGCGGTCTAAGCATACCAGATTAGTTAGTGCTACGACTAACTTTAACTCCATTTGCCATGCGGTACTGAGCTGACTACAGCTGCCATTGCGTGTAACTTTTACGTTTTCTGCTGTGAACTTCAATCCGAACGTCTGGCTCAAAGTTAGCAATTCGCCTGGATTATGAGCAATCCCGAAATGACCAAAAAGACAATAAAACCACAGCTGACATCGGTAATACTTGGTGCACCCGTCGGTCTAAACACACAAAGAACTTGTACTAACACGAATACACCGCAGTTAGTACTACGATTCTTACCACGGTCTAAACGTAGTCACTGGGTTAGGCCTAAACGTGCCATACACACACCGATCGATCGGCCGATGCGTCGCCCGATATCGATATCGGCCGATGGATTGGCCAGTGTATGCGCTTATAGTTGACGATTTTCTTGACAGTTTCATATAATTTTGGTCAGCTGACATTTTGTGGCGATCCATCGGGCGACGGATCGCATAATGTATGGCGGCTATTAGGCAGCAATTAATCCCATTCACGACAATCTTCCAATGCATACTTGCTCGTCATGACTTTCTCGTAATAAATAAACAATTTCTATTATTAATTAGCATTGTTTTGCTAATTGCATTTGTTATTCTAATTTCTGAATGGCCACCAAACCGCAATCTCATAAGCGGAGAATTTTATCAATGCTTGTGGTGAGTAATTTGTAATTACAATAAAAAAATCGAGATAGTAGTAATCAAGCTCTTCCGGTAGTCATACTACGTACGCTCTTATCTCCCACTATAGCTGTACTTTGCGCTATACAAATGTGGGGTGAGCACACTCGCTGAAACTTACCAAGATCTCTTATTTCCCAAACATATTTCATCAAAATCAATTATCTATGCACTCCATGTACCAGTCACTGCAAACTTAAGGCCAACTACCTCAAAACTCGGTGCACGCCATTTATGCAATTAGAAAGCGGGACAAATCAATGCACTTGGCACCTACCATATGAGAGTCCATTTTCAGGTCCTCCAGCGAGACATCATGCTGGGTTATATTATTCCAGAGCGCTTTGTAGTCATCCATGGTTGCCGCAATTGGATTAATCCTATTGCACGTTTAAAACATCGACGATTGAGTAGAAAGTGCGAGCTACTCCTCCCCTTTTTTGCGAAGACTCAATTGCACCCACTATACACAACAAAGAACATAGAAACCACACTTTTCACTCGAACGTAATTACGCAAAATTCCGACCATTTTCGAATAGCACTCGTATAAATTTCAACTATACAAGCATTGCCCGCTCCAAATAAAACGTTTTAGCGGACGAAAAACAACCGGAAATTGGATTAAACTCCCTATGAAAATCCTAGCACCCTAATCGATCGTAGTGGAGCAATCGCAATTGTGAGCAATGACAGATGTCAAGAATTGACAGCGGTTATCAAATTAGAATGTCAAAATTATTCACCAGTGTTTTGTTTTGGTTTTATTTTTGACAACTAATTCAACAAAACAGCTGATTAAATGAACAGCTGATTCATTCAGGGGAAGTTTGTTTATAAACAAAACCATGAGATGGGAGTAACCGGCATAGTGAGCTAGAGCGAGATAGAGATACACTTGTTGATAAAATAAACTCAACATAGGAGAAATTTCGACGAATTTTGGTTATATGGTCGCAGTTTTGCCATATGCAGACGTGATTTTAGTATAAAATTGGTGGGAAAATTTTGAATTGTCGACGTATGCGGAAAAATATGAAAAACCGATTTTGAAATTTGTTTAAAGTTTGGATAGTTGTATCTTTGATGAAACGGTGAATTTCTCAATCGAGAAAAACTGTTTTTTAGATGTAATGCAATTCGTGAGGTTTTTAAACTAGTTTCTTCTACAACTTACCTAGGGGTAACAATGGATAAACACCTTAAATGGATTTTGCACACCGACTACATTAATAAAAAAATTAGGCAAAGCTTCTTTGTATTGAATATGCCAAATAAATTCGTAACGACTGCACAACTTAAAACTATCTATTTTGCCTTAGTTCAATCCATCCTACAGTATTGTATAGCGGCTTGGGGAGGGACCTTTAACATCCACCTTGAAAACCTTAGAGTAACTCAGCGTTTAATCCTGAAAAACATTTTTTCACTACCGAGGCTATATCCCACTTCCAACTTATTCGAATTGGCAAAAGTTCTAAACCTGAAACAACTCTACATCAAATCACCACTATACTATACATTCAAAAAACACGTTATTACTCCTATGTATACATCAACGAACCACACGTTTTAATAATAGAAGGCTTTATATTACGTTTACACTATCCCCAGATTACTTCATCTGCTGCTTATATAACGTTTATATTACGTTTACACTATCCCCAGATTACTTCATCTGCGCCAGCTGAGATAATCTGCGACTGTCAAATACATACAATTTTGAACTCACCACACCCAGATTACGCTGCAGATGAAGTAATCTGAGGATAGTGTAAACGTAAAATTACACTATCCGCAGATTACTTCATCTGCGCCGGCTGATTTATATTACGTTTACACTATCCGCAGATTAATTCATCTGCGCCGGCTGAGATAATCTGCGACTGTCAAATACATACAATTTTGAACTCACCACACCCAGATTACGCTGCAGATGAAGTAATCTGGGGATAGTGTAAACGTAATTTTAATCTGGAATTGTCAAATACGTACAATTTTAAACTCACCACACCCAGATTAAGCAGCAGATGAAGTAATCTGGGGATAGTGTAAACGTAATTTTAATCTGGGTGTGGTGAGTTTAAAATTGTATGTATTTGACAGTTGCAGATTACATCAGCCGGCGCAGATGAAGTAATCTGCGGATAGTGTAAACGTAATATTAGGTTCCTCTTCATCATAAAACACACACTCAAAGGTATGTGTCATTCATTGGACCAAGTAGTTTCAATGTTTTGCCTGTTGAGATACGAAATATCAACTATTTTCAATTATTTAAATATCAGGTAAAAAAATGGCTCTTTAGTTTAATATTACGTTTACACTATACCGTGATTACTTCATCTGCGCCGGCTGACTTATATTACGTTTACACTATCCCCAGATTACTTCATCTGCTGCTTAATCTGGGTGTGGTGAGTTTAAAATTGTATGTATTTGACAGTTCCAGATTATCTCAGCTGGCGCAGATGAAGTAATCTGGGGACAGTGTAAACGTAATATTAATCTGCAACTGTCAGATACATACAATTTTAAACTCACCACACCCAGATTACGCAGCAGATGAAGTAATCTGGGGGTAGTGTAAACGTAATATTACGTTTACACTATCCCCAGATTACTTCATCTGCGCCGGCTGACTTATATTACGTTTACACTATCCCCAGATTACTTCATCTGCGCCAGCTGAGATAATCTGCGACTGTCAAATACATACAATTCTGAACTCACCACATCCAGATTACGCTGCAGATGAAGTAATCACGGTATAGTGTAAACGTAATATTATATTACGTTTACACTATCCCCAGATTACTTCATCTGCGCCAGCTGAGATAATCTGCGACTGTCAAATACATACAATTTTGAACTCACCACATCCAGATAATATTACGTTTACACTATAGCCAGATTAATTCATCTGCGGCTTAATCTGGGTGTGGTGAGTTGAAAATTGTATGTATTTGACAGTTGCAGATTAAATCAGCCGGCGCAGATTATGTCATCTGGGTATAGTGTAAACGTAATATTACGCAGCAGATGAAGTAATCTGGGGATAGTGTAAACGTAATTTTAATCTGCAACTGTCAAATACATACAATTTTAAACTCACCACACCCAGATTAAGCAGCAGATGAAGTAATCTGGGGATAGTGTAAACGTAATATTACGTTTACACTATCCCCAGATTACTTCATCTGCAGCGTAATCTGGGTGTGGTGAGTTCAAAATTGTATGTATTTGACAGTCGCAGATTATCTCAGCTGGCGCAGATGAAGTAATCTGCGGATAGTGTAAACGTAATATAATGTAAACGTAATTTAATATAATGTATGAAGAATTCGTTTCTATCTTTTGAGTGTAAATTACTGTTAAAATTATCCTTTATAATATAATGTAGAATTTAAAATGTCATAATATTATAATATTAAATATTACTTAAAATTTGTGTTTAAAGTTTTTAATGTGGATTCATGATAGGTATGTAGTCGATTAGCTTATATTACGTTTACACTATACCCTGATTACTTCATCAGCGGCGTAATCTGGGTGTGGTGAGTTTAAAATTGTATGTATTTGACAGTTGCAGATTAAATCAGCCGGCGCAGATGAAGTAATCTGGGGATAGTGTAAACGTAATATAATATTACGTTTACACTGTCCGCAGATTACTTCATCTGCATCGTAATCTGGGTGTGGTGAGTTTAAAATTGTATGTATTTGACAGTTCCAGATTATATTACGTTTACACTATCCGCAGATTACTTCATCTGCGCCGGCTGAGATAATCTGCGACTGTCAAATACATACAATTTTGAACTCACCACACCCAGATTACGCAGCAGATGAAGTAATCTGGGGATAGTGTAAACGTAATATTAAATCAGCCGGCGCAGATGAAGTAATCTGGGGATAGTGTAAACGTAAAATAAACTTAACTATTCTCCCATCACACGCACTGCTATTAGGGAGATTAAAACACAAAAATTATATTTGTAATTACCCTGTTCTAAACTTATTATATTGTGAATAAATTGAATTGAATTGAAAAAAAAAAAAATATAATCATAATGTAAGTGTCACCATACACTGTCGAACTCGAACCTGGTACAAGTTGACCGGTTTTCCTTACATCTATGTGAAGTGTGTGTGTGTGTCAGAAGACATTTGTACCAGGTTCGAGTTCGAGCTCGAGTTCGACAGTGGATCGTGACACTTATATTACGTTTACACTATCCCCAGATTACTTCATCTGCAGCGTAATCTGGGTGTGGTGAGTTCAAAATTGTATGTATTTGACAGTCGCAGATTATCTCAGCTGGCGCAGATGAAGTAATCTGGGGATAGTGTAAACGTAATATTATAGTCACCTATATGCCTAATGTACTATATACAGAGTGTCCCATTCATGATGGTAAATATTTAAATGGTAGATAGTATGGCTCATTTGCAGAAAATTAATGTACTACATGAACCCTCTATCTTTAACCGTTACAGAGTTATAGCATTTTAAAAAAAAACTGTTCAAACCCTTGACTTGTCCAACAAATTCTAAATTTCCCAAGCCCCCAATTATTCGATCCAAAATTTGATCTTACTTTCTGAAACTACATAAAATTTCATATAAATAAACTTTTTACCGGTTAAAAAAATAACCATAATTTCAAAGATACAACCGTTCAAACTTTGGAAAAATTGTGAAATCTATTTTTCATCAAAAATCCAAATGATTATTTCGTAACGGTACTTTGAACTGACAAATTTGCAAAGCTGACAAAAGTTGCCCCATTGTGTTATGTTTCAAACGGTATATAAATGTTAAGGACTTAGATTTGAAAATTTGCGAATGTGACGTTTTAAAGGTAAAAAAACGTGATTTTCATGTAAAGCAAATCACATGATATGATCAAGATAATTATGTATTAACAGTGCCAAGTTAATGTGGCAAAAACTTTACATTGGAAATGTTTCTGGAAAATCAAGTTTTTTTTTACCTATATGAGTACCAAAATGATGAAAATACAGTAAAACCTGCGAATCAGGACACTCCATAATTGGACCACCTCTCAATCGGACCCTATTTCATTCTTTCCTTGCTAATCTCCATACAAACTTCCCTTTATAATCGGGACACCTGGCAATCGGACCGTGGACCACACTCATGTCAAGCGTTCGCTAATAGACTTACCTTTTTAATTGGACCATCTATAGACTTGCGATGTGTATGTATATCAAATTGATGTCGCTGCATATTTGGATCTGGACACATGTGCCACTGCCATATGAAGGGCTTAGAGCAAGAGTGGTTCAAGTGATATTTTGGTAAAAACTGAGTTATTGATTCTAATGGACAGCTAAATACCCATTATTTCATGTGCAAAAGTACACAGTTGTACAGTTTTTCGGCAACGCGTGTGTTTACTGTTTAGTGTTTCGGTGTTTAAAGTGGACGATTAAAAGTTGTGAAATTCTTTTGAATTTTGACTTTTTCAAAATGAGTAAGCGTAGTTACAGTGAACTTAATTTAATGCAGAAGGTGGATGTTATATTACGTTTACACTATCCCCAGATTACTTCATCTGCGCCAGTTGAGATAATCTGCGACTGTCAAATTCATACAATTTTGAATTCACCACACCCAGATTACGCTGCAGATGAAGTAATCTGGGGATAGTGTAAACGTAATATTATTAAGTGGTTTGAGGAAAAAAAAGTTCTCAAAGAGAACTTGCTAAACAGTTTAACTGTAGCAAGTCTCAAATCCAAAGAATTTTAAGCTCCAAGGAGGATATTTTAAATTCGCTCGAGAAATTTTCTTTTTTGCAAAGGAAACGGATAAAACCATGTTTGTCTTTCGCCGAAATAGACATGATGACATTTAAGTGGTTTTCAATAACTAGAGAAAAAAACATACCGATCTCAGGGACGATTCTTTAGGCTAAAGCACTTACCATTGCGAAAAATTGAAAATTTGAACATTTTAATGCATCTAATGGATGGGTCGAAGCCTTCAAACTAAGGCATAATATTGTTTTTAAAATTCTAAGTGGCGAAGGGGCGGATGTCAATAGTAGCAGCTGCGAGGGCTTCAAAAAAACTTTGAAAACTATTTGTGCCGGCTACGAACCCAATAATATTTTTAATTTGGATGAAACGGCTCTGTTTTTCAAGGCGACTCCTCCGAAGTCACTCCAATTAAAAAATGAGAAATGTAGTGGTGGAAAATTGTCAAAGGAAAGACTGACAGTTGCGTTACTTTGCAATGCCGTAGGAGAAAAAGAGCCACTTTTGATCATTGGTAAGTCCAATTTTTATTAAACGTCTATGTAGGTACTTGAAGGTAAATAAATACATTTGCTCTCAACAGGAAGATCAGCTAAACCTAGAGCATTCAGGAATATTAATGTCGAGAGAGCATTGGGCATTATTTGGAGGAACAACAGAAAGGCATGGATGAATTCAAATTTGTTCCAGGAGTGGTTGCACACGTTCGACAAGAAAATGCAAAAACAAAACCGTAAGGTACTTGTTTTTGCAGACAATGCACCTTGTCATATTGTTAGTGGACTGAAGAACGTTGAAATTAAATTCTTTCCGGCAAACACAATATCGCATTTAAAGCCACTTGACCAAGGTGTGATTAAAAGTTTGAAGTCACACTATCGAAAATATTTAATGCAGCATTTGATTTTGTACATGGACGACGCAGCCAACGTTACTGAGTTGGCAGTTAAAGTAAATGTTCTGGATGCTTGTAGTTGGCTTAAGCAAGCGTGGGAAGATGTGCCTTCAACTGCCATTTCCAATTGTTTTAAGAAATATGGATTTTCGGAACCAGAAGAAAGCAGAATTTGTGACGAGGTATTCGACACTGAATTCAATTTGCCTGAGGAGTTTATTAACATCGATAATAATGTTGTGGCCTACAATGACTTGTCCGAAAATTGGGAATCTGATTTTTTTCGAGTCCGTTCAGGCAGAAATTTCCTCAGCTGGAGAAGCTGAAATCGGTTCGTCATCGGAAGAAGAAGTAGACTTCATACCCGTCGAACCCACGTCTCTAACATTTAAAGAGGCTCTCAAACATTTGGACATTTTAAAGGAATTCTCTATCGAAAATGGACTAGATGATGTTTGGTTATCGTTGAACAATTGTTCTCAAAAATTATTATGCGCCGTTAAAGATAAATCACTAATTCAAAAGAAGATCACTGACTTTTTCTTGCAACAATAAGAACTACTGTAAAATAACCATCTGTGAATTGCCAATGTATCATCACTTTAGCATTGTGCAAATAAAATTTATATAAACATATTTAATATTGAATATGCATCTGATTTTGTTTGTATACATACATATTTTCGAATAAAGAAATTCCTTAATGCTAATTTTTGGAGCATTCCCATTTCGCAAAAATTAGGAAAATTCTCTCTATTTAACTAGAGAGAATTAGGTCTATTTCCTGAGGGTTGTTATCCCTTAAGTGCGGAGCGAGCGTAGCGAACGAAGATCGTCTTATATTACGTTTATATTACGTTTACACTATCCCCAGATTACTTCATCTGCGCCGGCTGATTTAATCTGGAACTGTCAAATACATACAATTTTGAACTCACCACACCCAGATTACGCAGCAGATGAAGTAATCTGGGGATAGTGTAAACGTAATATTAAGTGAGTGATAAATAAATAATAAATAGAACATGATGATGGTGAACCACGACTTTAACTGGAAATTCTTCAGACTCACCAGCTGTGCATCTAACTTTAGTAGTTGCCCCATCATACATGTCTTGTATCATTTTGGCATATGCCTCGGGGACCTTAAGTGCTCTTAGGGCCACCCATAACAGATCACGAGGAACTCTGTCGAAGGCTTTTTTCCAAATCAATGAACACAAAGTGCAAGTCCGTACGTGCATCACGACGCTTTTCCATCGTAACGCGTATGTACTGAATAGCATCGACTGTGGACCGACCCTCCACAAAGCCGCATTGATTGTCATTCAACCGTACAATCTCTTTCAATCGATTGCAGACAACCCGCTCGTAAGTCTTCAATGTGTGAGATGTTAACTTGATTGCCCTATAGTTGTTGAGCTTGCGTGAGTCACCCTTGTTCTTATAAAACGGGAGAAGGAAGCTTTTTCTGAAAGCGTCAGGCATCGGTTGCCCTCTTTTAATTTTGTTGAAATGAACAGTGAGCCATCTAAGCCCACCATGATTCATCTTCAACCAAAATTCCAAGGGTATTTTGTCCGGTCCGACTGCCTTTCCGCGTTTCATCTGCATCATTGCCTTCATCACCTCCTCCACTGAAAAATCAACGATATCAGTGGTGTTTGGTTCCACAGCTTGGACAGCTTCTCGCGGAAATTCTTCGTTCAAAAGTTCATCAAAGTACTCACGCATTCTGCTACAGATTGCAGTATATTCAACCAGTAGTACTCCTTGTCAGTCTTCAACGTACTTTGGCGCCTGAATCTCTCGAGCGTTTCTTCTCCTTTGGGCTGCGACTTTATAAATCCTGGCATTGTCTTTAGGTTTCTCGTTCAATGACGATCTCCCATCCGCCGTCAGATCTTCTAGTTCGCTTTACTTCCTTCCGGCATTTATCATATTTCTCCCGAAGTTGAACCTTCTCGGCTTCACTGCCTGTGTTGCATGTTGTCCAAGCCTTGAATGCGTTCGATTTGGCCCGCACTGCTTCTCTAGTTTCGTTATTCCACCACCACGTCTACTTGTTCGTGTGGAGTGGGCCTTTCGAAACTCCCAGTGTCTTTTCAGCCTCACCTACTAACATTTCATCCAAAGCATTCCACATTTGTGTTGGACTTTGCCCGTCGCAGTTGGTGTGGTATTGAAGCCACTCCTCCATTTTAACAATGAATGGAGTTACAACAGATTCAAAGCGTTCGTTGTTGAGATTATGCCACTTGATTTTCTCAACTGGTTTGGGGATTGCTTGCGGTCTTGTTCCTCCTTTCAAAATAAATTCTGCCAGGAGCAACCGGTGCTGGGTGACCGCAGTTTCACCCAAGATCACTTTGCAGTCTTTCACCCAACGTCTTATGAAATTTAGACACAGATGATAGTCTATCTGCGTCGCATGAGATCCACTGCTATATGTGATTAGGTGCCTTTGGTTCTTAATGAACCATGTGTTGAGGATGACCCGACCGTGTGATCTGCACATAGTCAGGATAGCCTCACCTTCATCATTTCTGGCTGTAGATTGGCTACCGTTCCCACCATGGCAGTCCTCATAATCATAGTTCGATTCTCCCACATGGCCATTGAAATCCCCTCCGAAAAAAACCAGCTCGGTATCTGGTATACTTTGAAGCAGTGTGTCAACGTCGCTCCAAAATGCCTCTTTTTCACTTTGCTGCAAATCCACTAGGGGAGCGTAGGCACTTATGACGTTCCACACTCTTTCGCGGATAGCCAATTTGATACTCATCAAGCGGTCGCTTATCTTCGAGATACTCACGATGCTGCCAAGTAAAGTCGGTGACAGAATAACGCCAACCCCGTTTCTATCATTCGAGTTTCCATAATAGTACAATTTGTACTTTTTGGAATTCGTCAAAAAACGAGCTCGGTCGATCTGATCATTTCGCCACTTGGTCCCCTGCACGCACATAATGTCTATCCTTCTCCGTTTCATGACGTCCTCCAGTTCTTCGCTCTTTCCCGTCATTTATCCGACATTCCAACTTGCAACCCTCAGCTTCCCTACAGTGTACATGGACTGCCTCATAGCGCTATGAATGTTCCGATTATTCTATTTTATTCACAAGCTTAAAATATTTGTAAATTCTGAATAGTATTTAAAATATTGTTAACAATTATCATAGGGCCAGCACTGCGCTGAGGTGTTAGTCTGATGACTCGCCGGCTTCGAGCATTCGAATCCCGCCGTAGCCATGGATGCCTGCCTTCTTTTCGCCATGTAGTGTGACATAAGAGAAAGTCACAATCTTTCTCGACTTGTCGCAGGTATGCGGCTAAATGGGCAGGAGGTGAACGTAATTGACACGCTATGCACCACTAGCGATTGGAGCAAATATATTAATATGAGCTTACACGCTGCTGGGCTCCTTGATAGTAATCAATCAGTCATCCAAATTCATCTACAAATGAATGAACACAATTTTGAATTTTCAATAAATAGTTTATTGTCATACAAGCGGTATTATCATCATTATTAGTATTTGATATATTTTTATAATTACATGGATTGAGAAGTGGTTCACTTGCACTTTTATAAAAATTCTTAGACTACTTATTTATATTTACATATACAATACATGTACAACTTGATCAAATCCATTAGTTACTCTCAAAGTAAATAGTAAAATATAAATAAAACAGTTTTTATTCTACTCTTGTCTTAAGTAAAATAAAAAAAACGTATTAAACAAACTTATAAAGCATGGCTTTGGCATTACAGTATCGATTCTTATAATGGAAACCAATTTATCGATAGTAGATTTCATGACATATTCTAAGATTATAATGTATGTATGGTGTGCCACATATAGAGAGCAAATAACTGAGATATTCGTTTTTTTTTAGTATTGGAAAGTAAGAATGATGGTAATGAAACTAACATATTTGCCCATAAAAAATTATGAACAATTCACAACATTTGTCTGGTTGCAGAAAAAAAAATTAACACTTTTAGCTCCAATTCATTCTCTCACATTAATCCAAAAACGAGAAAAGCACCTTTTTTGATATGATTGTTCGTTACAATTAAAAACCAAATTTCACACATAATCGGTCTCGGTCTTTTCTGCTTCACAGCACAGTCTCTAAACTTTCTTTGCTTTTATTGACTGTCGACGATGTTGGATTCGCGTCCAGATTCATGTCTTCACTATCGTTACGATTACTCTTACAATAGAACTGTTTATGAGCAAGATACGAGTTCATATATTTGAATTTAATGTCGCACGTTTGGCAGTACTTTAACGGAGACTCGTCGGATATGAGGGGTGGTGTAGATGAAATTGCGGCAACCGCAGCAGCTGAAATGATATCCTTACTATTGGAGCTGGTCGTAATGCTGTCGTCAATTTCAATTTTGATGTTAGGAATTTCATCGACAGATAGTACAGGAGTTGCATTGCTCTTCGGTTCGACTGATTCGATCTTTATTCCAAAACTAGGTCTAGAATAATTGATGATGCGAAATTATTTATGTTTTATATTTCACTATCAACCGCTTACCCGTCATCATTCGAGTTACTAGCAATGTCACCATTCTGAGGATAACTGTCCTTTTTTTCAGCCAGAGAAAGAGGCGAAGTGATGGCCAGCGATTGTTGGGAATGCACCAGTTTCATATGCCTTATCTAGAGTAATGTAGAAATTTTTTTTAAATAATAACGTCACTAGAAAATTTAACAGCCATAATGCTTGACTATAATCTACGAGTAGTACTCCGGAATGAAATTTCAGATAATGGAGAAGAACACTAATCTGCTATCCGGAGGAGGTATTTATTTGGAAGGGATAGGGGCAGTTTTTTGTATTCGGTGTATTGCGACTTCATTCAATTTTCATTTAGTTAACAACACCAAAATATGAAAATATAATTACCACATTTCCCTTATATGAAGATGAATAGTTGCAATTGTCACAATTGAAAATTTGCTGTTGTAAATGTTGATCAGTACTAACCGTTTCTGGCGATATGATTTCCAGTCCATCTTCCTCCATAATGCACGACATGTAGTTCTCTTCGTTGAAGTCGGATGCCTTCTTATCAAAGTGCATACGAATGTGTGTTCTCATTCCGCTGTAATAAAAATAATAACGATGTCATGCTATGCCAATTGGAAGATCTATTCATGTTTGAACGTACCGTAAAGTGTTTCCTTTATAGCGGCATATTGAACATCGAAATGCCTTGACACTTCCGTGAGTTTCTAAATGTTTCCTACTGTCGACAGCGCTTAAGCTTACAACATCACATACAGGACATTTGTAGGAACCTTGTGTAAACGTACATTGACCGTTCTCGTGAACAGCTTTGCACTTGGTGCACTTGTCTTTACCCGTTGTTGCCTGGAACAAAGAATGTCCACACAATTACCATTACAGCTTTCTTGAATCAGAGCCGAAACTTACCTGCGCAGCTAAATCACTGCCTCCTCCTTTGGGACAGTAAAACGACTGATGAGCACGTAAATTATCCAATGACGTATACTTAATGCCGCACGCTGCACAAATTAACTGCTGGTATGCAACTGGTGGAGGAACTGTATCCGATTGACTAACTATATTCGAGGACGAGTTACTCTTTCCTTCGGCATCGTCTTTATTGCGCGCCGAACAGTAGTGCTGCTTGTGAGCTAAATAGTTTTCATATTTGCAAAACACAATGTTACATTCTTTACACTTGGAGACACCTTGTTTCACATAAATTTGCGGAGACAGATTTGTAACGTTCGGAACTATGTTAAGTGGCAAATTGGTAGGTAAATTGAGTAACGCAGAGTTGATTGCATGGGAACTACTATCGTCCGATTTATTTCCCAACGCCGATGTCAATTTCAATGCTAGTTCTATGCCTTTGTTTGATTCGGCCAGTCTCGTAGCAAGATCAACGCTAATTGTTCGGGGGGAGTTTTTTCCCGATATCGCAGCATTTGGCGATGGCGGCAAATTCAATGAACTCGGACTCAGTGTTTGCTTCTTGGAAGGCGATGGCGTCAATGACGGACTACTGGGTAACGATGGAGCGCATACAATATGTTCGGGTGTCATCTTATCACTTTTGTCCGAAAGATTCTCTTTACCGTCCGGTGGACGTTCAAATGGAGATTTTCTGAAGGACAAATCTAGTGGAGCTGATTCTCTGGAAACGGAGAATTTTTAGAAGAGATTTAGAGAAGTTGGAGAGAGTTCTGTTGTACCTGTTGGTAATATCCTCCTGCAAAGTCTTGAAAATCGCTGGATTGATAGCTTTGAGATTTTTTTCCGTAAGTACAGACGGCGAGGGCCCATTACTGTTTGGAACATGTGGTTCGGTAATGGTGGCCGAAGGTTCCGATGTTGATGACGATGATGGTGCTGCATTTGGTGGAGATATTGCTACAGCCAACGGTCGCATTGTTCCATTCTCGTATGTGAAACATGTTGAATCGGCATTTTCTATTCCGCCTGTCAGCGATGCGCTATATGAATAAATATAAAATATTTTGAATTAATGTTTAAACTAATCGTTTTGTTCAAATGTCGGTACGACCTTGTAGCTAACACGGAAATACTGCCCCGAGTTACAAAGCAAATTCAAGCTTCAAAAAACTACAAAAGGTGGAAAACCCTGCAAACTGGAAGATCGAATCAACGCTCTCCACATCGAGCTACCGCGGCCTAATTAACAGTACATCATTTAATTTAATACTTTTTTTTCGGACTCTGTCTAACAAAACTATTTTGCATGGAATTTCACGATTCAATTTCATCTAGGGTAACCGGATTGGGCGACCCAAAAAGAAGGCATTTTTCAATAATTTTTTTTTTGTTTTATAAACAGAAAATCAATGTAGCAATTCTTTATAGAAACAGCAGCTCCGCGAAGTTATACTTAACAGTGGTTCCGCGGACCATCCGGTGAAGATAGAGGTTTCTACTTGGGTAGTAGTCGCATTCTCTCTCTCTGGTTCCTGTTAACCCCTTGTGGGGCATAGGGCATTGACCACGTCTACTTTCCACCTCGTCCTGTTGTTGTTGTTGTAGCAATGGTCGGAATTCGGTGTGTTTGTTAGTTACATGCCTACGGACTCGTTTTCATCCCCGGTGTTGAGGGATAGAAAGTTAGCTGCTTCTATTGGGTTCTCCCACAGCGATCTAGGAGTCAGGTGCGTGAGTGCAGCTGAGAAGTTAAAGATGTGGCTTACGTCTTGAGGGGCTCCATTACATGCAGGACAGATGTTTGGGACGTCCTTGTCGATGCGGGATAGGTAGGAGTTCAGTTGTGAGCACCAGCCTGACCGAAGTTGGGCGAGTGTTGTGCTCGTAGCTCTCGGAAGTCCTCTTACTCAATTGCCCTAACCCCTTGTGGGGCATAGCGCGTCAACTGTTCCATGTGGCCCAGTTGACGTTTCGTTGGCATAAATTGGTTTCAGAGAATGCAGTTGCCAGCATGCACCTCCTGCACATCCATGGCCACGAACGTTGTCGTGGACGGGATTCGAACCCGAAACGCCGGTAGTCAAACATGAGACTGATGCCTCAACACACTGCGCTACCGGTCGCCCCCGCTACCGGTCGCCCCCGCTACCGGTCACCCCATCGGTGGTATGGACGAGAGAACTGGATTCGGACCTAAACCTGCGATTGACTGATGAACCTCCTCCCAATGTATCGCTGCGATGGCCAACCTGTGTGCGCCACTATCAAAGGGTACCCTTTTGTATCTCTGGACATCCCTTTCTAAGTTCCTCAAGTCGCGCTTGACATGTCTGGGCGGCGGCGTCTTGTCCATGAGGTTGGAGTTTTGGGTGATCACTTCGATAGCAACCCACCAGGTATTGCTTGGCAAGAAGCTAGTTGTGGTCCCTTAAAGGCATCATCCTGGTTTCCTGATGCAGATGGTCCTGGGGTGACATCAGGAGACAGCCGGTAGCAGTACGGAGAGCGGCATTTTGGCACGTTTGAATCTTTTTCCACTGTGTGTCACAGAGATTCTGCGACCACACAGGAGCCGGATAGTTGGCCACTGATCTTCCGACTGCTTTATACGTGACCAGTAGAGTTTCCTTATCCTTGCCCCAGGTACTACCGGCCAGGGCTTTGAGGATTTTATTCCTACTACGCATCCTGTCGCACACGGTTAAGGCATGGGATGATGATGTGGCCATGCAGTCCAGCGTGACTCCTAGGATTTTAGGATGGTTTCTAGTAGGAATAGGATGATTCCCGATCGAGATTTCAAGCTGCATCTTGACCTCCTTCGTCCAGGTGGTAAATAGGGTTGAAGAACGAATTAAGTTCTTCAAGATAACCGTTGATGTTTTCGCACATATCCGCTATGTTGTTTCCTGTTGGTAGAATGGAGCAGTCGTCAGCGTAGGAGATGATGTCGATCCCTTCAGGTAGTGTTGGGAGTCCTGATAGGTATAGATTAAACAAGGTAGGAGATAGAACTCTTCCTTGAGTTACGCCTTGTTTAATCTTCCTAAGCTTTGATTTGCTGCTCCTGAATTCTGTATAGGATTGCTTGCCAGCGAGATAATTGGCAATCCATTTCACTACTTGCGTCGGAAGCGATGAACAGTTGATGTCAGACAAAAGCACTGAATGGCTGACAGTGTCGAAGGCTTTCGACAGGTCAAGCGCCACCAATATTTTTCTTTGACATGGACGAGCCTGGTTGAGACCATTATGGATGCGGGATGTAATGGCATCCAAGGCCGTGGTCGTACTGTGCATGCTTCGGAAGCCGTGCTGGTGATCTGCAAGCTGGATGTGGATTAGTGCTTCTAGCGTTTTGGCAACTGGTGACAGTAGAGTTATTGGACGATAGGATTCGCCGAGTGTCGCTTTCTTCCCAGGTTTCAATATTGGGATGGCTCTCGCTTTTTCCCAGATTTCCGGAACGATCAGCGAGGAGATGGATAGATTAAAAGTAGCCGTAAGATAATTGACCGGCAGCTAGAGGTGTTTGAGCATAGTCATTGAAATGCCCTCTGGTCTCAATGCTTTCGAGTTGTTCGCCTTCCTTATAGCTGTAACTACTTCGTCCGTCTGAAAACAGGAACATATGCTGTCTGTGGTTCGATTGTGAATCTTCCTACGAATTTTTCGCTTAAGTCTGTCTGGGGCGGGGTGTTCAATAAATTGTTTATTGAAACGACTTGCGCAGTGGGTAGGGTCACACTTGTTGAATTTTCACCGAACTGAATGGCGACGTTCCCTTTGTTTTGGTGGATTGCAAAGGGCACGGACAGTCGACCATAACTTGCTCAACCCTTTGGTTAGATTGCAGTTATTCAGATGGGTGCACCACTTTGACCTCCTGTGTTCGGCCTATGGAACTCGCAGTTCATCTCGTGGGTCTCTGGGGTCGTCCGGATTTACGCTCCTGATGCTTTCTCGCTCGTCTGCCAGTCTGGTGGCAGTGGTTTGTAATGAACCACCTGTAATGAACCATATTATGGTTTGGTAATGCTGCTTCCACCGGCAGATCTATGGCAGCACCCGATGAGTAATGATCTGTCGGTGGTACGAAACCAGAGGCCGAGGGTCCCATTACGCCTGGACCCAACCATTCCATCCTTATCGACTCTTTTTTTCATCCCCCATTTTTACCTCCTCCGTTTGTGTTGTCTTCCCCAGGCCTATGAATTTTTGTTAATACGTAATGGACAGGGGCAACGAGCGGCGAAAACCCCGCCCACATCTCCCGAACTGAGCTACAGCAAGCATAGGCCGTTGCTTAGTTCGTTGAGGGGCCTTTTTCTTCGCCAGATGGCACGGCCCGACCTTCACGGTCATATGCTTCCTTAGGCTCTGTCCCCATGGGCATCTTTGGATGCCCACCAGACCGTCCGTTACAGGTTGGAAAGTTGGGCCGAATTTTCGGAATCCGTCCTGCAGGAATGAACGTCGGAGCCGCTTTGTTCAGGACTTTCCTTATGTTGGATTCGACTGTGCGAACGTCGGTTGGCGTTGGCAGAGCGAGGAATTTAGCGTTGGTATAGGAGGTGAAACCGTTCCAATCAGCTTTATTGTGGTTGATAAACATGCGGTGTTCGGCAGATATGATGTTTATCGGTTTGTCAAGCCTTATCACGATTGGTAAGTGGTCTGAAGATAGTGTTAGGACCGGCTCCCATTGTGTTTCGTTTATGAGGCTAGCACTGGCAATCGTGATGTCTCGAGAACTGGAACATGTACCGGCGATGCGAGTGGGGATGTCGTCATCATTAGAGTACAGAAATCGGAGACATCAAGCTGTTCAGCTATTGAGATTCCTCTGACGTCGTTTTTAATATGGTTGGAGTACCAGAGTTCGTGGTGAGCATTAAAGTCACCGAGCAGGAGGCGATGTTGACCGGTAAGGAGATGGTTGATATTTACATGGTATCCTGAGGGACAGCTACATACCGGTGGGATGTAAATATTGTAAACTTCGATATCAACATTACCCGATTTTATGGCGATGGCCTGCACTTCCATGCTCTTATCATTACTAATAATATCGATATCCCGGTATTGCATGGAATGGTGAATAATGAAGGCAAGCCCTCCTCCAGCGTTGGTAAACCTGTCTTTCTTGACAATAGTTGCCATATGTGTTGAGGGAAGAGTTGGAGTGCAGTTTCGTCTTCTGTATGGCTCCAACTTGGATGCGATGTCTGTCCATAAATGATGCGAGTTCGGCGATCTTGTTCTGCAATCCATTGCAGTTGAGTTGGACGAGTGAGAGCGTATTGAAGATGGCAATCGGTGATGCAAGCGTAAGATTGTGTTGAGAAATCCTATGGGAACTGTTAGCAAGAGTCATCGGGGGTGACTGTAAACCTGTCTGAGCGCTCGATGGTGTTGGATGTTGGGGCGTGTTATGCGAGGTTGCTACTGGTTGTCCTCTGTTCCTACACTGAGTAAGGCAATAAAGGAGGAATTCTAGTACCTGCGATGGTTGAGTCCAGAGCAGTATCTTAGGTGGAACCACTGATTGCAGCGATTGCATCTCACCGTAGTCGCGATTGGGTGCAGCATTCTGTCGCATACGCAGCAGATCAACGGTCCTGGATTTCTCTCAATGCCGGTGCGGAGAAGTAGCACTGAGAGCAGTTGCGCCGAGATGTTTTGCTCCCAGTGAACATAAAAAAAGACGATACGAGGCATGTAACATACAAACACACTCTCCTTCTTGCATTGAGGGGTTTTGTCAGCTCTTGGCCGTTGTAAATCGGGTCGCTCCGGTGCGTAGAACCGGCTGCCGCAGGAATGATCGATGACACGTCGGAGACATTTGTATGGGCATGGCCGCTTTTGCGATACCGAAAATGAGGACAGGAATCGATCCAAAAGCGATGACGGCAGTCGATGTAGAGTCGATGACTGGAGTCAACGTAGAATCGACACTGAGATCGGATTCGGATCGATGACAAGAAATGTGTAGAATCTATTTAACCTGATATACAATTAGTCCATTGTCGTGAAATCTCGTGTAAAATTCACCCGAAACTTTTCGCGGAAAAATGCACTAAAATTTTTGTATTGATTTCATTTCACGGCGCATTGTATACCAGGCTTATATAAAAAAAAAACATATTCTAAATTTGAGGGTACGACAACATGCCTCGCCAAAGATACTTTAATGAATTCAAATTTCAGGCAAATTGATTACCAGATTCGATGTATGATCGAAGACATTTCGATTCCTTTCACATCAGAGACAAACCGATGACAAAGGTCGATATATAATCGAACACATTTAAAATTACCCCGCTTCGGAGGCAAACCGATGAACGGAACCGCTATAGGATCGAAGACTTTTCGATTCCACTACGATCGGAGACAAATGTCTTGCTTGCAAATACATATAATTTATTTGCTACGGCGAAGGGTTTTCAAGAAATATGCGAGAAAAAAAAACGAAAAATGGCACCTTCTTTGTCCTCCCCTCCCTTTTTCACACCTCGTAGGTTCGGGGACTTTTAGTATGTTTACCTCCTAACTAGTTCCAACAAAACCCCATGGTTCATTTCTATCTAGACCTCCCAAATGAGCATTCATTTCTGGGCTAATCATTCATCACTCTACAAAATGAATTTGACTAACAAGACGGGATGCCGTCTTTGTACGTAGGAAGTTGGAACTAGAAAGCAGAAAGCACATTCTGTGCGAATACCCGGCGATTGGGTGGGGTAAGAACACGTTCCTCGGACAGGGCACCACGAACCCTATGGATATCAAGGAACTCCTGCTAAAGACTTACTAGAATTCGTCGGAATGGTGGATGGTCAAGATACATGTTCGCTTAAATAGAATTGACTTGTCCACACTTTTTACCTAAAAAATGGGAGAGATTTGTTTGCGAAATTCCATGTGGACGATTAAGATTAGAACTCGAACATTTTTGCAAATACAAAAGTTCTGACGTCCTTTTTGCCCTATACCGGAGCTGTGGCTATTACAAGTTAATTTATCTTGTTATGCCTTTTAGTCTTATTGTACTCCTACTCTAATTTAATAAGTAATAACAGAAGAAATATCATGGTAAAAGAGGACAAACGGTTATACTTTGAAAAGAAAAGAGAGAACACGATTTATCTACTCAAAAAGAGGACGTGTCCACAAAGAGGACGTCTGGCCTCAAGGACAACCCGGATAAAACGGAGCTTGTGTTGTTTACTAGAAGGCACACGATTCCCCCTGTTGTGCCTCCTACCCTGGAGGGAACTAATCTGGTTTTCTCTGATAAGGCCAAATTTCTAGGTCTAATTTTTGACAGGAAATTACAGTGGAACTCAACATTCTGGAACGAGTAAAGAAGGCCACTGTTGCGCTGTACTCGTGCAGGAGAGCCATAGGTAAGAACTGGGGCCTTCAGCCGAAAGCGGTACACTGGATATACACAGCTGTCGTACGTCCCATATTGTTGTACGGTATCTGTGTAAGCACTTAGAACGGCGGTCTACTGTCTGTTAGAGAAGGTGCAAAGGCTGGCCACGATGGCCATCACGGGGGCCTTTAAGACCACCCCGTCAGCTGGACTCGATATGATATTCAGGGAGAACAACTAGCGGCTAACACGGCTCTGCGCCTTCGCGAGGCGGGGCAGTGGCGGGCGCTAAATAAGGGGCACTCTACTATACTGAGCGACCTGAGTCTCCCTAAGGAGACGGACTATACACCCCCTGGTTACCATTTCGGCAGAAACTTCACTAGTGTGATTCCGATGAGGAGCCAGTGGATGGGAGATATGCCCTCGACCTCGGATCTTATGGCAATCTATACGGATGGCTCCAAGACCGACGAAGGGGTCGGGGTTGGTATATTCTCCGAAGAGCTGGGAATCACCCTGTCAGCTCGTCTTCCTGATTTCTGCAGTATCCTACAGGCGGAAATCTCGGCGATCTCGTTAGCTTTGTCCTGTCTAAGCAGTTCTGTCATCACTGCGAGGGACATCGTTATTTATACGGATAGTCAGGCGGCTATTCGCTCACTCGAGTCCGTCTCGATGACTTCTAAAACCGTTAAGAACTGCCGCGCAGCTCTGGAAGAGGTGGGTGGCTTCTTTAACATCACCCTGTGTTGGATACCGAGCCATAGTGGTTTCGAGAAGAACTGCGCGGCGGATGATCTGGCTCGGGAGGGCAGAACTGGGGGGTTTGACGTAAGATTGGAGGACATAGCAATGCCTTGCCTGCTATGTGTAAATCGGCGATTAAGGCCACTGCTGTCAACAGGGCCAATACAAGATGGCTCAACGGGGCAACATGCAATACGATTTGGCCGATATTGGATTCCGGCCGCTCTGCCACCCTGCTTTCGATGAATAGGAGGCACATTGGCAGAGTTGTTGGAGTTATTACCGGACACTGTGCAATCCCATCGTGATTTTTGCAGAAGTTGTGGAGATGAGGAGGAGGAGGAGACCATCCTCCACTTTCTCTGTCATTGTCCGGCCCTGGCTGGTAGGAGGGGCTACTTTCTGGGTTTGCGGATCTTCCATGATTTGGATGACCTTAAGAATACATGCGCCTTCCGGTTAAATCGTTATATCAGTAGCACGGGCTGGTTTGGTACGCAGCCCTCTTAAGGAGACGGTTTTTCTTTTCCGGGTGGTATCACAGCGGGCCTTTGGAGGCCTAAGTGTGCTGTGCGTAACTCTAGTTTCATCAAATATTTAACAAAGCTCGTCATACACTTACACAGGTCCTGGTAAGAAACTGGCCATTCGTAACAACGAATATGGTATAATCAGTATAGGATTCGTTGGTAAAGCCAAAAAAGGTTGTAACGTAGAAAGTGGTGTAGTTGCACGTGCTGTAGGGCTGTTGGATTCTCCTTTTTGTGCAGCATCTGATGTTGCCGGTAAACTGAAATGAAAGAAATCGTAGATACTGATAAATTTTCGTTCCAATTAACACATAATAATATCAGCAAAGTGGCAACTTACTTGTCCATTCGACGTGAATGACAATAGTGTTGTTTATGTGCACGGTATGTTTTTATGTTCGAAAAACGAATATCACATTCTGAGCAATATCGATCTGTTTGCTGGAAACAAAGAAACAATTTCATTCGACTTTTAATTAATATTCACTCAGAGTTTAACTGAAGATAACAGGCCCGTTCTTTTCGTTCGCACAAAGATCAAGAGCGAAAAGAACGGCACGGATCATACAACGAGCGAACTCAAACAGCCACCATACAAATGATTCGCGCATGGGGGTGAATTGCGGACTCAGTATACAGAGGTACAGGGGCGAAATAAGTTGACTTTCAATCAACTCTCTTTCAAATGTGATCCAATATGAGATCAGGATCATCGACGGTCAATCATTATGTATGGGAATGAGCTTTTAACCCGACGAAAAGAACGCGGCTAATAGTAGCCACTTTCATTTCACTGGATTTCGGTGTCAGATGGAAAAGAACGTCACGGCTCTGCGACGACTTAACTTAAACTGCCACCATGCACATACTTCGTCGTCGTGGGGGCGAATTGCGGGCTGAGTACACATTTAGATGGAGGCGAAATAAGTTGTTGTTAGCAATGGTCGGAATTCGCTGTGTTAGTTGGTTACATGCCTAAGGTTCGTCGTCATCCCCGGTGTCGAGGGATAGAAAATAAGCTGCCTCTATTGGGTTCTCCCACAGCGATCTGGGAGTCAGGTGCGTGGGTGCAGCTGGGCAGTGAAAGATGTGGTCCACGTCGTGAGGGGCTCCATTACAAGCAGGACAAATGTTTGTTTTGTCCTGGTCGATGCGGGATAGGTAGGAGTTCAGTCGTGAACACCAGCCTGACCGAAGTTGGGCGAGTGTCGTTCTCGTTGCTCTCGGAAGTCTTTCCTCTTCCGGAGATATCATTGGTGGTATGGACGGGGGAACTGGATTTGGACCTAAACCTGCAACTGACTGATGAACCTCTTCCTGATGTATGGCTGCGATGGCCAACCTGTGTGCGCCACTATCAAAGCGTATCCTTTTGTACCTCTGGACATCCTTTTCTAGGTCCCTCAAGTTGCGCCTAACATATCTGTGCGGCGGCGTCTTGTCCATGAGGTTGGAGTTTGGGTGATCACTCCGGTAGCAACCCACCAGGTATTACTAGGCAAGAAGCTGGTTGTGGTCCCTTAAAGGCATCATCTTGGTTTCCTGATGTAGATGGTCCTGGGATGACATCAGGAGACAGCCAATAACAGTACGGAGAGCGGCATTTTGGCACGCTTGAATCTTTTTTCACTGCGTGTCACAGAGATTCTGTGACCACACAGGAGCCGCGTAGTTAGCCACTGATCTTCCGACTGCTTTATACGTGACCAGTAGAGTTTCTTTACCCTTGCCCCAAGTACTACTGGCCAAGGCTTTGAGGATCTTATTCCTACTACGCATACTGTCGCACACGGTTGAGGCATGGGGTGATGATGTGGCCATGTTGTCCAGCGTGAATCCTAGGATTTTAGGATGGTTTATAGTAGGAATTGGATGATTCCCAATCCAGATTTCAAGCTGCATCTTGACCTCCTTCGTGCAGGTGGTAAATAGGGTTGACGAGGATTTAGACGGTTAGGTTCTTGCTTATGAAGAACGAGTTCTGTTCTTCACGATAATCGTTGATGTGTTCGCACATATCCGCTATGTTGTTCCCTGTTGCCTGAATGGAGCAGTCGTCAGCGTAGGAGATGATGTCGATCCCTTCAGGTGGTGTTGGGAGTCCTGATAAGTAGAGATTAAACAAGGTAGAAGATAGAACTCCTCCGTGAGGTACACCTTGTTTAATCTTCCTTAGCTTTGATTTGCTGCTCCTGAATTCTGTATAGGATTGCCTGCCAGCGAGATAATTGGCAATCCATTTCACGGACAGAAGCGCTGAATGGCTGACAATGTCGAAGGCTTCGGCAGGTCAAGCGCCACCAGTATTGTTCTTTGACATGAACGAGCCAGGTTGAGACCATTATGGATGCGGGATGTACAATAATTTCATCCAAGAACAGGGTGGATTACTGCTTCAGTGGTTTTGGCAACTGGTGACAAGAGAGTTATTGGACGATAGGATTCGCCGAGTGTTTCTTTCTTCCCAGGTTTTAGTACTGGGATGACTCTTCCTTTTTTCAAGATTTCTGAAACAATCAGCGAGGAGATGGATAGATTAAAAGTAGCTGTGAGATAGTTGATGGCTGGCAGATCAAAGTGTTTAAGCATAGTCATTGAAATGCCATCTGGTCCCAATGCTTTCCAGCTGTTTGCCTTCCTTAAAGCTGCAACTACTTCGCCCGTGGTGAAAACAGGTATGCTGTCTGTGATTCGGTTGTGAATCTTCCAACGAATTTTTCACTTAAGTCTGTCTGGTGCGGGGTGTTCAAATTGTTTATTGAAACGACTTGCGCAGTGGGTAGGGTCGCTTATTGAATTTTCACCGAACTAAATGGTGACGTTCCCTTTCTGTATTGGTGGATTAGAAAGGACACGGACAGTCGACCATAACCTGCTTAACCCTGTGGTTAGATTGCAGTTATTCAGATGGGTGCTCCATTTTGACCTCCTGTGTTCGGCTACTCGTATACTTGTTCCTGCGGCAGTCGGTTCTACGCACCGGAGCGACCCCCACCACCAAACTTATTCAGTCGACCTTTAGACGCCCTTAGATCATGAACTACAGGCCGTCTGGAAATTTAATTGTCTGACCAATTGAGATTTTAGGCCGTGCGACGATCAAATTGACCACACGTCTATAGTCATGTCCCGTCGGGTTAATTTTTGTTTGAATAGTCATGGATCTGTCGACCACTCTAAACTCCGTTCTGGGACGGACGAACTGTGAGAGTGCGGGCAATCTGTTGTTTCCCCCCATTTGTCCTAAATCTTCAGTTAAATTGTAAGTGAGTGAGGTCTCCTTAAAGGAACTTACTTGACTAGAATTATCATCTCCATTGGACATATTCGAAGTAGAAACGGGTGACGTTTGATGCATTCGCATATGACGATTCAGAGACACTTTCTTATCGGCACTATATGAACATTGAGTACAGGCATACTGCTTTCCAGTCTTTATCGATTTCGTGGATGGTTCGCCGCTAGAAATCGATTCGGAGACAACCATATTTGACATTTGTGCATCCTCATCGTTGTCCTTCCTAAGACTAAACCGAATCAATTATTGCCAAAAAAGATTGTGATATATGGATTATTACCTATGGGAACAGTAATATGTCTGATGAGCTTCTAGCGTTGAGAGCGATGAGAATCCAATACCGCATGGATGACAAAGAAACACTTTCACCCGCTGTAGTATATCTGTGCCATTGGGACTTTTAACACCGTCAATTTTCAGATCATCCAATAGCGATTCACTTGTAAGTGTTTTGAGATCTTTTGCGTCAGGCTTGAGAGCCGGATCGGAGGCTAATGAGGCATTGAGCCGAACTTTAGGAAGCCTAGGTTCGGATTGTTCTTTCACTTGCTCCTTAGGCGGTGATTCTGGTCGCGTAGACGTTCGATCATTTTTACAGCCCGTCGTGTTGGATATTGGCGAAGTGGTTTGGAATGATGTTTCACCCGATGTTTCTTCCATGTCGACTTCTACAGGATCACAGTTGTTAGTTTCTTCTCTCGAGTCATCCGTTTCGGAACTCTCTGAAATGATAAATAGCAGGAATGCGTTAAATGTAGAAATAAATCATACTCGTATATCATATATCCGAAACTTTTGATCATTTTCTTGAACGTATTGTACTGCCTAAGCGAGAGTCCACTTGAGAGTTGACCCAAAGTGAATTTCCGCTTTAGGTGCTACGAACTCACAGTTTTCAGTATGGAGTTTTATGATGTACACATCGTCCGTACTGCGTAGTGCGGAAATCCACTAAAGGGTGGGTCTAGAGTGGATTGTCACTTTGAGCAATACAAACTTCTCTTGTTTACATTAGAACCGTTCACTACCAATCCAGCGTCACCAATCAAAAGCTTTTTTTATTTTGTTTCCATGTTTTTTTTGCTTTTATTGCTTCGTTTTTCGATTTTGGGGCCACGCCAAATATCCCCCTTCATTATTATTTTTCATTTGGGGCTAAATTGATCAATTTTTGGAGCAATTTTCCATTTCAAATTGAAAGATTAAGTCCGCATGAACAATCAATAACCCTAAAAATTGGTCAGAATCATTTTTGGAGGGAAAAAATCATTGAAGGGATAGTTCCCGCAATCACTTTGGATCCATTCCACCAAACATAAATTAGCAAATACATATCTTCAACAGTTCCCTCAAGTTGGCGTCTATCGATTTCAATGTATGATGATTTCATTTGTTAATCACCAATGAACTCTCCCTGTCCAGATCAAGCATTTTTCAAAGTGCACTCTAATCGTGCCTCACATTTAAAACATTCTGCGACTGTAATCAATACAAAAATCATATTTTGTAAATTGTTCGTGTCATGTATTATCAAAAAATACATACATTTAATCGTTAGTGAAACTATGTCGGTTTTCATTGTATCACGAAGTTCTTGTATACTACCGGTGTATCTCTGGTAATTCCAACTGACGATGTCATGATGCACATCGGCAGCAGCATCAACATCAACCGCGGCGACAACTGGCAGCGCAACTACGAGTACTCTTCTCGTTCTCATGCAAATTTAAGTATCAGCAGTAGATATAGACGAGTTGAAAATTATATTGAGCACTGGGGTCTGATGTCTTAATTGAATGTTTGTCAAATATTTCACAATACACGACCGGACCCTGGCACTCATGCTGTGCCATCTTAGTTACCTACTTCTCAGCATTCCGTCGTGGCGATACGCCACATGACATGAAGCCAGCCGTGCCTTGCTTAACCAATATAGCCATAGCCCAAACCAAACCGAAACCCATGCAGCAAAGGAGGCAAAAGGCGAGAGTTGTTGATCGCATTCTGCGAAATAAAAGTGCTAAATAGAGGAACTAAGAAAGCATCAAATCGGGGGCGCAATTTAAACTCAGGCAAATACTCAAATTTAATGCAACTTCCCTGAAACAAGAAACTCCTCGCTTTCGGAGCGCTCTGGCGAGAGATCAAATCGCATTGTGTTTTAAAGCTTGGCCAATTTTGTTGCTGCAACCTAATCTGACGGAGATCTCTTCGCTCGTTCAACTGTGTATAATTAATTTTGTTATCAAGATACAATACCTTGGAGTTTGATATCTTTTAACGAATATATTTAATCTAAAAAACGTGAGTGTATTTATTTTGTATCATTATCTTGGTTATTAATCAAACCCTTCTTACTCTCTTGAGACCTATCAAATATTCTAATCAAATTTTCAAGTCTAGTAAGTAAAATGCAACTCTTGTCCTATAAAGGTGAATATGTCCACAGTCCAACCGGCATACAGGTAGTAAGTACGTTTACGTACGTACGTAGATACACCTTTGGAGAGTGTCTGTCAGTTTTATTGCGCGCGGGTCCCGTGTTTATGTGATCGGGCTTATGGACCTGGGCCAGGGTCTCTGGGTCTGCCTGGGCCACAACAGTTGAACAAAATAAGAAAGGCCAAAACGAAAAATACAATGCCATATCAGAATTTTGATATCCGAAGAGTGGTTTTACAGACCAATAGCAAAAAGTATGGTATACGTGCATTGTGTACTGCCTTATTAAAATAATCTTTGCGAATCGAAAAGACAGAAAGTTCTTCGAAAACACCTCGATCGCACACTCGGGCTTGTAGTACTCGTTGTATCCGTTTAGTAAGAAAAAGGAACTCAATCTCAATAATCTCAAAGTCGAACTGAAAGTGAGGGTAGTGCTACATCTCGAGACTTTTTCACATTCCCGTGATACCCAGAGCGACTGCATATTATAATATTGTATGGACGATCAGTACACATTTCGTTTGGTGTAAGATCTGATGACTAATTTGCGTTTCTCGTGCATACCTTGGAAAACTTCTCGTAAGTTGCCTAGCCCACGCTCATGAGAACAAAAAACACAAAAAATGTACATTTATGGGTTACATTTCTAGAAACTGACCTTAAAGAAAATATATAGTCGTGTCCTTTTATAGTTAAATCGTAAGCAAAACGGATAACGGACATTTATTTGAATTTAAGGTATGTATGTATTGCTCGAAGCGACGATTGTGACGATAGCTTACCGATGATAGCCCATCGATGATAGTTCAATGACGGTCGCTCGATGTGTGTTTTGTTCGAAGCGATCGATGGGATGATCATGATACCAAAAGTACCAACGTCTGCACAAATTTCGATTCTGAAATATGCCCCAACTTGCTAACTTTCCCCATAGTCCGTTCGACTATGCATTTTGGCTGACTTGCTCAACGGATCTATTCGGGCATCCGACAGGCACGACAACGGCCGCGATGATATTCACCTTATGCCCGTACGCCGTACCACATTATGCGGGTCTCGCCGAGTCACGAACCAAGTGGATAAGTTGTGCATACCCAAGCACCTACGAGTGAACAACTTTCGTCCAATGCAACGGATGCCGAGCAAGCACTCGTGGAGCATTTTGTTCACCCGATGAATCGCTGGACGGGAGAGACGCACGGTGCTTGGGTGTGCACAATGTGTCATCCACTTGGCTCGTGGCTCGGCGAGTCCCGCATAATCTGGTACGGGCGTTACCCTATTGCGAAGCGGTTATTCGTGGCTTACGCTCATTGCACAGTACACGGTTTTGACCGGATGGTTTAAAACCGAAACGACGAGATTTTTTCGGTTTTTAGTCACGACCGTGTAGTGTAAAGAGCGCTATGTTCTAGTTGCGTCGTATACGATTGCGTCTATGTTGTCCTTACCTCGAGTTTGAGAAAAAAAACTCTAAGTCCTGAAAAATTAAATGAACTTGTAAGGATTGCCATACAAAATACACACAGAAACTGAGGTGATAAACAGAAGTATAAAATGCCCACAAGCTTCGTCAGTTCGACTGCGCTCCTAGCAGCAGTGCCTATTTTAATTAATAACAAAAATTCGTATTAGGCATACACATGATATTCCCCTTCGAAATCTCTTTGCTTTTAAAATCGACTCGTAGTTAACTGCGCTCTTCACTTGTGGAAAACTAACACGAAAAGCGTCAATTTATCTTCACATAACGAGTACAGGCACAAAAATTTAACTATCATAGAAGTAAAGCCATCCGTCGTCAGTCTAATACACCGACACCACTTTATTTCACGACTTTTCTCTGTGGCCTGATTTCTTTTTTCAGCCATTCATCCATGATAATACAACCAGATGATGTTTGGTCCTACATCCTTGAAAATTCACCGTAGAAAATAGCCGAAAATATTTAGCGTCCAATGTGGGGTCCGTGCGATTTGATTTAAAGAAATGAAAAGGAAATGTGGAATCGACTTGGTGTTGGTATGTGGGGTGGGTGGATACCGATAGTCACAAAACACAAAATACAAAAACAGATAACTTTTCAGACCTTACTACAAGCTACCTTAAGGTCGCTTTAGGGCTTTTTTCAATCATATATCAGAGAAAATTCGCAGAAGACAATAGTCGAAAAATGGTCACCGAAGTCTGAATACACTCACTTGGCGCCCAACGTGTATACTACATTTGCCCTAACCCCTAGTGATATATGATAGCATAGACCTCCTGCCCATAACCCTGGCCACACACTATCGAACATGAACTCGGAACACGAACATGGGAGGGACCGATTTTCTTCAGATTTGTGTGAAGTGTGTGTGTGAGTCTTGAGCTATTCAGAGGACATTTGTACCTTGCTCGTGTTCGAGTTCGTGTTCGACAGTGTGTGACCAGCCTTAGCCGCATTCTGCGGCAAATCGAGAGAGGTTGTACCACAGGTGATGAAAACAACCGAAGGAACCATGGCCACAGTGAGATTTGAACACGCGAAACCGGTGTGATTAGATATCAAACTAACACCTCGATGCACTGAGCTACTCCCCGCCCAATGTGCGGTTTGTGTATGTTTTATCTATCAATAAAAACGAAATGTCCAATCGACTAGATGCGGGGTACCGTTAGTCGGCGCTCAACGAGGGGTCACTTGATTTTGTCTAGTCAGGTAAACCGTAATGGACAATCGAATTGGGGCAAAGCACCGTTACTCACGAGACACAAAAGCCGAAACGTTTTTCGACCTTACCTTAAGGATATCACCACAAATCTTCTGATGATTTTGTTGATGACACTCATCCAGTATTCCATCAACTACTTGTTCTTAATGAGTGCATACTTCGAAGAATATTGAAAAATGACGTCAGCTAACTCCTTGGTGTAAGGTTTGATATTTACTCAATTTTTTTTAAGTTAGAGTTGTAGCTGGTCTACGCATAGAGAGTTGACCTTCACTAAAAAGGGGTGAGTGGTCCGAGCACTTCCCCAAGCACTTACGTATTAAAAAATGTAGTGCGGATGCTATATCCCCTCCTCCTGCTAAAAGCTATCTACGCCTCTGCTATGTTCTTCTACCCTGCGTGAATGAATGGTTTTAGCTGTTCCGTTAAAAACCGTATAATGTGAAAGCAGCGCTACAATTGTCGATGCCAACTCTAGCCGCAGTAATTTGAAGCAAAAACCCCCTCACAAAATAGACACAAACAGTGCTTAATGATGGTCGCTGTTACGATCATAGCTCAGTCGCTTGGACTAATACATACCTTTAGGAAGCAAAGTTCACAATTGCTGGCCAACACATTGTGATTATTTTCGTGTTTAAGAAACGGTATGCTGTCTGTCTCATTTGTCAAATGCCATGTTGAGTTTGACACACAAGATATCGTAACAATTTTCTTTCCCACGTTGAAAACACGAGCATCGACCATACACAACACAGCTGAGTTTTGTAATTTTGCATCTTGACGGTTGTCACAAATGTCCATCTCCAAATTAATACGAAGGCGAAAATGGCAGTGGCACACATTGCGGAAGGATGTTGGGGCGACCGGCAGCGCAGTGTGTTAAGGTATCAGTCTCATGTTTGACTACCGGCATTTCGGGTTCGAATCCCGTCCACGACGACGTTCGTGGCCATGGATGTGCAGGAGGTGCATGCTGGCAACTGCATTCTCCGAAACCAATTTATGCCGTCGAAACGTCAACTGGGCCACATGGAACAGTTGACGCGCCATGCCCCACAAGGGGTTAGGAGAGAGAGAGATTGCTTTACATGCCATGAAATGGAACCCAAATTCCAACCAAGGTCGACCAAGAGGGGGTCCTAAAATTACATGGCATCGATCTGTGGCAAAAGAGTATAAGGCGCTGGGTAAGTCGTTTGGGGAGTTGCGCTCCATTGCCCAGAACAGAAAGTAGTATATTATTAGAGAAACAGGCTGATATGGTTGTTGTGTAAAAAGCTGACAAAAATATACACCCGCGTTATGGATTTGGCATAGATCCTTGTTCTTGAAACTCTACACCCAACCCAAGGGGTCCCATGATCGGCAAACAACTTGGTAAAAAAAACGATAGTCCTTTACATTTTTTTTTACTTCCATAGTTCCTAGACAAGATAAAAAATCTCTTGCCCGAGCACTACGGTGTTGTATGTCGCTCATAGCCGTGTAACCGTGCCGAATACCACTGTTGACGATGACAACGTTACCCCCCCGTACCTCTAGCAGGGTACCGCCGGCATCATCAACTGCGAAAACCTGAAGTTTTCTTCTTGCTGTTGCCCCACGGAACAACTGTTAAGTTTTACTTTGCGGGGTGGGGTTAGCTAGATATTCGCTAACTTGACGCGCCGATCAGTGCTTCTTGTCCTCCTCTCCCCTCGGATGGTTAGAAACGTCGGCCTTCGTAAAGTCGCTTTGTTTTGCCCACTGGAATGTATATTGGGTTCATTCCGACGACGATGTAGGCCGCTTCATCAGATATTGTTCGGTACGCACAGCACACTCGTAACGCAATTCTGCGATATATCGAGCTGAGCCATTTGGTGCTGCATGCGCAATGAAGGCCCTCACTCCACACCGGTGATGGTTACAGCAGGGTTGAGGTAATGACTCTAGACAGTAATAACCTCCTGGTCGGTCAAGGGCCCCTTATGTTTGGTATTACTACTGTCAGCACTACGGTGGCACTCACCACTTTTTCACATACGTACTTGAGGTGCTCTCCAAAGGTAAGCTTCGCATCAATCGTCACCCCCAAGTACTTGATGGCTAGCTTGGAAATAATGACATTGTTTTTGGCTGCTGATTTCTGCTCCGCTAACTCTGGACCTACCTTTTCCAACCACAACTGGTTGTAATTACCATTTCAGCGTATTCTGGTAGCAACCACCGTCACTGCAATATCGTCTGCGAAGCCGATGATCGCCACGTCCTCAGACATTGGAAGGTCTGAAGTGTCGTTATAGGTGAATAGAGGACCGAGTACAGATCCCTGTTGTACTTCTGATAGTTCATTACGTTGCATCAGGACTTCGAGTAGGTATTGTCATGAGTTCGTATATATTACGATTTTGAAAAGGCTACTCGAAAATGTTACGACTTCTCCAAGGACTAAATACCCATTTTATGTAAGGCTGGAACAAGATTGAAAGCAGTAAGCAGCAGCAGCGGCAGCAACGATAACAACAGACAGATATGCTTTCGCCGCTGTCGCTGCATTCGATCTATGTCACTTAAGGGAAATACATGTTTTCTAACCTTACATTTCGCTGGCGCTGCCGCTGCTGCTGCATTCTGCGTTCAATCTGGTTCGGGCAGAAGAAATAAATCTTTTGAATTTCTGAACTTCTACGAGTAAAATTTTTTTGATTATCGCATTACAAATGTCCTAAACCACACCCAATCCGCCCAGCTGTTCATCATTTTGCTTTACTTTTTATTTATTAATTTTTTTTTTGCAAAAAAAAAAAAAAAAAGTAAGGAATACAATGCAAATTCAAATTGAACTAACTGTTGAAACAATTAAAGAAAGGCACACGTTTATACACATGTAGAGGCACACACACAATATATACGTTTCGCCTCTTATCATCGCCCGAATCTTTTGGCAATAAATATTTCAGAAATAATATAACAAAATGCAGTATAAAAGAATCGAATCGATTGATAACCGCTTGAACGACATCGAATGCAATGCATATACAAGGAAAGACAAACCATCATTCCAGGTAAGAAACAATAAGACAAAATCAAATTGGATGCTTGAAGGTGCTTGCATGCAATACACTAACACAAAAAGATACAGAGAGTATAGCGGATAGTGGCGATTCCCCATAAGTATCCAAATCGATGGGATCACCGGTTGCATAGCGACTGCTCCGTTCCTCACCTTGTACACTATGCTGCAAGCTATCGCTAAAAATTTCTGAAATTCATGCATCGCACACGCTTCTTCTGCATAGTCTCGCGCGTTCGGATAAAAAATTATCCTATTGAGGTGAGTGTTGCCAGTATCTGGCAAGGGTTAAAAAAGGATTGGATTTTGAAAAATTTGTGATTGATTTAGGCACTACTCAGACTCACGCACCGGAATAGGCAAATCTGGGAACGAATGAAATACTCGGCGACTAAATGTTCGTCTTGCTAGACGTACGTGTACGATCGTCGCTTATATGATCACGATTAGCGATCAAACCATCAGCACGGAGTACTATGTATGTGTATTTTTTCGATCGTCGAGTGCGATTTACGCAGAGTCGTGTCTAGCAAGACGAACCTTAAGAGACGCACCATTTGTAATCAAGCGGCGGCCCTCATACGGGGGTACTCCAGTCGCGGATACTCGGCAACTGCACAACCAGAGACTAGGAAACTCGGCATGCTAGTCTCCGAGTCGCTCATTCGCTAGACATTTTGCAAAGCGCACTGAATAAACGCACATGCAGAGTCCAGAGAGAACTCAATAGGTTGATAGGAAACTCGCAACTTCAGTAGTGACCGTGTGAAAATGACGGACAACTACAGTCTCGAGTCTCCAAGTCTCCGAGTATACGAAATTTGAATATCTCCGTGTGAGGAGAGCCTTACAGACAAGTTAACATTGATCGCTTTTTTCCTCCATGCAATAAGGATGATAAATAAAAAATTACCTCGCTCTGGGTTTACGAAAAGTGGTGCTAGACTGTAGGGTAATAACTGAAATTTCTGAAATACAATGGATCTACAAAGCCAGCCGCCTCTGAAAATATAACATTGAGAAACTTCTAATACCTTTACTGTCGGTGGAATACCAATCGACGTCCGAAAGTGAATTAAATGCAATCCTGCAAAGCAGCACAGGAATATGAGAATGACGTTCACTGCAGAAATCGGGTTTGATTTGAAAATGAGGTGGTGAGAAGAACCAGACTAGCGAACAAAACTAGACAGGCCTATAAAGTAGTGAAATCGATAAAAAGTCAGTTTTTTCCTTTAATGCGTATTATTTGAAAATTTTCAAATCCAAACGTTCTAAAGAAATATACCGTTGGAAAGCCAACACATTGGGGCAACTATTATCAAATTTGCAAATTTGTCAGTTCAAAGTACCGTTGTAAAATAATCAATAGAATTTTCGATGAAAAATCGATTTTGGTAGTTTGAACAGTTTATAACAGTGAATTTCGAAACCAGGAAATTTTATATGTTTTATCTGAAATTTTATGTAGTTTCAGAAATTGAGATCAAATCTCGGATTAAATGATTGGGAGAGTGGCAAATTTTGATTTTGTTCGGAAAGTCAAGGTTTTCGACACAATTTACAAAAATGCTCTTACTCTGTAACGGTTAAAAACAGAGCCTCCACTTTGGTGTCAATTTTCCACAAATGAACGGTACTATCTACCTTTAAAGTATTTACCATCCGAAACGGAGCACCCTGTACATGCTTTTTACTTTTATTTAAGTTGTTCATTTTGACTGTGAGGTGTATTTTTGAACTATTGGAATTAATATCATTTTTTATGTACTAAGAAGAAAATATAATTATAAAACTATAGTACAGTGGGCCCCGTTTATTGTGATCGCGGTTGGACTAAGCAGAAGTGATAACAATAAACAGACGATAACATTAAGCGAAAACGATCAAAAATCATTAAATTCCTCCCAAATTAGATAAAATTTCAAAAAAATAGTCGTTACCTGCGGTGTAATTAATTAGATAGAAGTACACAACTCATTTATTTACTGTTATTTGTTATTATTACATTAAGTTAGTATGTATAATACGCAAATAGGAAAGTTATTGCATAATGCAGAAATTATGTGAAGCTTTCTTTGGGAAACTCATTCAACTTGGATTGCTTTTCACCGCTTACACATACTATAGCTTCTCTATAAATTTTTCATATTTATAATCTAAACTGGAGTCGTTAAATCTAAACTGAACTCGTTTTCCTAAACTTCCTAAGGCGCCAAATAGACGGTGTCGGTTGCCGCGCTCGGTGGCCGTGGTCGTTTGGTCACCGCTCTACGATACTACATCTAGAGCTCGAAGGTTCAAATCTTGGCGCGAACAAAAAACTGCCTGTGGGTACTTATAGAACTCTCACAGTGCTCCGAGCCTGTCAGTATAAAGACGGCACGGATAGGAGATGCATGCTAGCAACTGCACTTCCGAAAAGTAGATATGCTACCGAAACGTTAACAAGGCATAGAAATGCGCCCATGCCCCTGGAGGCGTCATGGCGATTAACACAAATAAACGGTGTAGTAGAAATGATGTGAAGTTACATATTGCTCTTCGAATTTAAATTTGAGTGTAATATTCTCTTCAATAAAAATTGTTGGTGCCGTTCTAACAAAACGGAGCAGAATGCAGCAGGGTGCAGCAGATTTACTACACATATTGACTGCGAAATTAAAAGAACAATGGGCGCCAAATTACCTAAGAGAAGAACTCAAAATATAGGTCTAATATTAACACAATTGTTTGTTCGAATTTTGTTTTGTTGTTCAGTTTCAGTTCAATTTTGTCAGCTCTACCCTGGGCGAGTTGATAACATTAACCGGAATATCGATTACAACAATAAGTGATGCATTTAACATAGTATGCATTGTCATAAGACTGGTTTGGTTTTCAAATTTTGATAACAATAAACGGTTGATCACATTAACCGCGATCACAATAAGCAGGGTCCACTGTAACGACAGGGACATTTCATTATTTTGCACAAGCTACACAATCCTCCTCCTCCTCACTCTTAAGACCAAACGTAAATTAGTTCGCACTATGGGCACGCACCGCACGGCACGTTTCTGTCAAACGAGTAGAAATCTTGCACGCTAGAAAGTACGCCGAAGTTCAGAGCGCTCCAACTTAACGCACTGTAGTTTCGGCCTTGCGATGCGCTGCGAAGATTTCTGCTCATTTGACAGAAACGTGCGGTGCGTGCCAAACGTGCGAGCCAATTTACTCCTGGCCTAAGAGGCAACAATTAGGCCATATGCGCGGCGGGATGATCCGCAACCGAACAGCTATTCACGGTAAAGTGAGTGTTTGAAAAGTATCTGGGATTAAAAAAAAAGTAGACAGACAGGTTTCAGGTCATTGTTGTAAAGTATATCGAAAGTCACCGTCTGACCAGTATGACAGTGCCAGATTCTACATCGTAGCTCAGAATTAACAATAGCTTGACCGCAGCATTTGAGACGCGAGTTTGGCTAAAGCTGGGCTGATTCATGCTGTTCAACCGAGGACGTCATAAGAAAGCTACCAGTGGACACAACCAAGCTGCGCCTAGTATCATCCATCCAAATAGTAGGGTACACAGACGACTTCAACATCATCATGTGGCAAAGGAAGTTAGTCGACAAATTAACACGACAAAGACGAAGGTGCTGACACAAAAACGCAGAGAAGTAGCTCCAGCTGATGGCAAGCCATCGAATGGGTAGATAATTTCATATATTGTACCTTGGTGTAAACATTTCAAAGAACCGCAACGAAACCCTCAAGATTAAGCGTCGTCGCTTAATCTTCCAGCTAGCAATCCGCAGCTTCAACGCTGTGCTCCTTTTGCTCAAGACCAGGTCCATTTACAGAAAGGTGAAGCTCCAAATTAGGCAAAAAAAATGTTAAAAACTGCATAGCGCTAATAATATCGTTAATTTAGACCCGTCCGAATTCACAAGCTCCACTTGTCGAGTTCGAGTCTGGTAAGTATTTTCACAACAAAGTGCTTGTCGAAATGCCGGTTGATGGCTGTACGTACAGCGCGTCCTGTAGTAACGCTATATCTGTTAAGTAGGATTCGAAGAGGACCTACAATACTATACTATAGCATGCTACATCTCGGGGCGACCATGGCCATGGATGTTTGTGTTGTCTTCCCCCTGTGGTTTGGGGCGTAATAATAATCCACAACATCTCTTGACTTATCGCAGGCAGGCGGCTAAATGGGAGCAGGAGGTGCATGCCGGCAACGTGCATCGTCCGAAACTGTCAACGAAACGTCAGCTAACCCACATGGAATAGTTAGGGCAAATGAGTATGCTACATCTTTAATAATAAAGATTTGATGGGAACGAACCTGTCACGCCGTAAATAAGTTCTTCACGTATAATTTCACCATAATTTGACAGTAGCCATTTGTGTCTTCCAAAGTGATATTCTTCAGTATAAGTTTCGTTAAATCGCCGGAAAGTTTGAAATTTTTGCGAAATACATACATATACCTATAGGTATATTGTGTTGTCAAACGGATCGCACTGTCTGTCTATTGTAATCAATTTAGCTTTGTTGACGATCCGTCGCACAATTATCGTTCACTTCTTGCGTGTGGGGTAAAGGAAAAGAAGGTTATGGCCGTCATCATAAAGGTTCAATCGAGGGAATAATTTTGGAGAGCTCTGGTTAAATTTCATGAATCGGACTTTTCTCGATTTCTCCTCCATACGCTTTCCACTCTGGTAGAATATGTACCGCGCGAACTGTTATTTTTCGGGTCTGAAAATGTTCCCCTTCGGATCAGAATACTTTTCAGATCCGAAGGGGAACAGTTTCAGATTTAAAAATTGACAGTTCATGGTACATATTGTATTTTACCGGAGGAGAAAGCATATGGAGGAGAAATCAAGAAAAGTCACATCCATGAAATTTAACCAGAGCTCACCAAAACGTGCCCATGACATAATGAAAAAATTGAAACATGATAAAAAAAAAAATTTGAGCCACCCATTTTGACATTCGGTGGTCTCTTCAATTCGCCTCCAAGATCATGTGATTTGGCGCCGATAGACTTTTTTCTTTCGGGTTGCGCTAACGATCTTTCTAAAGAGCATTAAAAAAACCATAAGTTATGGCCGAATTCGATCAGAATGTGTTTTATTTAACTTTAATTTCCCATCGACAGAGGAGAGATGTTCAAATCACCATAAAGATACGATTGGAAATCAAACGTGCTCATGACCACGATTTGTAAATGCAATTTTCTTGGATTAATTTGGTCGACCGAGGTTCTATTTTTGAGGATCGAATATTTTCTCGGTTCCTTGGGAGAGGGACAATTGTCAATATATCAGGAATATTTGAGATGACCTCGTTCCGTCGAATTTGCGTCAGATTCATGAATGATTCAGGGATCATGTCCAAGGGAATCTTACTATCTGATGGAGAGACTCTCCCAATTTTTTTTTATCGGTCTCTGTGCCAGTGATGCGTGTAGTGTCAACTACTTTCTCTTGGCCAATTCACTCCTACTTCTAGAGCTAGGTAAGGTACAAAACACCTAACATTTACCGCGTTAAAAATTCGGCCTGAAATTGATAAGATCTCAAACCCTGGCATTCACTTTTTTATTGTTCGTCTCTTTGCAAACAATTCTTCCAACATGTTCACACTTAATACGATACACATTTGGCAACATCAAACTTAATCGATTGCGTTCAAGGAAAAAAGAGAGATTCCGAAAAAATCGAAATGTATAACATTTGTAAATACAAAATGTTGGTTAAGTGGCCCCTGTCAATGTTTTATGTATGTAGGTACGATTTCGTGTTGTGTATACCACCAGGTTCAGATAGCCTGCTTCAGTCACACACAGCTTGGCGATCTTAAAGATTTCACCCATACGATTCGAGTAAGTTTTCTGAGCTGCAAAGAAGCAAAACAAGCAACTTTGACCATAATAAAGCGGATATATGGTAGAATTTCAAAAGAAGATACTTTTGCTTTTATGATATGGTAGGTATGATGATGATCATGATCACACAATGTACTACTACTATACTCACTGACTACTATTCATTCGTTGGTCGATCAACTGAGGCAAACGGCAAACGGTGACCTGCCTGCCTTGCTTGCCTGTTAGCCTGTCTTGTCTGTTTACCGGCAAACTGTTGAAGTTCTCAAGGCAACAGAACAGGCAACAAGACACACTTCTGCAACAACCAAATTGTGTTCACTTTGTTTTAGAACGTACATAAATATTTTTATGTGTTCCTGTGCGCTGGGGTCTTATCTTTATCATCATGAAAAGTGCGTTTGGAAATTTTCTTTAATAATATGTTCTATGTGAATAAAAATATATAAATTTCATATGCACACAGGAAAAAGATTTATTTGATTACGTTTCAAGGTATTGCTTTTTCGAACAGATAAATTTCCTTTTTTAGCGCAGTTTCATGCGGTTGGTGATGGTAAGTTTCCCTGAATTGTCTACGGATAAGATTTTAGATTGCCCAAGAGGATTAGGCTAAGCGTACCCTAGCGAACAATTACGGAAAAATGAAGAGAAAAAAGTTTTTTTTTTGTTTAATATTAAAATACTTCTGCTAGGTCTGTTAAAATATGATTAATTTAAATTTAGAAAGATCCTGGCAAATTAAATCTTTCCGTTTGCGTATACTGTACTATATTATTTGCTCTAACCCATGGCCCATGAGGCATAGCGCGTTGACCATTCCTAGAAGCTTAGTTGACGTCTCCTTAGCAAATAACTGGTTACGGACGATGCAAGTTGCTAGTATGCACCTCTTACCCTTTTAGCCGCATTCTGCGATAAGTCGAGAGTGGGTACTCGAAATTTAGACGGCATTTTTCAAAAGATTTTATCTCATAATATGTACCTTCAGTTTATTTGTAGGCCAGTACTTTTAGGATTTTTGTTGGAAATAATTCGGAAAAATCGGGAAATCCTTTTTTTTCTATAGGTCCTGGCGAAAATTCGAGCACTTTTTTAATATTCTCCTTATAACTTCCAAGCGGTGCCTCAGATCGAAAGATTTTATGGGATATAAATTAAAGAACGTTAAATACTACAGAATAAAAGTGAAGTACAGTCGAACCTCGATATAAGTGTCAAGGGACCAAGAAACTAATTCGAGTTATCGAAAATTCGACTTATCAAAAAATTAACAAAAAAAAAAAAAAAATGCCCGCCATGAGTTTAATATATGTGTACTATGATCTTTTCAACAATTCCATTTTGTGTTTTAAAGTTCTCAAGCCAACCATTGGTTGCTTGGAAATTGATACCTAATTCTTCGGAGAACTGTAATACCTTATCCAATATTAAAGGACCTGATACTGATAAACGACGGTCTCTTACACGAAGCAACCAATCCATCATTGCTTTTTCCAATTCTGGGAAAGTAGATCTCTTAAGCCTCTTCGGACTTAAACTTAAACTTGACCCCTCAGCAGATTTTAAAATTTTTTCCTGGTCCTTCAAAAGTGTCGATAATGTTGATGATGGTATTCCAAGATCTTAGGCAATTTCTTTCTTTGGCTTGACACACTTTTTTCAATTCGAGTAAGCACGAAAATTGTATGAAAAATTCTCGGGACCGAAAGAATGTTTCGTGATATCGAAAATTCGAGGTTCGAGATATCGAGATTTGACTGTATATCATTGCTAACTAGTCAAGAAGACTAGGTTAGCAGTGTTACCTCCCCGATAGACTAAAAGTGACTCGTGATGAGTATAGTCTATCGGGTGACGAAAACAGCTTCTTCTTTCTCCTATGATCCTCATGTCACCGCTCTATTACGGAAGCCCACAGATGGGGCTCCTATCATGGACCGATGGCTAATCCCTATGGATTGTATTGTATTGTATGTAAGTGGCTTCAGGCTAAACATTTTTGGTGGGGATCATTTCTAACCTAGTCTTGTTGACTGACCAGCAATGATATACTCCACTTTTACTCTGAAAAAATAAAAACATGCGCTTTTGCGTGACTACAATCTCTCTCAATTGCCCTAACCCCTTGTGGGGCATAGCGCGACAACTGTTCCATGTGGCCCAGTTGACGTTTCGACGGCATAAATTGGTTTCGGAGAATGCAGTTGCCAGCATGCACCTCCTACACATCCATGGCCACAAACGTCGTCGTGAACGGGTTTCGAACCCGAACGCCGGTAGTCAAACATGAGACTGATGCCTAAACACACTGCGCTACCGGTCGCACCTGGTGTAGGAAACAAGGAAACCGCAGGGTGCCGGCCGAAAATATTGGATACAAATAGGAAACGGGTGAAAGGCGTTTATTCTGGATGCGCTCCGGGAATTAATCGTAGCTCAACAACCGCTAGTGGTAAAAAGCTCTATTTGGTCTCATTTTCTTCAGTTTTATATTCTCCTCATTCTCGGGATCAGTGGGAGGAGTATGAGTTGTCGCTTTCTGGCTCTATTGACTTCTGTACACACGGATCCAAGACAGACGGAGGGGTTGGAGCGGGTGTTTATTGCGACAGTTACCCTTAAAGTTGCTTAGCCTAGTGTTTTGCAGGCGGAGGTCGCGGCGATTTGGGAAGCTTTATTTTGGTGGGACGGTTTGCCATAACTGCTAGAGACATTATTATCTACACTGACAACCAAGTTGCAAACTGATCGCTGAAATCCGTATTGATAACATCTAAGGATATGGCAAATTCTCGATCATTCCTCTCCGAAATGGGGAGCTATTTTAACATTGTCCTGTGCCGGGCTCCTAACCACAGTGGCTTGGAACGTAACTGTCAGGCTGATGAGCTTGCCAGACTGGGTTCTTCGAACGTGGAGCTACAGCAGTATGGTAATATATATTTCCCCATTGCTTCATGTAAATTGTTTGTCAAATCTGAGGCCATTAACAGAGTCAATGCTAGATTGATTGATGACAGTACCTGCCAAACAACTAGGCCGTTGTGGCCTGACTTCATCCGATCCGCTTATCTACCGTCGCTTAATAAAAAGCATAATGGCTCGGTAGTGGGTGTTATCACTGTCTCATTGGAGAGCATGCCAAGAAACTTCGCCTTCCCTACAATGACTTTTGTAAGAGCTGGAAAAACGTGAACAAGGATGAGAGTAATTTCCAACTTTTTTGCTCCTGTCCAGCTTTCCCAGGTAGGAGGAGATCGATACTTAGACCCTATTTCTTCACTGACAATGACAGGCTGGAAAGCGCGGTTATTAAAAAACCCCGACGTTTTATTGGTAGCTCAGGATGGCTTTAACCGTTAGTAAGGGTAAGAGAAGATGTATCCTTGTGGTACCACAACGGACCTATTGAGATTAATGTGTGCTGTCGTTGTCATGGTAGTTAAACCTAACATATATAATGTTACCTAGGCATTAAACATATTTGCGAAAAAGTGATGGTTCCCCGTCGTCTACAAAGATTGATAACTGAACATTTTGAGACCAAGTAGAGCCTTCTTCGATTAACGCTTGTAGAGTTACGACTGATTACCGACTTATTTTAATTTTTTAAACTTAAACAACGGATACTAGTTCTTTTTATATTATATAATCGGAAAATATCCTATCATTGCGTTGATTTTTATTTAGCCCATACCCTTAAGATCTATCATTTCACATAACTTGTGTGTTATTGTCCACACATGTGGTTCGCACCGTACGTATAAGTTACGTGAAATACAATGCTACATTATATCCCCATAGACCTTACAAATTGCCTCAAAGGCGTTGTGTCAAAGTATAAGAACGACCGTAAACAGAAATTTTTTTAATAGGCTGTCAAAAGGGTGCCATTGAAATGTCACACGTTCACTCGATTTTGCAGTATATAAGATAGAAATATCTGTTATCGGTCCTTTTGTAAATACACGCCAAATTTGGGATGAAAATAAATATGTATTTACTCCCCGTTGATGCTTATAGGCTAACGTTGATGCGATATAAATGACGGTATGAGAAAAATGCTTCTTCTTCTTCATTTCACGTATGTATTTCTGATTGTATAGATTATCTATCAAAATTCTAGGATCAAAATAAAATACGAGAAGGGTAGAAGGGTCAAATGCTGCTACCAACGAAAGTCCTGACAATATTAGATAAAATAAGGGTCACAATGATATACCATAAACCAGATATCATTCAGTGATTGGAATAGTAATTTACACCTTCATATCTTATCGACGTCACTCCACACTAGCCGCGGATGGGAAAAGTTATTTTCTACATTCCTGTCGTGTCAACGTTAGGAAATTTCAATACCCCTGCTGTCCATTACAGGATACCACCCTGAAACCGATGAAAGCCATTGCAATCGGGGTTCATGTAAAGCAGTAGTAACATCGACAAAGAGTTTTCTCTTCTGTCCTGCAAGACGCAACATATCATGCGAGCGTAACATGTATTAAACTGTTATGACATCCTATTTATAATCGAGTTACTTCTTAAGGACATATAAATTTTTATTTTGAGATTTTCTCAAACCAAGTCACCAGCGCGCGTCCCCGGTCTCTTCAAGATCTATTGGAACTTGTGGCTTGGCCTTCTTCTCGTCTTATCTTCTTCGACCAGACGCTTTTATATAAAAGACCATATCTAAATTTCACTTGTCGTCTCGGCTGTCATCTTAGGGGAGACGACACTTGTGGTACCAAGCCAAATGTATATATGAAAAACCTCCTCCTCGAATGAATATCTGTATGTATAATGGGGAGAAATTGTTGGGTGCCACATACACACCGAAGGGGGATGAGTGAGATGGCCAAGACGGGCCAGCTTCTTGTGTGTCAAGTCAAGCTGGGAGAGTGCGGAAAGAAAAGCAAAAACACCAGAGCTATTCTATCGTAATCAAACGATTACGGAACGGAGTATATGGTACGTAGAGAATGCTGGAATGAGTCCTAAATCGTAGTCATAGACATGTATGCGATGGGAATTGATACGGCGATAGAGTGTGCTGCATTCTTTGCGATAAAGGAAACAGGTAGTATTAAGAGTCAGAGATAAACTCCAAGATGCGGATGGAGGATTTAATAATTTGATGTATATTTGAGAGTTTCCTCAGGTCTTTTAAATCCTATCTTATCGATTTTGGAATGAAAGTGTAAATTGTAAGATAGGTTTGTTGCGACTAGTTGTAAGACAATACATTCTTATTTTAAGCGGATCAAATATACTGCTGATCTGGTTCCACCAGCACTTTTGTGTTAAGTTATCAGATTACTTACACGCGAGAGCCGTGTGTGTAAGGTGAATCACACCCAACAATTTCCAAACTGTGTGCTAGAAAACTACAGGCTATAAAAATAGAGCTAAATGAAATTCTGGACAAGATCAAGTTTATTTTGACACCCTCTGGAATTATGCTATAGTTTGTCGCAATATAAGAAAAAGAAAATAAACAGTTTAGCCACTCGGATGAACATGGGTGTTTTTTGGGGAATTTATCGAGTGTAGGGTAAAATAACACACGCGTTACACCAACAACATTAACCTGCATAGCTTATTAGGGTGGCTACCCTACACTTGATAACCCCTCAATAACTTCCACATGCATGACACATACATAGATGGCCTTAGTGTCGTGTGGAATCTAATATGCTGATTTTGACACGCTTGTGTGTGCCAATCAGCCAAGTTCATTGGTAAACTAATATTACGTGTTGCTCTGATAGGCCCATACTACTTTGCCTTAACCCCTAGCGGGGTATAGCGCGTCAACTACTCCTGCGCGCCATCGTACTCTGTTCTGGGCAATGGGGCGCAACTCCCCAAAAGACTTACCCAGTACCTGACATTCCTTTGCCACAGATCGACGCCATGTGATTCAAGGACCCCCTCTTGGTCGGCCTTGGTTGGAAATGGGGTTCCATTTCATGGCATGCAAAGCAATGCAGTTATCACTCTTCCGCAATGTGTGACCTGTGATCGTCGATTGGCATCTGACCCGTACGCCGATTTAGCTCTTCATTTGATATTGTTTCGGGCCAGAAAATTCTTAAAATTCGACGAAGACATGAGTTGACGAAAACTTGCAGCTTTCTGGTAACTCCTACGGAAACTTTCCATGTACTGCTCCCATACAAAAGCACTGATAGTACCAGGGAGCGAAACAGGCCCATGCAACACGTCGCCGATCACTATCAGGAATAGGATCGGTGAGAGGATGCACCCCTGCCGAACTCCACTGCGAATCTCAAAGTCCCCCGATACCTTACCTTTATGCAAAACGCGACATTTCGCGCCGTTATAGGTTGCCTTAATAATAGCCACAAGCTTCTCAGGGATGCCTCTCCTGCGCAAGGCCGCCCATATAGAATCCCGGTTCACACTATCGAAAGCCTTTTCGAAATCGATGAAGAGCAAGTGAAGCGGAGAGTCGTATTCAGCGCATTGCTCGATGATGATTCAAAAGGTGTTAATGTGATCGACATAGGAGAATCCGGATCGAAAACCAGCCTGCTCATCATCAATTGTGCTTTCTAAGTGGGCCTTTCGTCTTTCCAGGACGATTTTAGCTATTATCTTGGCAACGGCAGGAAGCACACAAATGCCTCTCCAATTATTACAGTCTGTGAGGCTACCCTTCTTTGGAAGTTTGATGATCAAACCTTCCTTCCACTCAGTGGGAAAGGTCTCTGTATTCCACGCTTTATCAACAAGTGGGTGCAGCAAATCGGCAGTTACGCTTGGCGCTGCTTGATAAAGTTCGGCAGGGATACCGTCAAGTCCGGCGGCCTTTCCTCGTTTTAGTGCAATAATTGCAGTGACTATTTCCTCTTTAGTCGGGGCAGTGGACCGTATACGCACATTTTGATGGTTAGCTAAACTATCTATATGAGGGGAAACTTCACCAGAGGTTACACAGTTCAAGATCGCGGCGAAGTGTTCTTTCCACCGCCTCATTTGATCTTCTTCCAAGATAAGTAGCTTTCCATCACTATCTTTCACCGGATGTTGGCAGGAGTTACGACCACCTATAAACTTCTTGATGACACCGTATACGGCGTTTAAGTTGTTACTTCTAGCGGCTTCTTCTGCTGACGCTAAAAGAGAATTGGCATAAACTCTTTTATCGCGTCGCACACTACGCTGAACTTCTTGAGCTTTCTGACGGTAAAGGAGTTCGATGCTGCTTCGATTGTCGTCTGATGCTGCAGCCAAACGAACCTTCAGCTCCTTTCTTTCAACAATCCGCTGCCATGAAGCGTCGGACATCCAGGGCTTATTCCGGCAATCCGGGTTTGGGCCAAGGATGGTATTTGCGCTATCAATCTACGCATTTTTTATGGCATCCCAGTTTTCGTTTATGTCACTATCTGGGTGACTAGTTATCTCAGCCGCTTTTTGCGCAAGATGGTCATTATATTGTTGTAAGACAGCTGGATTTTTTAGTCGAGCGGTGTTGAATTTGCGGGGCCTGGATCTTTCGTCGCTGGGGCGGCGCACGGCTGCAATACGCAATCGAACATTAGCGATCATAAGATAATGGTCTCTTCCCATCCCAATATCGGCACCCTTCTTGTTTCGCACGTCCAGGAGGCAACTCTTGAATGTTTTACTAATAGCAAAATGGTCGATCTGATTTTGTGTTCTGCGCCGATCAACAGAGGACCAACTGATTTTGTGGTGGTCCTTATGTTCAAACATAGTAACACCGATGAAGAGACTGTGAAAGTTGCAGAACTCTACAAATCTTTCACCGTTGTCATTACGATCACCAAGACCATGTCTCCCCATCACATGTCTGAGCCCATAGTTATCAGCGCCAACTTTCGCATTCAAATTACCCATAACCATTATAATGTCACCTTTAGGTGTTCTGCTCTGAACGGCGTTTAGTTCTTCGTAGAAGGAGTCTTTTGCCAAGACATTGTCGGGTTCAGTAGGGGCATAACATTGTATTATTGAGATGTTCCTCATTTTGGTCCGGAACCTGGCGGTCAAGACCCTGTCAGAGACCGGTTCCCAGGATAAGAGACAGTTTCGCGCGGCTCTGGTTAAAAGGAGCCCCACACCTGACTCACGGCGACTACCGGTAGCTTTACCGGAGTACAACATTACAGTGCTGCCCGTTGGAGAGATGAATCTCCGCTGTTCCACCATCTTATCTCACTAACTCCTAAGATATTTAATTTGTACCTCAGAAATTCACTCTCTAATTGAAGAAATCGTACGTTCTGGGGACCTTCTGATCCATTGTCCAGGAGAGTACGCACATTCTAGAATCCAATCTTTGTCATTGTACGATAGCTAAAAGTCGTAACCGTTGAGTCAGTCCTTATCCGAGGCATAGTTGACGTTTCGTTAGCATATAAAGATTTCGGATAGTGCAAGTTGCTGGCATACACATCCTTATGCCTATTATTAAATAAAAAAATTTCAATAGGATTACTAAAGATATCAATAGAAAAAAAGAAAAAGAAAAAAAAAGATAAGAATTTGCTGGGGATCGAACCCGCAACCCATTTGGATAGAGCTACACTTGTAGCTGTCACTGATAAATAACTCGTTTGAATAATGTTTGTTAAGTTAGAGCGATACGCCGAAATTATAAAAGTACGCCGTCGCAATAAATAAACGATCCGATAATCGAACTGATATTTCATCCGAATTTATAATTTATTTTCACCACATATGAGGCACACCACTTGACATCTGACCTGGTCGCTCCACAACCGATCAGCTCTTCTCAGTCAAACTGATACTCCAGAGGTGCTGGGAATACAACGTAAACGTATACCAAATCTTTGTCGACTTCAAGCAGGCATACGACAGTATCGATCGTGGAGTACTGTACAACATCATGCTGCAATTTGGTATACCAGCAAAATTAGTGCGACTGACAAAGATGACGATGACCAACTCCGTCTCACAAGTCAGGATCCAGAATAGACTTACTGATCTATTTGAAACACGCACTGGTTTGAAACAGGGCGATGGACTGGCTCCGTCGCTCTTCAACCTAGCACTGGAATACGTTATTCGGGCCATGAATTTGGACAACAGCAAGACGCTACTCATCAAGTCGACACAATTAGAAGCGTACGCCGACGACATCAACATCATGTCCCGAAGATTGGCTGACGCAGAAGACCTTCTGCATACGCTTGATACCGCTGCAAAGGAAGTTGAATTACGTATTAACGAGGGTAAAACTAAAATAATGATGCAATCGGTGACAAGGACACCTGCACAACCAAGCATCAATGTGGGGGACCTCAACATCGAGTTCGTGAACAACTTCATTTACCTGGGTTGCAACCTGTCAAGGGACGCCAACGAAACTGACGAAATCAAGCGACGGATACAGTTAGCTAATAAGACTTTTTTCTCGGTTCTCCCCATAATGAAATCGAAACATGTGCACAGAAACACGAAGCTCCGCGTGTACAAAACCATTATACGACCAGTGCTATGCTATGGCTGCGAAGCATGGACCCTAGCTCAAGCCTCCGAAAACATGCTAGACACTTTCGAACGTAAGGTTCTACGGCAAATTTTCGGGGCTGTTTGCGATCGAGATGGATGGCGCATCCGGTACAACCATGAGTTGTATGAAATGTACGATGAGCTGCAAGTCTCGAAAATCGTCAAACTACAACGACTTCAATGGGCAGGGCATGTACAAAGAATGGACGATGATCGCATGCCTAAGAGAGTAATGAATGCAGAACGAGTCGACGGAGCGAGACTGCGAGGACGACCGAGATCTCGTTGGGAGAGCTCAGTAAGTGTGGACGCCGCGCAGCTGCTGGGCTCCCAAAATTGGAGGACGCGGTCACGTGACCGAGATAATTGGAGGACAATGATCCAGGCGGCCAAGGCCCGACGTCGGGCTGTCGCGCCACGATGATGATGATGACTTGACATCTGGGTAGACAATTTGACGATTTGGAATGTAACCTGGATGCTACACAAGAGATTTTTTTGCGTAACCAAGACAGGGACTCTACACGGTTACGCAAAAAACGCACCTATTGCGACCTTTCAAATTAACCCTGGAAAGATAAATTGCGTTGGTGAAAACCATACGTCCCTGAAGGTGCCCCCTTTTGAATGACGATTTTTTTTACTGATTTTAATAACTTTTTCAACTTTTTTTAACGTTTAGTTGTATTATTATAAATAGAAAATAATTACTTATTGGCTGTCTTAATTTTAAGAATTTAAAACAACATTATGGATTTACTATTTTTAGAAGAATTGTCTCTATTCGATTAGAGAGAATTTTCACAAAACTCAAGAAGTTTCCGCTTTAGGATCTACAAATCCAACCAAATACTTGTACCTGTTTTTGTTAAGAATTTGTTTTTCATATTTTATTTTTTATTGCATAATTAAAAATAATATCCCTTTGCTTAAATAATCATAATGTCAGCTTTTCAAAAAGGAGCACTTGATGCAGATTTTCATCCCTTTAAACAGTCCCTTCTGCTGAATTGTTTGGGGCTTACTTCTATTCATTTTACCTCTCAAATAAACCTAAACAAATAAGTCAGTTTCCATAAAATCATTAAATAATTTGCCTACAAAAATAATTTCCTCCGCACTTGATTCGTGCAGTAGTTTCATATTTTTGAACCACATCTGGTCTACCACGGGAATGTTTATTGTATGTCTGCTTTGACAGGCCTCTATTGTTTAGTTCACTGATTGAGTAAAGGTGGTTGTATTCTGTGTTCATAATCATCGCTAATCAGTCAACAACTTTTTTCAAGGAGGAATAGCTGGCGAAGCACAATTATGCGAAGGTAATTACTTACTCAATTGCCCTAACCCCTTGTGGGGGCATAGCGCGTCAACTGTTCCATGTGGCCCAGTTGACGTTTCGTTGACATAAACTGGTTTCGGAGAATGCAGTTGCCAGCATGCACCTCCTGCACATCCATGGCCACGAACGTCGTCGTGGACAGGATTCGAACCCGAAACGCCGGTAGTCAAACATAAGACTGATGCCTTAACACACTGCGCTACCGGTCGCCCCCACTTGCCACTTCTTTCGATTATGTACTTATGTCGAATTATTCACCCTCGATAAAAAGATATACACGACCACTCACGACGTGCTGCAAGAGCATCATTGACGAATTTATCAGGCCGTAGCTGATGAAATATTTAATGAAAGTAATTAATAAACCCATCAGGACGTCATTAGCTAAATAGCTAAAGACATTTTTACATTTTTCACCAAAGTACTTAACGAGGGCTTTGATATTTATCAATTATTTCTGAAGAAACAGCTGTGGAAGCTCTATTAGTAGAGACATGATCTTATATCCCGGCGGTGGCGAGTTCAAGTTTGGCCACGAGCAAAATATTTTTTATCTGCCGTTTTCTCAATGTCTGGTTAAAGTTTATCCGACGCCATCCATTCTTCAGTTAAAATTTATCGGACGATAATTCCAAACAGATTTTGACAGCTAGAACGGTTTATGTTTGCACATTCAATTGATACAATTAAACTGATCATAAAGAATGGAGTTCTGGAAATTTCTTCGATGGAAGATGATTTGAAACCAACTCAGCCGCAAATGAATGCTGAAAAATGGTACAGACGTAGAATAGAATAGAACAGGCGGCAGATTTCCACTAAAAAAATCAGCTGATTTTCCTACTGCATTATGTTTTCAGCGTTGCATACGCTTAGGTTTAGAATAGTGTCCCAGATAGCTAACTATCAGTTCAACTAGACATTGAGAAAACGGCCTATAGGGTGAGCAATTTGCCTCTCCAGCCAACGCCGCACCAAGGCCTGGCCCACACATCTGCGCCACCCCAGATCAGTGGTGTTACTATGTCTGTAATTAGACCGAGCCCGGCCCGACTAGCGACTTACCCTACACTTGGACAAATGGAAAATTGAAAACAGAAAGTAGAAAATGGAAAATTGTTGAATAAAAACAGTAGTATCGAAATTTTCATGCTCAATGTTACGTGCCTCTCTCGGTTTTTGTATATGTTCACAATATTATTCTTCTTCCATTCTTGAGAAACGCTTGATTCGTATCTTATTTTTTTAAACAAAACTGATAAAATTTTCGAGCCTCTTTAAAATCACGGGCCCGGCGTGTTTCGCCCCTTCCACGCCTCTTCTCGACGGTCCTGCGAAAGGGTTTATCAACGACTGAGTTGGTTGAAATATTTGTTCTCGTCGCGTCGGAAGTAAAGATACGATATATTATTTTTTTGCGGGCGCCTCAGCAACGTAGATTATCTAACTAGGGTTGAGGATTCAGCTTTTTAAGAAGTACGTACTTGTATGCGGATAATGCAAAGTAATTAAGAGTCATTAATACCCAATAATTCAAAGAAAGCAGTACATTTGAAATTATTTTGTAAAGTTAAATATATTCGATAAAATAGTAATCAATTTATGTGTAATGTAAGGCAGATAAGCTTGCATTACGCACGTTCGTTAACACATAATTCGTAAGACGCCAGCATTGCAGCTCACTAGAAATGTGCGTTCGTATGGAGAGGCACTTCTTAGTCCAAAGCGTATATTCCCTAGACGTGTACAGACGTAGTGGTGATACTAAAAGTACCAATTGGCAACAACCATGTTATGCATTAAAATGGAGTTTCCTACCTATATATGGTCAGTTTAAACTGTGTGTCTGGATCCAATGAGATGTTGAATCGTTCATTGAATTAAACCATTTATAGGTTGGCGATCATTCAGTAGGGGGACAAAAGACCTTTTCCATAGTCCTCCACGTGGGCGCCTCCTGGTAACGGCAGTGTTTCAAGCCGCTGACGGCCAAGTCTTAGCGATAAGAGAGTTTGGAAAAGGCGGATAGCTGTAGCCTGAATGGCTAACCAACACCTAAGCGTCTCAGGTTTAGTAGGATGGAATGACTTGCGTAGTTGGACCTACAACATAGTTGTGTGAACTCCAGCACGTTTATTAAACCATCTGAAGCAGCTATCTTCCGAGGCCATCCCATGAATGGGGTTAAGCGACAACTCGTCCTTGTAAAAACCACTCCACGTCAAGAAACCTGGAACAAAAGACTCGGATTGGACGGATCAACAACGACGACCACGCAAACGACTAAAGGATTATTCTTTCGGATCCTGGAATGTACGCTCCCTGAACAAACCGGGGGCCGAGAAGGCCCTCTTTCAACAGGTCGAAAAGTATAAACTGAGCATTATTGCAGTCCAGGAAACAAATTGGCTTGGAAGCGAGATCAATGACAAGAAATCGCACACAATTTTTACAAGTGGCAAACCATCGGGCCGCAAGGAGTTTGGAGTACCATTTATAGTAAACAATCACCTCAGTCCGGATGGCGCAACGGTTAGCACGTTCGCCTTCAACGCACTGGGCCCCGGTTCGATTCCGGGGATTTACGTGTCGGACTATGAGCCCACTCAGCTGTTAAATGAGTACCCATTATGGGGTAAATAACTCGGTTGAGCGTGTTGCTGATCACATACCTCTGCACAAAAATCGTCACGATCCAGAAAATGAGCTGATGCTAACTCATCTCGAGGCCGTGGTTCAAATTGGACTGTTGCGCCAGTTATTTATTTATTTAATCACCTCAAGCCGCACACTACTGACTTCAAACCCATAAATGAACGGCTATGTGCGATTCGCATTAAGACTCGATTCTTCAATCTCTATGGCTCATCAATGTGCATGCCTCCACTGAAGTTAAAGAAGACACAGTAAAAGCCGAGTTCTACGCCCGCCTTGAGACTCTACTTGACTCACCTCCAACAAATGACGTCAAATTGCAGCTGGGAGACTTTAACGCCAAAGTTGGAAATAAAAGTTGGCACCGGGGGACCACTGGAGGCCACAGTCTCCATGAAAAATGTAACGACAACGGCCAGCGACTTATCCCCTTCGCCTGCAGCAGGAATCTAATCGTAAGCTCTATGTACGTGTTTCCCGCATCGGCGCATTCACAAGCAGACTTGGAAATATTCAGACGCACATGTCGTCAACCAAGCTGATCACGTCCTCATTTGCAGGAGATGGGCGTCTAGTGTGATGGATGTCCGCTCCTATCGAGGAGCAAACTGCGACTCAGATCATCACTTAGTGAAGACGACCTACAGATGTAGAATTTCCTCAGTGCACCAATCGAGAATCAGCCCTCCCAAAATCTTTGCGGTTGATAAGTTTCTGAGCGATGCTACGGCGGTGGCGTATACTACCGCCCTTGACGAAAGACTATCGCCTATGCTACACAACATCAGCAACACAGGCATCCATGGATTCTGGCAAGAACTCAAGGGTACCATCAGGGATGTCGCAGAGAAGGTCGTGAGATATAAAGCCCGGCGAGCGCGAAATGACTGGTTCGACGAAGAATACAAAAATACGCGAAAAACGAGGCCTACAAACAATGGATTCAACGAAGAACCAGAGACAGAAGGGAAAAATAGCTACGGCGAATATCGAATAGAATAATTAGACGTAAGAAACGTAAATACTTTGCTGAATATAAACGAAAACTTAGCTAATAGGAACACCAGACAAGCGTACAAACTAGTAAATACAATTAAGAGCGGCTACCATCCTATAGGACTAGCCTCTGTAAGGACAAGGATGGAAACATTATCAGCGACACCGATGACATTAAGAAACGATGGGCCTCGTATTTTGAAGAGCTTTTGAACCTACCATCTAACATCCCTACACAAGAAGCTCTTGACGATATTGTTGATCTAGGCCCACCCATACAGTAGAGGAAGTTGATTTCGCGTTGCGGTCACTAAAACGAAATAAAGCGCCGGGCGCTGACGAGATACCCGCTGAACTGCTAAAATTCGGGTCTAGCTAATGCCATACATCAATTACTCCTGCGAGTATGGGAGGACGAGGAGATCCCCGACGATTAGCGCAGAAACATCATCTGTCCAATCCACAAAAAGGGAGATAAACTGCGGTGTGAGAACTATTTTACATATCACTAGTTTGTACGTCCTATAAAATTTTGATCAAAATTCTGGAAAATAGAATAAAACCGTACGCAGAACGAGTCATTGGCGAATATCAAAGCGGTTTCAGACCTGGTCGCTCCACAACCGATCAGCTCTTCTCAGTCAAATTGATACTCCAGAGGTGCTGGGAATACAACGTAAACGTATACCAAATCTTTGTCGACTTCAAGCAGGCATACGATAGTATCGATCGTGGAGTACTGTACAACATCATGCTGCAATTTTGTATACCGGCCAAATTAGTGCGACTGACAAAGATGACGATGACCAACTCCGTCTCACAAGTCAAGATCCATAATAGACTTACTGATCTATTTGAAACACGCACTGGTCTGAAACAGGGCAATGGACTGGCACCGACGTTCTTCAACATAGCACTGGAATACGCTATTCTGGCAATGAATATGGACAAAAGCAAGACGCTACTCATCAAGTCGACACAATTAGCAGCGTACGTCGACGACATTAACATCATGTCCCAAAGATTGGCGGACGCAAGAGAACTTCTGCATACGCTCGATAGCGCTGCAAAAGAGGTTGGACTACGTATTAACGAGGGTAAAACTACTCGTAAAATAATGATGCAGTCGACGACAAGGACACCTGCACAACCGAGCTTCAATGTGAGGGACCTCAACATCGAGTTCGTGAACGACTTCAAATACCTGGGTTGCAACTTGTCAAGGGACGCCAACGAAACTGACGAAATCAATCGACGGATACAGTTAGCTAATAACACTTTTTTCTCGGTTCTCCTTTGGCTGTGACGCATGGACCCTAACTCAAGCCTCCGGAAACATGCTAGACACATTTGAACGTAATGTTCTGCGGCGAGTTTTCGGGGCCGTTTGCAATCGAGATGGATGGCGCATCCGATACAACCATGAGTTGTATGAACTGTACGATGAGCTGGAAGTTTCGAAAATCATCAAACTACAACGACTTCAATGGGCAGGACATGTACAACGAATGGACGATGATCGCATGCCAAAGAGAGTAATGAACGCAGAACGAGTCGACGGAGTGTGACTGCCTAGACGACCGAGATTTCGTTGGAAGAGCTCAGTACTGGGCTTTGAGGATTGAAGGACGCGGTCACGTGACCGAGATAATTGGAGGACAACGATTCATGCGGCCAAGGCCCGACGTCGGGCTGTCGCGCCACGATGATGATGATGAAATACCTGTAGCAACTAAAGAGCCAAGAAAAAAATCCCATTTTTATACCCTTCACGGATGTGATAGGGTATGTTAACTTTGTCATGAAGTTTGCAACGCACAGAAGGAAGCATCTCCGACCATATAAACTATATAAGTATATATTGTTGGTCGGTATGATGAGACGAGTCGATTAAGCTTTGTCCGTCTGTCTGTCTGTCTGTTTCTATGCAAACTAGTCCCTCAGTTTTAAAGCTATCGAGCTGACATTTTGTGCGAGCCTTCTTTCTATTGCACGCAGTATATATGTCGGAACCAACGGAATCGGACCACTACGTCATATAGCTGCCATAGGAACGACCGGTCCAAGAATTCGTCTTTCTGAGAAAAACTTTTTTATTTCTAAAGATATTGTTTTCGAAACTCAAAATAATAAATAGTATCTTTAAAATAAATAGCTGGCGCAACAGTCCAATTTGAACCATGGCCTCGAGATGAGTTAGCATCATCTCATTTTCTAGATCGTGACGGTACGTCTTGTGCAGAGGTGTGTGATCAGCAACATGCTCAACCGAGTTATTTACCCCATAAATGGGTACTCATTTAATAGCTGAGTGGGCTCATAGTCCAACACGTAAATCCCTTTTTTCATCGAAAACTGCCGCATTCAGTAGGAATCGAACCGGGACCTAGTGCGTAGAAGGCGAACGTGTTAACCGTTGCGCTATCCGGACTAGTATCTTTAGTGAAATCATATTTCCGAATTTGGTTGAAATCGGACTAATCTACCACTGTCATAGGAACGACCGTCCCAAAAGCAAGTTTTTGTCAGAAAAACTGTTTTTCTTTCTGAAGATATCTTTACGAAATTGCATATTATTCAATCGTATTGACTGCTAAGCCACGTTCCTAAATTTGTTTGAAATCGGCTCACTATTTCAAATACCTCTTATAGAAACAGTGAAATCGGAACAAGTTTTACTAGTAATTTAAAAAAGGCAAATGTACCACAAAACACAACAGGGTATCATACCTTCAGAGTTGCTCAAGAAACCCAGTTGTCCGTGTCCGCCTGAACTGGACACCTATAGAGAGAACTATTAACCACAAGTTAACTTCGAATGGACAAGCATTCTACCTTGTAAGACATAATATCCGTAGTAATGCATTCAACATTTTCCTGTCTCTACCACCACGATGGTATAGTGGACTACACTAAATAGCTATTTTTACTTAAATAACTTACCCCTTTCTGTCGCTATTTCTTCTACCGAATCCTGACAGTCACCTGAAAATGAAACAAATAAACAAATTAGGAATATTGTAACACATTTTTTTTTATTTAAAATTAGTTCTTTATGATTGATTACTATTGATGAGAGATACATACGGGTATACATATGTATGTCATACCACCCCCGCCTCTATACGATAGTCTACTAAACGTGGTAGCACTGGTCTAATGACGTTATCATTTTAACTGAACAAACAATAGTTTGCAACTGTCATTAATTGTCTGCAGTTATGACAGCATTTGCGCGATAAGATTCTTCGCTTTATACGAGTATATTGTAAGGGATATACACGATATAATATACGAATCTACGTACATACATAGAACGTACAGCCAACTCTTTCAAACTCAATCCCTAACTTACTTGAAAATCGACCCATTTGATCCTTGCCTTCAATACTCGGATAAAAGAAACGTTTTCGCGAAATAGTGTTTCAAACTACGTACTTCGATTTTGAAATGAGATTCCGATTGGGATTGCGCTGAATGCATTTCATATTGAAGTTGAAAGATACTACAAACATGCTCACAACTTTTCAGTTTTCGATTCAATTTGTTTGTCTCATTTTCGGAATCAACCACGTTCCGCAAAATAGTTATTCTCGTTGCTAAAACAACACTTGAACTAACTTGGAACTATAGATACTCGTACAACATGCTATAGCAATCCAGGAAGCAACAGAATGACAACATTCAAATGTTGTCTACTGTGGCTTTTACTTGAAAAGATATAGAAACTAATAAAAACACACTTTCCAAAAACGCTTCCACACCAACAACACTGTTCCGAGAGTCCACCCCCAACCCCGAAGCGGTGGTGTCGCTCTCTCTAACAGCTCGCTGGTTCCTCTTATCATCCATTTCTCTCAGTGCACCCTTCATTTCAAAATCTTATCAGGCTGCCTGATTGATGTGAAAAGATAAGAGGCCGACGTTGGTGAGGCAGAATTCATTTGGTGCTAAGTGATAAGAGAATAAAATATAGGCGATGTCTTTTTTCTTTTCCTCATTTATCATAGAAATGCATAAATACGATAAAATTTATACTTGGATTGGTAGGGCGGGCGAATGGCAGGCAGGCAAAGGCAGCGCCAGGATGATGATGGTGGTGGCGATGGAGAAACAGCAGTGGTAGCATCGAGCCAGCTTTACGGCTGGCTTGCTAACAGGGTGGCTTATTCCTGGAGTGTGATACCAAGGGTGGCGGTTTTGAATGGAGCGAGGGTGGCGACGACTATGGTGCTGGCTCAATTCTGTGCTGTTTTGTTGGCGAAGTGCTCGTTGTTCAGTGCTACTTTCAAATATTGTGTGCGGATGCTGTATGATGTAGTTTTCGTTATCAGTAAGACCAGATGGTTGCCAGGATATTATCGTAGAATGCTGAGCGAGCACACACACCCATACGACCACCACCGACCGTCTTCTTTGTGTATCTATACATACTCGTATATATATGAATGTATGTACAGGAGCATTTTCGAAAATGATACATCATGCACAACCCCGAGCCATAGGAGAGATGATGTTCACTTTGCTACATATTGTGTGTGGGAGAGACTTGGTTTCGTTTTATTTTGGAATCTGTGTAAATTGCGATTTTACCACATGGTAAATGGAGTGCCGACTCCCGATATTGGAAAACGACTCGTATATCTCGTGCTTTCTCAAGCGCATTTTGTTGATATCTACCCTATACAAACATATCGTTAATATGCATTGCAATATTCCCAAAATTGAATATTATTAATGACATCTACTTATACTGAATGCAAGGATATCAGGAAATGGTCACACTGAGGTCATAGTAGGATCTCGTATATCGTTGCCTCTTTAATTAAAACGTACGAGCCGTATGACAGAAAAAAGGGTCATAAGTACATATTCAAAGTGGGAGCATTGTGGGCAAAAATGATCATTCATTATTTGATTCTATCTTTTTGTTTTTGGGGGCCAATAATGCTGAAATTTCTGTTCATATTTTGTTAAATGAAAATCATAAATAATTCCGCGGTCTCCGACGACTGGCGGATTTTAGAATGTGCTCAAATGGACGTTTCAGAAGGTCATTCGAAAAGTCGGGCTCATCGACTCAAATAAAGCTGATATGTCCAGTGCAATTAGACCTAGAGCCAACGGCCAAAAAAGCAAAATCATTTACAAATACATAGTTTTTTCTTCCTTTAAGAGGTTTTGGCAGCTCTTAGCCGTTGAATAACGGGTCACTCCGGTGCGTAAAACCGACTGCCGCAGGAACGTATGTTTATCTTCATTTACCACCTATATCCACTTATCCCTCAGGATACAATGTAAACATTAGACCCTTTCTAACTGGCCAGTACCGCCTTCTGCTCGGTGACTTTAATGCTCACCACGAATTATGGCACTCCAACCTTGATAATGATGCCAGAGGAGTTACTATAGCTGAACAAATAGGTGCATCCGACTTTTGCCCGTTAAACGACGTCGTTTCCACCCGCATTACAGGAACATGTTCTAGTTCCCCCGACATCTCAATGGTAAGTGCAGGCCTTATTAATGTGGCCCAATGGGAATCAGTCCTTACGCTAACATCCGAACATCTGCCGATTATAATAAAGTTCGGCCGACCATCTGATGTGCTTCATGCAAGCCGTCGCACTTTTAGGAATCATAATAAAACCAACTGGGACGGCTTCAAAGAGAACACCAATGCGACCTTTCTTGCCCTGCCAACATCAACGGACGTACGTGTAACCGAATTTAAGCTAAGGCAAATCATTAAGAAAGCGGCGGTTAAGTTTATACCTGCTGGACGGATATCCACAGTTCGGCCTACCCTCCTAACGCAGCACTAACCCGGATGATCCTAGGATCAAGGATTTAAACCTTGAGATACAAAAGCAAGTAACTGAGCATAGGAGAAAAAATGGAGTACACATCTAAACAATTGCAACTTAACAACCGACATAAGTACTATAAACTATGGTCCACTGTGAGAGTCCTTACCAATCCATCGAAGCAAAAAGGGAAAGTTGCCATTCAATTTCACCAATTTTTTAACAAACGATTCTACAGTGTGCTAGTCTCTTCAATAAACAATTTATTGAACATCCGCCACCAGATAGACTAAAACGCCAAATTCGTAGAACTATCCGCAACCGTTCCAGTGACCATACGCTTCAATTCTTACCAACCGATGTAATCACTGCAATTAAGAAAGCTAAGAGCTCCAAAGACATAAGACCAGATGACATTTCCATGGTCATGCTGAAAAACCTCGAATCACCAGCAATCGACTACTTGACAGCGACCATTAACCTCTCCGTCTCTACGTCCATCATTCCCAAAAGGGAAAAAGGGAAAAAAGGAAAAAAGGAAAGGTGGTTCCCATTCTGAAACCCGGGAAGAAGTCCGCGCAGGGCGAATCATATCGTCTCATTACACTATTGTCTCCTGTCGCCAAAATACTGGAAGCTTTACTTCATCCTGCTGGCCAACCACCAACATGGCTTCAGGAAAACGCACAGTACTACGACGGCGCTGAATGCCATAACATCTAACATCCACAACGGTCTCAGCCAGGATCGACCTTGTTACAGAACAATTCTGGTGGCGCTTGACTTATCGAAGGCATTCGATACTGTCAACCACTCCCAACTTCTGTCTGACATCATCAATACGTCGCTCCCTGTACAAGCAGTGAAATGGATCTCAAACTATCTTGCTGGTTGGCAGTCTTACACTGAATTCAGAGACGGTAAATCTAAACTTAGAAGAATTAAGCAGGGTGTCCCTCAAGGAGGAGTACTATCGTCAACCTTGTTTAATCTCTACCTCTCAGGACTCCTCACACCACCGGAAGGAGTCCAGATCATCAGCTATGCCGACGACTGTTCTCTCTTAGCGACAGGGAATAACATCACCCTAATGTGCGAACGAATAAACAGTTATCTTCATGACCTCAATACCTTTTTCGACAGCAAGAATCTGAAGTTATCAACTCCAAAGTCTACCGCAACTCTATCCAGCACCTGGACCAAGGATGGTCAACTTATACCCACCACTAACCACCCAAAAATCCTCGGTGTTACTCTTGACAGAATGGCCACGTCCTCTGCCCACGCTTCAACAGTATGCAACAAAATGGGAGGCAGCAACAGAGTTCTTAAAGCTTTAGCAGGTAGTTCCCAGAGTAAAGATAAGAAAACCCTACTTGTAACCTACAAGGCAATCGGTATATCCGCGGCTAATTATCCGGCCACCGTGTGGACACAGAAGTTGTGTGATACAAATTGGAAATTGGATACAGTCATGTCAGAATGCGACACTTCGCACCGTTAGTGGCTGTCTACTACTGTCACACCAAGACCACCTCCTTTGTCATGTGCACAATCTTGATTCGAATGGCTTTCAATTAAGGACACTCCCCCAAGTATCAATGCAAAAAGGCAGACAAAAATTCCGTTGCTAACAACGCGGCATCCAGGCGGCCAAGGCCCGACGTCAGGCTGTCGCGCCACGATGATGATGAACAACGCGGCAGAAGAGCTTAAAATTTCGAAATTTGTGTGAAAAAGGTGGAATATGACATAAAAATCGTAAATAACTCAACTCTATTCGAATGTACAATCTTGATCCAAACGATATTTTCTTCAGGATACTCGCTTAAGTGCAAGTACAAAAAAAAAAACAAACCCAGAAAAACTTGTAGCTATGAGGGTAACCAATGAAAAAATACACCTTGGAAAGATAAAGCGCAGAGCCTAGAAAACAACAGTGCCACACTACATAGCAAGCTGGTGTGGTGGTGAGCCCTTGAATTTAGAGGCTTTCCGGTTCTAAAATAGCCCTTAAGGTCATTATCAAATGTATGCCATGCGAACAGGGGGGACACAATTTTTGATATGCCATTTTCTGGTTAAAACTTGATTATTGTACTCGTGATCATAGTGTGCCGTGTACTTTGCTTAGGCTGCATTCCGAAGGCGCGATTTCATAAACGATTTCAGCCGCCGGCAGCCACGATTTTTGGATCGGCAGTATTGCTGCCGCTGTTTGTCTTTATAGATAGCGATGTGCCGCTGCTAAAACCGCTTGCGAAATTGCGCGTCTTTAATGCTGCCTTACTCCTTCGCAGAATACGTTTCTTTTGAAGTTTCGTACGCGAGTAAAAAAGACTAACGCGTTTACGCATCTTGTGTATGAGAAGCTTCAAATGACTTAATTGCTGGTACATATCTACTATTCAGGCTCTTTATTCACTGGATCTTGCATCAAAACGGATATATGTGACGTGAATTAAAAACGGGATAAAACTTTCTCGTGTATAAGTGCACTCCGCGCACAAGAGACAACACATGGACGTCGAAGCGTTGCAATTTGTTGCGTTTAGAAATCTTTCGACCACGAAAAATATGCTGCATTTCTAAGAGTCCAAATACTCGGTCATGTAAGTTTGTCAAACTTCGCTTTTCAAGTAAGTTTGACCGTACAGGGGCTAAGTTTGGGTTGGATGCCTTGTGTAATGAACCACCTGTAATGAACCATATTATGGTCTGGTAGTGCTGCTTCCACCGGCAGATCTATGGCAGCACCTGATGAGTAAAGGTCTGTCGGTGGTACGAAAGCAGAGGCCGAGGGTTCCATTACGTTTGAACCCTGATGCGAACGCGAGAGAATCTGCGCCGTCCGCCAACCATTTCATCCTTATCGCTTCGTTTTTTATCATTCCTCATTTTTACCTCCCCTGTTTGTGTTATTTTCCCCAGGCCTATGAATTTTTGTTAATACGTAAAGGACAGGGGCAACGAGCGGCGAAAACCCCACCCACGTCTTCCAAACTGAGCTACAGCAAGCATAGGCCGCTGCTTAGCTCGTTGAGGGGCCTTTTTCTTCGCCAGATGGCACGGCCCGACCTTCACGGACATTATGCTACCTAAGACTCCGTCCCCACGGGCATCATAAAATGCCCACCAAACCGTCCGATACACTTGGTAAGAAGTTTGATGGATTTTTGATTTCGCCAGACAATAAATTTGCCGACTGATGGTTTGACAAGTATTGTAAGTTCGACCGTTTGTGGCTGTTTCAAGCCATCAAGCTTTTAAACTTGCAGTTTAATAATGATGTTTTTATTGTATGTTTATTGTATGGTCGCACGTATAGTACATACTGGGTGGCGCAAAAGAAACGAAGGGGTTTGAATAGTCAATAATTCCTTTATTTTTGAATCAATCGAAATTCTTTTTTTCTTAGTCCACTTCATAAATGGGGAATTTTGTTAATTTAAACGTGAAAAATGACATCGCGTAAATGAAGCCCATTCTCAGCTTCGCATAGTCGCGCTCTTTTCAAAACATTTTCCATGATTTTTTTCAAAATTTTATGAGGTATCGCTCGAATTTCTTCTCGAATATTATTTTTTTAGTTGGGGTATGCTGTGGCTTATTCATATACACATAATGTGGTTTCAACAAGATGGAGCCCACAGCGCATACAGCAAGGTAAACAATGTCGTTGTTACAGGACATTTTCGGCGAACGCATTATTTCAAGAAACAGCGATTTGCTTATTGCAGCGGCCAATGTGATCGCCGGTTTTAACCTTTTCCTATGGGGATATTTGAAAGAACGTGTGTGTATGAATAAGGCACAAACATACTTGACAAACTTCTCATCAAACCTTCATCAAGTAAGATTGACAAACTTATTTGATCGTATAGTTAGCCTCTAAGTTAAGTCCACAAACTCGAAATTTCGTTAGCGTTGTGTCAATTTGGCAGACTTAGCGCAAAACATCAAATCAAACTTTGATCTCAACTGCGTCCATTTAGAGGGCAATCGCCTGACCTTCGAATACCACATAAAGAAAAGTATTTACATTCGAGTAATCAAATCACCCAAAAGTCATTAACAGTATATCAAATGAAAACCGAGATTTCATCGATATTCGCTGGCATATCGAACGTAAACCAAACCTTTAACCTCGCGCTCTAACAACTCGATGCTGTTTTCTGTCCCAATCTTTTTATCTTTTGTCAGATAAAGAAATGCAAACTGTAAATAGCGAATCGCATTTCCAAATTCTGTTCAATTCTTCTACAGAATATCACAAGAAAAGCACATACTAAAGCAGAAAAACCCCGTACTAATTGTTTCATTTGCCATAGTTTAGATCAATATCGGCAAGACATTAACATCAGATACACACAATAAACAAACACAAAAGAAAAATTACGCAAAAAAAAATCCATGTTTTCATATTGCCGACTTAATTTTAAACATCGCGGCTAATCGATACATCAAGAAATTTGAGCAGATACAAGAGCATTTATCATCAAACAGACTTGAAATTGATTAGAAATGATAACAATCAAAAATTGAAAATGCTTTGCAACGATAAAAGGTTTTTTTTTTCATTTTTTGGGTAAAATCATTCGTTTATCGAGTAATACGTGTAGGTATCTTATCGTTGAGGGGAGAATTGATCACATTTGAACAATGTTATTATTAGTTGTTGGGGGTTTTAGGTTCTAATACATACGAGTAGTATGTCTCTTCTTTGCGCCCTCCTTTTTCGGGCCCGTTGTTTGCATTGTTTTCCAGATTTGAAAATGATGAAGCAATTGTCATTAGTGATTTTGATAAATTAATTTTAATCTAATCTCTCAAATTACACCAAAATTTGATATTTCCTTTAAACTTCATGCCTGTAGAATGTGTGTAATTACTATGTCCGATTAAGATTGCTTCAAGGTGACGACGACTCCAGTGAATTTTTATATTACGTACGGAATATGCGATTTCAAGGTTGTGTTTGTATCTGTTTCGATCGATAAGAATATATGATGACACCCGCTGGGATTTGCTTTGATAACTTTAGTTGTTTCAACAAATATTTCGAATATCATTTGATCGGATTAAGATAAGAAACATTTGAAGTGAAGGCATAGTAGCACTTAGCCATACACATATTTACTAAAATTTCGCCCTACACAAGCTGGTAAGGAACTGCGACGCTGTAGACATAGTCCTTCCAATATGTACTTATGTAGAAAAAAAAAACAAAATCTCCGCCCCAACTTTGGTAGGACGCGAAGGAGTGACTCGGATGATGAAGACTAGAGTTCAAAAGCTGGATACAAATAATGACATAAAAAGAACGATGATGTTCATCGGCACTTTAGGCCCGTCTCATGCAAATTCATTTTAATTTTGATCCATTAGCTTGTAATGGACGGGTTGGCGAGCATCCGAAGATGTCCGTGGAGACGGGCATAGTGACGTTGAAGGTCGGACCGTGCCATCTGGCGAAGAAAAAGGCCCCTCAACGAGCTAAGTAGCGGCCTATGCTTGCAGTAGCTCAGTTCGGGAGACGTGGGCGGGATTTTTGCCGCTCGTTGCCCTGTCCTTTATGTATTAACAAAAATTCATAGGCCTGGGGAAGACAACACAAACAGAGGAGGTAAAAATGGGGAATGAAAAAAAAAATAGTCGATAAGGATGGAATGGTTGGCGGACGGATCAGACGCCCACGCGGTCGCACCTGGGTCCGGGTGTAATGGGACCCTCGGCCTCTGGTTTCGAACCACCAACAGATCACTACTCATCAGGTGCGGCTTCGATCTGCCGGTGGGAGCAGCACTACCAGACCATAATATGATTCATGACAGGGCAGCTTCTACTTCGAGGCCTGCCAAGAAGGAGAAGCTGAGGACAAAGTGTGCTGCTAAAAATAGCAAAAAAAAAAACAAAACAAATGCGAGCTGGGTACCGGATTCAGCCGACAACCATTGTAGAGGGGAAAAATTAGCAAAGAAAAAAAAATACTACATTTCCCAATTATTCAGGTGATCAACAGGTTA